>JAGXOD010000025.1:9812500-9947500 GCA_020368025.1 Brachyhypopomus occidentalis | reverse complement strand
GTGTTTATAGCTGGCGTGGAGAGCCTTCCAGAACATTCTAAGTGTTCCTTCTGATCGGGGCACGCCATGGATGTTTTTTTTTTTTCAAAAGACACAGTGGTCAAAAGAAAAAAAACACAGACACAGACTCTAATAAGTAAACCCACTAAATAATGACCGTTCAGCTGAGTTCACGGTCGAGCTGATCCGTCTGCACAGCTGAGCTGATCGGTCGTATGTCATCTCTAAGACGAGTCTGGTCCAGGTTGTTTATGGCGCGAGCTTCTCCTTTGTGTGACAGCGCTGAGACTTCATGCACAGCAGGGAGACGCAGGGAAATGTGCGCTGAGATGGCGGGGTGGTTATGTGCAGGGCTGTGTGTGTGTGTGTGTGTGTGTGTGTGTGTGAGGCGTTTGAAGGGGCGTGGTGTGCGCTGTACTGTCACAGGTCAGTCCTCAGGCGGGGCCTCCGCGGACCGCTGCCCCTGGCTGGGAGCTGCTCTCTCTTCTTTCAACAGCTTCCCAATGGCAGATGGAACCAAGGTAGGAAAAAACAAACCCTCTGCACAAAGGAGGCAGCGCTTTGATATCACTCCAGTGTGTGCTGGAAACACTTGGGGTGGAAAACCTTGTGTTCTCTCTGCCTTCTTCTCTCTCTCTTTCTCTCTGACTGTGTGTCAGCCAATTTTTCCCTCTCCCCTGTATAGCAACTGTATAGTCACACAAAGCCGCCACACAATACAAGACTGGAAGACTGTCCATTGATCACCTCACAATGTGCATAGAAGAAAACATGAGGCACTGCATACATCCCCTTACACCCTTACACACACACACACACACACACACACATCCACACACACACATCCACACACCATAGACCACAGACCAAGGGCCAAGTCTCTTAGTTCTGTCAAGAGGTGATAACTCAAAGACCAGTGTCATCAGAACAAACAGGCATAAGAAGAGGAGAAGAATGGGTGTAGAGAGTGAAGGGAGCAGGGAAGGAGTGAAGGGAGCAGGGAAGGAGAGAAGGGAGCAGGGAAGGAGTGAAGGGAGCAGGGAAGGAGTGAAGGGAACAGGGAAGGCGTGAAGGGAGCAGGGAAGGAGTGAAGGGAGCAGGGAGGGAGAGCAGGGAGGGAGAGAAGGGAGCAGGGAAGGAGTGAAGGGAGCAGGGAAGGAGTGAAGGGATCAGGGAAGGACAGTAGTGCGCAGGGAAGGACAGTAGTGAACATGAAAGAAGTTTAGGGAATTTAGATGGACTAAAGGGACCAAGTGAAGGAAATATGAAGGGAATATAGATAACAGGGAAATACTGAAGGAGTGTAGGGAGCATGGAGGGACCACAGAGAGAAGGGAAGGAGTGTAGGGACCATGTAGTGAGTATAGGGAGCAAGTAGGAAATGAAGCTAGAGCAGGATACAGAAAAAGCTAAAAAAAAAAACCAACAGTGAAAGGGTGAAGGCCCAGTTCCCCAGTTCCCCAGTTCCCATCAGGCCCTGGGGCAGCTGGTTGTCACAGTCACCAGATTCAGGGGCCAATGGGGCAGCTCCATCAGAGAGTTGGCTTTGAAATCACACACGACAGAGGTGAATGAAGCTGGTTTTCCCTCTTAATTTTATTTAATTTGGCATAACAGTTCCCCTCATCTCACATTATATTGCAGGGGTGACTGGAAGAGGGGAACAGAATGAGAAGGGCCTGTAGACACCAATACACCAGCGCCACCAAGTGGTTCAGGAAATGTTATCAGAGAATGTGGAGAATAATAACTCGTATTATCGGTAGTAGTTGCAGTATTTCATTTGGATCACATGACTTGCAATTCTGCAAATATTCATCCTCTGTCTCTCAGTAAGAAAAGCATCTTATGTGTGAGTTTAGTTTGTTTTCTTAGGTTGGTTGTGTTTTGTGCTTCAGAATTCCCATTTATTTTCTATTTGTCTATGGATATAATCATACATCACAGAGGGATGCTTTAACTTATATTGGATTATGCATTTTGTGCATAAAGATCAGATTATTTGGGGAAAAGATGAGACTTCACTAATCTCAGCCAATTTACAATCTCAAATGTTCCATTGTACATGGGAAATACACCACATCCTACTGCATGTGCTGCTAGACGGCAGAGAAAAAGAACTGTAGCATATACAGTATACGCACATCCCCACCCTCTCCTCCACAGCTACACCAGCGCTGGTGTCTGCACCCTCTCCTCCACAATTACACCAGCGCTGGTGTCTCCACCCTCTCCTCCACAGCTACACCAGCGCTGGTGTCTGCACCCTCTCCTCCACAGTTACACCAGCTGGTGTCTCCCACCCTCTCCTCCACAATTACACCAGCGCTGGTGTCTCCACCCTCTCCTCCACAGCTACACCAGCGCTGGTGTCTGCACCCTCTCCTCCACAATTACACCAGCGCTGGTGTCTCCACCCTCTCCTCCTCAGTTACACCAGCGCTGGTGTCTCCACCCTCTCCTCCACAATTACACCAGCGCTGGTGTCTCCACCCTCTCCTCCACAGCTACACCAGCGCTGGTGTCTGCACCCTCTCCTCCACAGTTACACCAGCGCTGGTGTCTCCACCCTCTCCTCCACAATTACACCAGCGCTGGTGTCTCCACCACCGGTGTCTCCACCCTCTCCTCCACAGTTACACCAGCGCTGGTGTCTCCACCCTCTCCTCCACAGTTACACCAGCGCTGGTGTCTCCACCCTCTCCTCCACAGTTACACCAGCGCTGGTGTCTCCACCCTCTCCTCCACAGTTACACCAGCTGGTGTCTCCACCCTCTCCTCCACAGTTACACCAGCGCTGGTGTCTCCACCCTCTCCTCCACAGTTACACCAGCGCTGGTGTCTCCACCCTCTCCTCCACAGTTACACCAGCGCTGGTGTCTCCACCCTCTCCTCCACAGTTACACCAGCGCTGGTGTCTCCACCCTCTCCTCCACAGTTACACCAGCGCTGGTGTCTCCACCCTCTCCTCCACAGTTACACCAGCTGGTGTCTCCACCCTCTCCTCCACAGTTACACCAGCGCTGGTGTCTCCACCCTCTCCTCCACAGTTACACCAGCTGGGTGTCTCCACCCTCTCCTCCCACAATTACACCAGCGCTGGTGTCTCCACCCTCTCCCACAATTACACCAGTTACACCAGCACCAGCTGGTGTCTCCACCCTCTCCTCCTCAGTTACACCAGCGCTGGTGTCTCCACCCTCTCCTCCTCAGTTACACCAGCGCTCGTGTCTCCACCCACTCCTCCTCCACAGTTACACCAGCGCTGGTGTCTCCACCCTCTCCTCCACAATTACACCAGCTGGTGTCTCCACCCTCTCCTCCACAATTACACCAGCTGGTGTCTCCACCCTCTCCTCCACAATTACACCAGCGCTGGTGTCTCCACCCTCTCCTCCACAGTTACACCAGCGCTGGTGTCTCCACCCTCTCCTCCACAGTTACACCAGCGCTGGTGTCTCCACCCTCTCCTCCACAATTACACCAGCGCTGGTGTCTCCACCCTCTCCTCCACAGTTACACCAGCGCTGGTGTCTCCACCCTCTCCTCCACAATTACACCAGCGCTGGTGTCTCCACCCTCTCCTCCTCAGTTACACCAGCGCTGGTGTCTCCACCCTCTCCTCCACAGTTACACCAGCGCTGGTGTCTCCACCCTCTCCTCCACAGTTACACCAGCGCTGGTGTCTCCACCCTCTCCTCCACAGTTACACCAGCGCTGGTGTCTGCACCCTCTCCTCCTCAGTTACACCAGCGCTGGTGTCTGCACCCTCTCCTCCACGGCTACACCAGCGCTGTATCCCCACCCTCTCCTCCACAGCTACACCAGCGCTGGCTTCTCTGTTCTCAGCAGCACAATGCTGTGGAACAACTCAATTACATTACCTTAAATAAACACGGGAGTCTTGTGACCCCGCCCTCTTCTGTTAGCTCCAGGCCCCACCGGGGGGCGCCGGTGCCGACGTGTGCGGGGGAGGGTGAATTAACATTTGCTCGCAGTGTCTGCAAATGGCAGCTCATCCTCGCAGTGGGACACAGAAATGCGTGGAGCCCAGAGCAGCAGGCGGGCGGCCTCGTGAGGAGAAATATGCGAGTGCTTTTGATTAGCAATTCCACGCAGGCTGAGGTAACATTTGCTTTAGGGAGACGGCGTGGGACTGAGGGCCCTCTGTCCCTCCCCTGGCCTCCCTCACACCACAATCACGCCATCTCAGCCACAGGTCAACGGACACTTCTTCTATCTTGTGAAAAGACGTCTTTGTTCACAGAGACATTACATTGAGTTTAGGAGAGTACAATGATATTACACTTAACCCAGCACAGGTGTTATGTGTACAAGTTCAGCTTGGCCAGAGAACAGCAACATACGGCGTAATCCAGAATAATCTGAGGCGCTGTGCAGACGCACAGTGTCCTCTGTCTGATGATGGGTGTAGGATGCAGATGGAGGGTTTGGTTAACCACAGAAATTATGTTATTGACAGTGAATAAATCTTCCCTCAGAGCTCTTTTCCCGCTTCTCATAATTTTTCAAAGACACATTTGCAAACACAAACACACACACACACACACATGTAAATGTGTAAATTTTCATTGTTTTGAAAATATAGCGAGCTACCCAGAGCCCAATTACCTCATGTAAAATACTGTGTCCTGCACAAATACATAAATGAGACCTTTTACACAGTTTACTTATTTGGTTACTGGCTAGATCTGCCTGTTAACCTCTGTTAAGGTTTGTGTGACTGACTAAAACATGCCAGCAATGTTCAACCAGTCCCCAGATCATTCAGAAGGTCTGCAGGAGAGACGCCTTCTCACAGCTCTTGCCCATGAAAGCCGAGTAACTAAGGGATCACGACGAGCATGTACAACTGTTTGACAGTCAAGATTCACAACAGTTATTTAATATGTGGCAACTTTCTTTTTCTATCCGCTCTTGCATTAAAGTTTTACTTTATGCTACGCTGCTCTAACAGAGATGCCATACACTGCAATTTTAGTTCAGGGATGAATGACATCCTCTCCTTTCTGATCAAAGCCCTATGCACTGGCTAACCTCAGGGAGCACATTGAGGTTGAATCAACTGGGTTGTTAAGGCCAGGAGGAGCACCTGATAGAATGACCTACGGCTGCCCCAGTGGAGTGGTGAGGGGTCACGACGGAGGTCAAGGAAAATCATTAGTTCTGCAGTGTGTTTCTCACCCACGTCTCACAGGTGGAGCCCAGTCTCACACAGAGACAGATATGGATTTCTTTGTTTATACATTTGCTGCATTCTGTCTCCTACCCGGGCAGAGAGACATCAATGTTGAATTAAAGGTAAACTTCATCCCGACCCCTGCGCTGAATAATGCAAGACACAGTGTGAAGGTCTTGTTAGTGATCTTGTTCGCTTCTCCTTCGGATGTGTATTAAACTGGTGAGGTGTCAGCTGACCTCCTGCTACCGTCTCCTGCACGTCATTCGCCACATCGTTACTGGGTTTACCGTGGGGGGGTGAGAGACGTCCTGGACCATCCCACTGAGACCCTCGTCTCTGATGGTGTCCTAGAAACATAAATCTCATTAGAATTTAGAACATCACACAATCAACTCTGAAGTTACACAAAAAATTGATTAAAGATAAAAACAGATTTAAAAATAAACAAACTCAAACAACTCCAGTCCATACATATGCATAAGGGAGCTAGATGATCTGTTAGGGGGGGGGGGGGGAGATCTGGATTCAAAATTGTCGAAAACTTCACAGAAATAATTAGAAGTGTTTTCCTGTCACAAACTGAGGAAGAGTTAAGAAACTCTAAGAGGTTTTTTATGGGGGGGGGGGGGTGTAATTAATATAAATATTAATACTTCTGCACTCACAGTTGTACTGCTGAGACTACTCACAGAAACACACAAGAAATAAGAAAAACATAGAAAAAAGTTGAAACACCCAGAACTTATTCTCTTCTGAATAGCCCGTAAGAAAGTCAAAGCGACTAAAACAGGACGTAATTCATTGTCTGTTTTCTCCCCAGATTAAAACATGGCATAATCCATCCATCCATAATCTTTACCACTTAATCCCGCTAGTCGAGGTCACAGGGGAGCTGGAGCCAATCCCAGCATCATCGGGCGAAGGCAGGGTACACCATGGGCAGGTCGCCAGTCCACCACAGATTCTTCATATTAAAACATGGCATAATCCATGTATTGTGCCTTTGTGTGGCTTCTGATTTCTAGTCAAGATTGTTTGTGGTGGGAGATCATGAGTAAACTGATCTTGTGCATCTGAAGTGCCGTATGCAGAGACGCCACTTAAAATACAAAACGTTTCCCTTTCAACTCCAGATCTCCACCCTCATCCCCCCTGTACAGATGACCTCAGACAGCGCTGGCACCTGTAGGTCCTCCTGCTCCTGTACTATACCTGTCCTCCTGCTCCTGTACTATACCCGTCCTCCTGCTCCTGTACTATACCCGTCCTCCTGCTCCTGTACTATACCCATCCTCCTGCTCCTGTTCTATACCTGTCCTGCTCCTGTACTATACCCATCCTCCTGCTCCTGTACTATACCTGTCCTGCTCCTGTACTATACCCATCCTCCTGCTCCTGTACTATACCTGTCCTGCTCCTGTACTATACCTGTCCTGCTCCTGTTCTATACCTGTCCTGCTCCTGTACTATACCCGTCCTGCTCCTGTACTATATCCATCCTCCTGCTCCTGTACTATACCCATCCTCCTGCTCCTGTACTATACCCATCCTCCTGCTCCTGTACTATACCTGTCCTGCTCCTGTACTATACCTGTCCTGCTCCTGTACTATACCTGTCCTGCTCCTGTACTATACCTGTCCTGCTCCTGTACTATACCCGTCCTCCTGCTCCTGTACTATACCCATCCTCCTGCTCCTGTACTATACCCATCCTCCTGCTCCTGTACTATACCTGTCCTGCTCCTGTACTATACCCGTCCTGCTCCTGTACTATACCCATCCTCCTGCTCCTGTACTATACCCATCCTCCTGCTCCTGTACTATACCCATCCTCCTGCTCCTGTACTATACCCATCCTCCTGCTCCTGTACTATACCTGTCCTGCTCCTGTACTATACCCGTCCTCCTGCTCCTGTACTATACCCTTCACAGGCCTAAGGAGCCGGTTAATCCGTGAGCACACAGACGTGTCTACCAGGACTTCTGTATAGGATGCAGTGCTGCACTTCTCTTAGTTACACGAACTTATATCGCACTCCAGTTTCAAAAGAGAGAAATCTAAGGCTCACACAAGCCCACATTTGAACACACCCTCAGTTGGATTCACCTATAATCACACCAGCAGTTGGACACGACCCAAAGTTTAGACACAGCCCTAGTTGACTCACACTCTAGATTAAGGCCTCAAAGTCTGAAAGAGTGTCTGTTTATTACTGTTGTTGTCATTATGGCCCAAAACAGTTCCCACTCAACTCCAAATCAAAGTGCTTGCAGCCCTTTTGTTTTTGTTAGGATTATTATTATTATTATTATTATTATTATTATTATTATTATTGATAATGATTGTACCATTTTCTACCCTCCTGGCTTGCAGTGTTTGGTCATGTGTTTCATAGCACAGCATGGAATTAATGGGATTAGCTGAATATGTAACTAGCTACCAGCTTTCTGCAAAGACATATTGTCAGTTGACCTGCATTCTGGAACAAGATTCCACCACAAAACATGGAAACAGCTCCTTTCCATGAAGAGGGTTGATAAGGAAACCCGGTCTAGCGACACCTAGCAAAGGACACGCCAGCTTGTGTTTGTGTGACCTCACACTGACCTCTTCTGGGTAGGTGTGGAGTTAAACTCATTTTGGCTTTGCCTCGGTTAGCTCAAACTTGTCTTTGTGAACTCGTGCTGATTGATGAGTGTTTTGTGTCTGTGATGTGGTTGTGTAGCACAGCACACACTGATGTTTCTGGCAGTATGTGAGCTCCAGTATTTTTAGACTCTAACCTGTTTGTACTACCTAAGGGTACATTGTTTATGTGGATAGCAAAGTGCATTTGTATGCTACCCTGGACAAATGCGTCAGCGCCATTCCATAAATGCAAATGCAGTTAATATGCCAGCCATGTAATATGGCAACTAAATAGTAAAGTATGGTTAGCTGTAAAGTATGGTTAGCTGTAAAGTATGGTTAGCTGTAAAGTATGGGAGTGCTTTTCTGCATTAGATTAGTTTTCTGCTGGATCTAAATCTGCCCTGTCCTGACCCAGCGCCCTGTCCTGACCCAGCAACCTGTCCTGACCCAGCAACCTGTCCTGACCCAGCAACCTGTCCTGACCCAGCACCCCGACCTGACCCAGCAACCTGTCCTGACCCAGCACCCCGACCTGACCCAGCAACCTGTCCTGACCCAGTGCCCTGTCTTGACCCAGCACCCTGTCCTGACCCTGTGCTCTCTGTCCTGATCCAGCAACCTGTCCTGATCCAGCAACCTGTCCTGACCCAGCACCCTGTCCTGACCCTCTGCTCTCTGTCCTGATCCAGCAACCTGTCCTGACCCTCTGCTCTCTGTCCTGATCCAGTGCCCTGTCCTGACCCAGTGCCCTGTCCTGACCCAGCACCCTGTCCTGACCCAGCACCCTGTCCTGACCCAGCACCCTGTCCTGACCCAGCACCCTGTCCTGACTCTGTTCTCTGTCCTGATCAAGCACCCTGTCCTGAATCTCTGCTCTCTGTCCTGACCCAGCACCCTGTCCTGAATCTGCTCTGTCCTGACCCCACAGTTAAGTCAATGTTGTTCTCCGTAGCAATAGAAAGCAGACCACAGGTGAATCTCTGTGCTGTCCAGGGTGGAGCCCCACCTGTCCTTCTCCACCCTTCTCCACCCTGACTACGTGGACCAGCGCATGAATCAGTCCGAGTCCTCAATCACTCGTCACGCATCCACCACAGCAAAACTGCCTGTGCCCACTAACTCTGATCTAACGGTGATCTACCAAACTCTGCCCATGCATGTGGAGCAGACTGGTCCAGTAATGACCAGCACACGTTCAGCTCCTACAGGATAAACGCGGAGCCTGATCCACACTGGCGCCAGTGGGAAGAGACGTACACGTATTCTACATTATTAACATTTAAAGAATTAATGTAGAAACATAGTGGGTAGTTCTGTAATCGCAAAACATCTGCATTTTATTCTCTAACTGTGCATCACAAATGTTGTGTTGTGCATTAGCCTACATTACACTACATTAGCTTACATTACATTACATTAGCCTACATTACACTACATTAGCTTACATTACATTAGCCTACATTACATTACATTAGCTTACATTACACTACATTAGCCTACATTACATTAGCCTACATTACACTACATTAGCTTACATTACATTAGCCTACATTACATTAGCTTACATTACATTACATTAGCCTACATTACATTAGCCTACATTACACTACATTAGCTTACATTACATTACATTAGCCTACATTACATTACATTAGCCTACATTACACTACATTAGCTTATATTACATTACATGAGCCTACATTACACTACATTACCTTACATTACATTAGCCTACATTACATTACACATTACATTAGCCTACATTACATTAGCCTACATTACATTACATTACATTAGCCTACATTACATTACATTAGCCTACATTACATTACATTAGCCTACATTACCTTACATTACATTAGCCTACATTACATTAGCCTACATTACATTACATTAGCCTACATTACCTTACATTACATTAGCCTACATTACATTACATTAGCTTACATTACATTAGCTTACATTACATTACACATTACATACATTAGCCTACATTACACTACATTAGCTTACATTACATTAGCCTACATTACATTACATTAGCTTACATTACATTACATTAGCCTACATTACACTACATTAGCTTACATTACACTACATTAGCTTACATTACATTAGCCTACATTACACTACATTAGCTTACATTACATTAGCCTACATTACAAGCTAACCTAGCCACTAGGGTGCACACATCAGTGTATTTTAGTGCCGGTCCCAAGCCCGGATAAATAGGGAGGGTTGCGTCAGGAAGGGCATCCGGTGTAAAAACTGCGCCAAATCAAATGATGCGGATCGAAATTCCATACCGGATCGGTCGAGGCCCGGGTTAACAACGACCGCCACTGGTGATGTTGTCCAACAGGTCATTAGTGGAAATTGGACTACTGTTGGGACAAGGAGGAGGAGGAGAGGGGGGGAAGAGGGTTCTGAAGCTGAAGGAGAGGAGGCAGAGCAGGAAGGTGGAGGTTAGAGTTGGTACGTTGAATGTGGGCTCTATGACAGGTAAAGGGAGAGAGCTAGCTGATACGATGGAGAGGAGGAAGTTAGATATACTGTGTGTTCAGGAGACCAAGTGGAAGGGGAGCAAGGCCAGGAGCATTGGTGGTGGCTTCAAACTCTTCTATCATGGAGTAGACAGGAAGAGAAATGGAGTAGGAGTAATCCTGAAGGATGAGTTTAGTAAGAATGTAGTGGAGGTAAAGAGAGTAAGTGACAGGGTGATCTGTGTAAAGTTAGAGATTGTTGGAGTGATGATGAATGTCATCAGTGCTTATGCTCCTCAGGTAGGTTGTGATGTGGAGGAGAAAGAAGAATTCTGGAGGGAGTTAGATGAAGTAGTTTTGCAGGTTCCTAAAGAAGAGAGAGTGGTTATCGGAGCAGATTTAAATGGACATGTTGGTGAAGGGAACAGTGGTGATGAGGAGGTGTTGGGTAGATATGGTGTTAAAGAAAGGAATACGGAAGGACAAATGGTGGTAGACTTTGCTAAAAGGATAGAGATGGCTGTAGTTAACACCTATTTTAAGAAAAAAGGAAGAGCACAGGGTGACATATAAGAGTGGGGGAAGATGCACACAGGTCGACTATATCCTCTGTAGGAGACAAAACCTGAAAGAGGTTAGTGATTGCAAGGTGGTACCAGGGGAGAGTGTAGCTAAACAGCATAGGATAGTGATATGTAGGATGGTTTTGAAGGTGAAGAAGAGGAAGAGAGTGAGAGTGGCACCTAAGATCAGGTGGTGGAAGTTAAAGGATGAGGACTGTGGTGTAAAATTCAGGGATGAGGTGAGACTGGTACTGGGTAATGGTGGTGTTCTGGGTACCTGGGATGAGACTTCAAATGCAGTGAGGGATGTGGCTAGGAAGGTACTTGGTGTGACCTCAGGACAGAGGAAGATAGACAAGGAGTCGTGGTGGTGGAATGAGGAAGTTCAGGAAAGTTTGACAGGAAAACGGTTGGCTAAAAAGAATTGGGATTTTCAGCGGGATGAAGAAAGTAGAAGTACAAGGAGATGTGTCGTATGGCAAAGAGAGCAGTGGCAGAAGCTAAAGAGAAGGCATATAGCAAGCTGTATGAGAAGTTGGACACTAAGGAAGGGGAAAAGGATCTGTACAGATTGGCCAGACAGAGAAACCATGATGGGCAGGATGTGCAGCAGGTTAGGATGATAAAGGATAAAGATGGAAATGTGTTGTGTAGTGAGGAGAGTGTCTTGGGAAGGTGGAAGGAGTATTTTGAGGAATTGATGAATCAAGAGAATGAAAAGGAAAGAAGGTTAGAAGAGGTAGAGGTTGTGAATCAGGAAGTGCCCCAGGTGACCAAGGAGGAAGTAAGGGCTGCGATTCGGAGAATGAAGTGTGGTAAGGCAGTTGGACCGGATGATATTCCAGTGGAGGCATGGAGATGTTTGGGAGAGACAGCAGTGGAGTTTTTGACTGGGTTATTTAACAGAATCTTGGAAGGCCAGAAGATGCCTGAGGAGTGGAGACGAAGCATAATGGTGCCGATCTTTAAGAATAAGGGCGATGTTCAGAGCTGTAGTAATTACAGGGGAATTAAGTTGATCAGTCACAGCCTGAAAATCTGGGAAAGAGTAGTGGAAGCTAGGCTTAGAGGAGAAGTAGAGATCTGTGAGCAGCAGTATGGTTTCATGCCAGCTAAGTGCACCACAGATGCTATGTTTGCTTTGAGAGTGCTAATGGAGAAGTATAGGGAAGGACAGAAGGAGTTACATTGTGTGTTTGTTGACTTAGAGAAAGCTTATGATAGAGTACCGAGAGAGGAGCTGTGGTATTGTTTGAGGAAGTCAGGAGTAGCGGAAAGGTATGTGAGGGTGGTGCAGGATATGTACGAGAACAGTGTGACAGCAGTGAGATGTGCAGTAGGAATGACAGACAGGTTTAAAGTGGGGGTAGGACTACACCAGGGATCAGCCCTGAGTCCCTTCCTGTTCGCAATTGTCATGGACAGACTGACGGACGAGGTTAGGCAGGAGTCCCCTTGGACTATGATGTTTGCTGATGACATTGTGATCTGTAGTGAGAGTAGGGAGCAGGTGGAGGCGAGCTTGGAGAGATGGAGGTATGCTTTGGAAAGCAGGGGAATGAAAGTGAGCAGGAGTAAAACAGAGTACATGTGTGTGAATGAGAGGGCAGACGGTGGACAGGTCCAGTTACAAGGAGTTGATTTGGTGAAGGTCGACGAATTTACCTACTTAGGGTCGAAGGTACAGAGTAATGGAGGAAGTGAAAGAGAGGTAAAGAAGAGAGTGCAGGCAGGGTGGTGTGGATGGCACAAAGTATCAGGGGTGATCTGTGATAGAAGGGTGTCGGCTATAATGAAAGGTAAGATCTATAGGACAGTAGTGAGACCTGCTATGTTGTATGGACTAGAGACAGTAGCACTGACAAAGAGACAGGTGAGGGAGATGGAGGTGTCTGAGATGAAGATGTTGAGATTCTCACTTGGAGTGACGAGGAAGGATAGGATCAGAAATGAGTTTATTAGAGGATCAGCTCATGTAGCTTGTTTTGGAGATAAGGTTAGAGAAGCGAGATTGAGATGGTTTGGACATGTACAGAGGAGAGAGGAGACATATATTGGCAGGAGGGTCTTGAGGATGGAACTTCCTGGCAAGAGGAGGAGAGGTAGACCTAAGAGGAGGTTTATGGATGCAGTGGTAGAGGATATGAGAGTGGCGGGTGTGTCAGTGGAAGACACTCAGGACAGGGCTAGATGGAGGAGTTTGATCCGCTGTGGTGACCCCTAAACGGGAATTGCCGAAAGAAGAAGAAGCCTACATTACAAGCTCTGTAGTCAAACCACATGGCTGAAAGTAGAACTGCTTGAACAGGACAGATATGCCTGGCCAGCCTTTTAGAGGATCACACGACTTCAAATGGCTGTACACTTGATTCATTCAGTCGTAATAATGCGTTTTGCTCTGGAGGAAGACTAGACTACTCGAGTGCCCTCAGCACAAGCAGATAGATGGTGCGTGTGGTGGGTGTACGGCACGTGTGAGAGGACATATGGGTTCTCAATAACACTGCTTGCCTGAGAGACTTTTTTTCCTCACTTCCCCCCAAAATTCACTCACATAAGACACACGTAAACCATCACTCACTCACACACACTCTCACTCACACACACATACACTGAGTGTACAAACATCTATAAATGATATCTATATTCTATAAATGTACGTAACTGTCCCAGAGTCCTACAGCTATGCAGTTCTACTAGAAATGGACACAAACAGGATAATTTCCTGGTGCTTTATGGAGATGAGAAACATGGCAGAGACCTGACACTGCTCAACAGATACTTCTGCTTCTCCACACAAGCAGGGATTAGGTAGCTGTCCACTGCCTGAAGCCCACCAGGTTGTTCTGGTCGGTCAGTGCTCTGATATTGATATCCCTGTGGTCCAATATCCACCCTGGGTGGACTCAGTCTTTATTGTAGCTTAACTGGACTGATTTCAGGGTACAGTAGACCCTTAAACAAAACATAAGACATTGTTTGGCCTGTAATAGCAAAAGTGGGATACAGGCACTAGATACAGAACACAGTCCATCATGTAACTCTCAAGGTCACAGATTTCCAATATGTGAAATCTGGGGGTGGGGGGTGGGGGGGGGGGTGTGTCGGAGCGTCTCATTGGCTGAAGTAACACAGCGAGAGGGCTCTGCCATTTAGAATTCAGTTTTTATTTGTTATCGCCACAGCAACAAATCAAACACAGTCAAAGCAATAAACATGACTATATCAGTTATTATGGCAGAGTTTTTTTCTGATGTGCGAGATTTTATTGGTTGGGCGTGAGGCCATGAGATCTGTCCCAATGTATGACTCTCATAGCCAGTGCATTAGACTTTAGATTTATGACATCAACTAATCTTTAAGTATGACCAAATGTCTATGCGGTCTATCACAGCACCTCCAGAGGGGAAGAGTAGCGCACACAGCGCTCTGCTCAGGCCACGCTGGCCTTTATGACTCTCACAGCCCAGCCAGACTCCTGAACCAGCGCTTAGTTCTGGGGCTGCTTGGCCGGGCCACGATCTCTCCTGCACCTGCTGTGTGTCCTGTAGCACTTTGAGCTCCACCCAAACAGCTACAAGTGCACACGTTTGACTAGCTTCCTAGGGCTCCTGGTTAACTCTTCACTGCCTCCTGTCAGCTCCTACACGCTGGGCTTATTTCATTCTTTAGTTGGTAAACTTTATGAACAGACAGCGGTTGATTTGACAGTGTGGGCACTATGCTTTTGATTTGCAGATAAACCTACTGCTGGCTTAACCCTGCCTGACTGGCTGTAGTGACAGGACATATGAGGGACATGAGGGACATGAGGGACAGGAGGGACATGAGCTTCACAGCCTTAATCATCAGATGTCACTCTATATTATAAAACACTCACTCCACACAGTTTATCTCAATCTGGAATGCACATCTGCGTGTAAATTAGAGTGTTCTGTCTCTGTGCATCTTTAATAAAGAAGGAAAAAGAGAATCTGTGTTTGTTGTATGTAAAAGTAATAATAAAGAAACAAATTGTACCATTTCTAATTGAATGTTATAATGGCACCATTGTACTGGGGAAATGGACATAATTTTAACAAAGTAAACCTAGGTTACTACCAAACACATTAAAAACATCTTAACCAGGGGAATGAGTATGCTATAACTGTAGCGTATGCATTTTTGTGCTCATAATGAAGAGCTTTAGACTGAGGCTAAATATTTATCTCCAGTGTTTAATTAAGTACTTTCACATAATGTTGATCTTTTTTCCTGATCAAATAGCCTAATAATTGTGAAGTGTTTATACATTATTAAATGAAATTTGCTATTGGCCATTATGCTCAAACTGGTGTGAAAAACAAACAGCAGAACAGCAGTTTCATCCACAGACTGTAGATATGAATGTGCAGAACATCTCCATCGAACATCTCCATCGAACATCTCCATCGAACATCTCCATCGAACATCTCCAAACTTTGTGTTGTGCCTTTCATTTTTCTGTCTACCATTGAGGTGTCGTGTCTACCATCGTGGTGTCGTGTCTACCATCGAGGTGTCGTGTCTACCATCGAGGTGTCGTGTCTACCATCGAGGTGTCGTGTCTACCATCGTGGTGTCGTGTCTACCATCGTGGTGTCGTGTCTACCATCGTGGTGTCGTGTCTACCATCGAGGTGTCGTGTCTACCATCGAGGTGTCGTGTCTACCATCGAGGTGTCGTGTCTACCATCGAGGTGTCGTGTCTACCATCGTGGTGTGTGTCTACCATCTTGGTGTGTGTCTACCATCTTGGTTATCCATCTCCCATGCTGGTTAGATCTTGTTCCATTATTGTGGCTTCATGATCTAATGCTGCCTGTAGCTGCAGTCCCATCCAACTCTTCCTTCTCTGCCCCGATGCTACAATATATTACATTACACTTTAGTCCTGAGCATTACGTTCTCCATTGTCCTCGAGGCTTTAGAAAGAGGCTCTTTTCAAGGATTTTCCCATACTGCTAGCTATATACTTTAGTATGAGAATATCCCAGCACAAATAAAACTTTGAGTCCTACTGCTGAAATATTCATGATACTGGAAAAAAAGAGTCAGTACAGTCTCTGCTAATATGAGGTTAAGTTGAAACAGTAAAATAGTAAAGTGCATTAGTGCTGTGTAACCCAAACCCTAACCCTAACACAAACACAAACCCTAACACAAACCTTAACACAAACCCAAACACAAACCCAAACACAAACCCTAACACAAACCCTAACACAAACCCTAACACAAACCTTAACACAAACCCAAACCCTAATCCAAACACATACCCAAACCCTAACACAAACCCTTAAAAACCCAAAAACTTGGACCCAGCTTGTTGTGTTAGATCCAGCCTGTTAATGTCATTACACACAAAATATGATTTATCAACACAAAAATGCAAAACATTCTTCACAAAACTTCACAGCAAAACTATTCAATCCAAAACTCTAAATCAAACGCACGGTGATTTTTTATTTTTTCAGAATTTTGCTGACTTGTTTAAAAGATTTTATGCAGCAACTATAGTCACCAGCTATAGTTGCTGTGCCAAGAAGATTGATGATTCTTTCAGGAACAGTATTTGTCTGGCTCTGTGCTCTATGTAGTGCTTATATAGGAGATCTGTCAGCAGTGATGTCAGCCCTTAGATTTACTTTCTATGTGCAGGAGACTCCTCCAAGAGAGACATCACGTCCATGCATGTCCATCACGTCCCCTGTTTTGGCTGCTAATGTTCTTCTCTCTTATGTCCCCTGTAGTTTGTGTCTCTAAATGTTTTTCCATAATTTTTCCTCTTTATCAAATGCAAAATATCCAAGGTAAAGCAAAAATAAATGATAGGCGTTTAGGGCATGTTTAATATCTAAAATTATTACCAGGCCGCTGGGATGCAAAATGGTTTAGGAGGGGGCGGGGAGTGTTTACCTGCCTCAGGTGCAGCTGGGGAGCTGGGGAGCTTTGGCTGCTGTCCAGTGGTGTTCCTGGCCTGGCTCCTCCCTCTCACCCTCCGAGCCAGAGTCCTCCAACTCCTCCTCCACCTCAGAGGAGCGTCCTCTGGTGACATGGCCGTGTGTTCCCCTGGAGGAGCGTCCTCTGGTGATGTGGCTGTGTGTTCCCCTGGTGGAGCGCCCCTTTGTGGAAGGCACACAGCCCCTGGAGGGAGTGAGCACCAGTCTGGAGAGGACGCACTGTCCTCGTCCTCCGTCTCCAACTCGGAGACAGAAGTGGCAGCAGCTTCCTCAATTTCCTGATCCAGTGGCGGGGAGGACTTCCCTTTCCCCACACCGCCCTCCTCTAAGGGCAGGACTTCCCTCTCCCCACACCGCCCTCCTCCAAGGGCAGGACTTCCCTCTCCCCACACCGCCCTCCTCCAAGGGCAGGACTTCCCTCTCCCCACACCGCCCTCCTCTAAGGGCAGGACTTCCCTCTCCCCACACCGCCCTCCTCTAAGGGGAGGACTTCCCTCTCCCCACACCGCCCTCCTCTAAGGGCAGGACTTCCCTCTCCCCACACCGCCCTCCTCTAAGGGGAGGACTTCCCTCTCCCCACACCGCCCTCCTCCAAGGGCAGGACTTCCCTCTCCCCACACCGCCCTCCTCTAAGGGCAGGACTTCCCTCTCCCCACACCGCCCTCCTCCAAGGGCAGGACTTCCCTCTCCCCACACCGCCCTCCTCTAAGGGCAGGACTTCCCTCTCCCCACACCGCCCTCCTCTAAGGGGAGGACTTCCCTCTCCCCACACCGCCCTCCTCTAAGGGCAGGACTTCCCTCTCCCCACACCGCCCTCCTCTAAGGGGAGGACTTCCCTCTCCCACACCGCCCTCCTCCAAGGGCAGGACTTCCTCTCCCCACACCGCCCTCCTCTAAGGGCAGGACTTCCCTCTCCCCACACCGCCCTCCTCCAAGGGCAGGACTTCCCTCTCCCCACACCGCCCTCCTCTAAGGGCAGGACTTCCCTCTCCCAGCACCGCCCTCCTCTAAGGGGAGGACTTCCCTTTCCCCACACCGCCCTCCTCCAAGGGCAGGACTTCCCTCTCCCCACACCGCCCTCCTCCAAGGGCAGGACTTCCCTCTCCCAGCACCGCCCTCCTCCAAGGGCAGGACTTCCCTCTCCCCACACCGCCCTCCTCTAAGGGCAGGACTTCCCTCTCCCCACACCGCCCTCCTCCAAGGGCAGGACTTCCCTCTCCCCACACCGCCCTCCTCTAAGGGGAGGACTTCCCTCTCCCCACACCGCCCTCCTCCAAGGGCAGGACTTCCCGCTCCCCGCACCGCCCTCCTCCAAGGGCTCCAAGTTCTCCAGGGAGGAAGGAGCCCCAGAGGGGGGCTCAGGGGAGCCCCGTCTGGAGTACCAGAGCTGTTCGGTGGAGGGCGTGGCCTGGCCCCTTCTCCTCTCTCTCCGCCTGTGGGTCAGGCTCCTGGACACTGCCAGCTACTACTGCAGGAAAAGAAAATACAACTGACACACTGAACAACCAATCACAACCTGCTATTTTTGCCCAGGTCCACTAAGAGCATCAACCTCTTCATTTATTCCCACATAAGCCACTTCTGTCGCTGTCTGATTATCGGAACAGGACACACGCTACACAGCTGGATGACTCTGGAACTCAGGTAGCTGTTCACAGGATGCTAGAATGTTTGAAATACACCTGGCAAGGCTTTTCCCAGAGCCCATTAGCTAACGAGCAGCAATGTCTCTCTTACTTATTACTGTGTTTGAAGTAAAACTCTTGAATTACTTTTAAAGATGAGCTACCATGGCCTTCCATAACCTTCCACCGCCCCACAGATATATCTCGCTCTGAAAAGCTCATCGTACCTCACTATGTGCAGCTGTCCGCTCTTTCCGTTACTCTCTCTCTATCTCTTTCTATCTTTCTTTCACTCTATATCTCTCCTCTCATTATTCAGAGTGGCCTTTATTGTCTGCGTTTCTGTGACTCCAGGACAAAAAACTCTCACATCCTGTTCTTAACCTCTCACACTCAATCAGCCCGGCAGTATCACACCAGAACAGATGCCACGATGCTAAAACACGAGCACGGCAAACAAAACCAGTTCAAAGCAAACCACTCTAGCACAAAGTGATGCGCTGTTCAAAAGTGAAAGACACAGCAGAAATGATTGCTTACACTGGCTCTGCTCATACCTTGTCATGCAAATTTCCTTCCTCTTCAGGTATATCACTTTTTGTTACCTTTAATCTAATCTCTGTCCTTGATTGCTTCTCCTCACTAGAAGAGGAAATCTAATATTCTTCAGTCACTCCTTCAGTTTCAGCTCCTGTTCCTGCAGCAACATCTACACAGTGAGCCAAGAACTCCAAACCTGCAGTTCAGCGAGTTCAGAGTCCCGCGGCCGACGCAGGCGTGTCTTACCCAGAGACCTCTGCTCACTCCCTGGGATCTGGACGTTTGTGCCGCAGTGCTCCACGTCCTCGTCCACGTCCTCGTCCTCGTCCACATCCTCGTCCACGTCCTCGTCCACGTCCTCGTCCACGGCCTCGTCCACGGCCTCGTCCACGGCCTCGTCCACATTCCAGTCCAGATGTTCCGAACTGCCAAAGGAAAGAAACTCACTGCACAGACTTGAAAAGCAAATATCGTGATCCTGTGTGAAAGAGCAAAAGATTCACTTCATTGCAGCTCTTGATGGAAAACACAGACAAGTCCTGGGGCATCGCAGGTCTGTATCATACATCTGCATCATAGGTCTACATCATAGGTCTGCATCGCAGGTCTGCATCGTAGGTCTGCATCGTAGGTCTGCAGTTCCAACCTCTGCACTAGTACGCACCACCTTAAAGGGAGGGTTAGCTGCTATATGTTATATGGCATATATTAAATAAATCCACAAAAAAGATGAGAATATCACTAATTTTGATTTAATAAATGCAATGGATGATCAATCTTCATCTTTAATTTAGAATGTATTTAATTTGAGTCGAGATCAATCTATTTCAAATGTGAGCTTAGCATAAACAATCTTAAGCAAATTTGCACACGCATAAATCAGCAATGGCAGAAATATGAATTTACAAAGGTGTCCATCTTTTCTGCTTGTTTAGTATGTTGAAATGGTCCATAGTAATGCTGCTACCTGGGTCTGTGGAAACTGCTTCCAACAGGGGGAGTGGAGCTCTGTTTGCTCAGTGATGTGGATGGAGTACAACAGTGGGAGATGAAATCAGACACATTTCTCATCAGAGGTTGCTGTTCAGAATCAGTTAATTCCACCACGTCTGCTGACATACAGGGACTTTTTCCTGATGTGTGCACACATGCATGGCATGTAATCAGGCAGCCCAGAGTACTCAAACACACTCAACACATTCAAGAGAATTAAGACATTCAGTTAAGGGGGGAGATAAAGATACAATAAATGTAGAGTAAGCTTAAAAGAGCCATTGTGAATGAGCTAAGCGTGCTGATGAGATCATTGTGTGTAGAGTCTGACAAAACATAATTATCAAATATTTACAGCATATTACAGAGTTATGTGAACATTGTACAGATATTTACAGTATATTTTACTCTTATGTATATTGTTCTCTTGTGCAAATGTTGCATCTGCACAAACAAGGCTGTGTGTGTGTGTGTGTGTGTGTGTGAGTGTGGTGGCAGTAATCCTTCCCACTTCCAGCACCCTTTACATGTCGTGTGAGATGCAGTTGTAGCAGCACAGACACACAGTGGCCCGCAGCACAGACACACAGTGGCCCGCAGCACAGACACACAGTGGCCCGCAGCACAGACACACAGTGGCCCGCAGCACAGACACACAGTGGCCCCCATGTAAAACCCGCATTCTGGAGATCCGTAACCAGGACCTTCTCTGAAACACCTCTGCTGCTTTTAGTAAGTCAAATGTATTTATGTAGCACATTTAAACCACCTGCATTGACCAACTTGTACACAAACAAAATGATCAGGTAAAATTACGACTAATAACCATTAATTGCATTATTACTATTATCTTAGAATCTTATTTTCAGAATCATATTTTCAGAAAGCAAGTTTCTGCAAGAAGGTATTTTCAGGCATGATTTAAAAGCAAATAGAAGGGGCTGGTGAACAGCAGATGGTTATAGGTGCGGCTCAATCTCTGGGCGTGTGAACACAGTCACCTGTACGCTGCAAACGTGCCCTCCAAACAACATGAGGAGGAAGAGGAAACATACCTGCTATGATCACTCACGATTACCCAGAACACACATGAAAGGCCCCTTGATGGCCAAGAGATTGGTGGCATAATTACAATTCGAGCCAACGATGCAGTGTGTTAATTATTAGTCCAGACACTTCCACTTCTCTCCTGTTGATGGTTCTGGATTGCCAGCAAGCAAATAGTTGACGTTCAACAAGGATATGCAACCTCTGCCAAAGGTGTGTGTGTATGTGTGTGTGTGTGTGTATATGTGTGTGTGTGTGTGTGTATGTGTACCTTTTTGAACATAATTTGACTAAAGCATTGTGTAAAAAGCAGTGACACGTTGATTATAAATGATAAAATAGGTTAGGCACATTATGTCATTGTATTACAATGGTATGAATTTGCGTAGTTGTAACTGATGCCTTCGTTGGGTATATTGTTGAAATGGTCAAACTATAAACTGAGTCATCCTGCTCAGCACGTCTCACAGTCCCTCACACTAACCCTCACACTAACCCTCACACTAACCCTCACCCTCACCCTCACACTAACCCTCACACTAACACTAACCCTCACACTAACACTAACCCTCACACTAACCCTCACCCTCACACTAACCCTCACCCTCACCCTCACACTAACCCTCACACTAACCCTCACACTCACATTAACCCTCACACTAACACTAACCCTCACACTCACACTAACACTAACCCTCACACTCACACTAACACTAACCCTCACCCTCACACTAACCCTCACACTAACACTAACCCTCACACTAACACTAACCCTCACACTAACACTAACCCTCACCCTCACCCTCACCCTCACACTAACCCTCACACTAACCCTCACCCTCACACTCACCCTCACACTAACCCTCACACTAACCCTCACACTAACCCTCACCCTCACACTAACCCTCACACTAACACTAACCCTCACCCTCACACTAACCCTCACACTAACCCTCACACTAACCCTCACCCTCACACTAACCCTCACCCTCACACTAACACTAACCCTCACACTCACACTAACCCTCACACTAACCCTCACACTAACCCTCACCCTCACACACACTAACCCTCACACTAACCCTCACCCTCACACTAACCCTCACCCTCACACTAACCCTCACACTAACACTAACCCTCACACTAACCCTCACACTAACCCTCACCTATTTGAGTTTCCCAGCTGCTACCCAGATACTGTGATCTACACATCATGCACAGAGATCATACACAGTAAAGAGTGAATATGTTCAAAAGGTCAGTGTGAGGGTTCATTTCCTCACGGGCATCTGGCAGCAGAAGATGAAGTGGCAGCAGAGTAGTTATATATATATATATATATATATATATATATATATATATATATATATATATATATCCATGTAGATACTATATATATATATATATATCTACATATCTATATCTATCTATCATCAAGATCAACTTCATCTCTGACTGCAAAAGCATGTTGAATCCTATACACCCACCTATGTTCCCCTGATGGGTCACCCCTACAATCAATGCATATTTTGGTTCAATACCATGTTACAGATACAGTGTACATAGGGTTTGTTTTTAAAATACCTTTTACATTTTGTATCATTATTATTATTAAGCTCTTTTAGAACCTGAACTAATTATTTATATTCTTCTATTATAACAATGAAATCAGTGGTATTTAAACAAAAATATGCAAAGTTTTATCAATTATTTTCTTTATTTTTGAGGATATGATTTCAATAATCAAAGCTAACAGAAAAAAGTGTGAATGTGTAGGAACATTTACTTATTTGACAGTGGAGTCAGGTCAGCTGTGGGTCCACAATATAACCCTACATTTGATTTATTAAAGGCAGCATTACCTGCACTTTAATTATGCGATGTGAACTCAGGCCTTAGCAGAGTACTGCTCAACTAGAACATGCCCCAGGAGGCAACACTGATCTCTAAATGCTCTCCCAGTCTCAGGTTCACTAAACAATCTCTCAGATAGTCAAGGTTGTTGCTGTCTACAGCAAAGACAAAAGTGGAGCTTTTTAGTAAATGTACACAGCGTTGTTTGGAAACAATGCATATATTATAGATTAAGTGAGCTGTGAAACATGATGGAGGGAGTGCAGTGTTGTGGTGCTGCTTTACTGCCTCAGGGTCTGGAGGACTTACAATCACTGAGAGACCCATCAACCCCCAGTTGCAGTAGGACATGTACAGCAGGAGGACGTCTACAGCAGGAGGGCGTCTACAGCAGGAGGGCGTCTACAGCAGGAGGGCGTCTACAGCAGGAGGACGTCTACAGCAGGAGGGCGTCTACAGCAGGAGGATGTCTACAGCAGGAGGACGTCTACAGCACAATGGACATAAGAGGCTTCAGAAAGTGAAACGTTACGTATGTAAGAGGACTGTGCTAGAATCTCTCGTAAGCGGGCAGGACTGGCCACCAGTTACATCCATCACCTGGTGATCGCAGTAGAGGAGGCAACACAAACCCATGAATACAAGGATTTACATGAATATTTAATATAATTAATGTTTGGATTAATTAAATAACAGTGTCATGATTACATATCAGGTGTCATTCAAGCAGATGTGCCCGTTTGTTGTAGTTCTGATATTGGTTGATCATCCATGTGGTGTTTGCATAATCAGGGGGTGTGGTCTGTCAGGTTGTGAGGTTGTGCTTACAGGGGACTCTAGATATAAAGTTAACATACTCATTCACATTGAAGCAACAGGATCCTGTTTTAATCCATTTGGTTGTTAAGAGCCTTGTATAAATCCATTTATACAGATACCACATAGTGCAAATATTCCTTTAAATCATAATTACACATTATTAAACCTGTGAAGTCTTCTTCAATACTGAAATAGTAATAAATTCATAAATATATAATGTAGATTTATTTATAAAAAATTAAATCATTTCACCATCCCACAACTATGCACTGTACACACCCCCCATGGGTGATTCAGTCAAATCACTGAAATACTGGGCTGCTTTATAATAATACATTGGATAATGTATTGTTCTATTTATTTTTTTTTTGGATGGGCAATTTGTGGTGAGAAGCATAAATAAATACATGAGACATTAACCGACTGAATTAGAATAAATGAGTGGTTATGCAGCAAGTTCAGATATTGTAATCCATTCAGTGAGTCACATGTAATAGCCACTCATACAAACAGATCTGTTCCTACACTGCCCATTAAACTGACTGTGAGATAACTGACATCTCTCCCTTCACAGTTTAGACTGGAGGGAGAGCCATTCATAGCATCTGCTCAGGCTGATGACGTGCTAAGAGGTTGTACATGGCTGCTCTACTCACTGACTTCACGCACACTGACAAATTGGCCATCAATTAAACTGTATTTATACTATTAAACAGTTTGTGTTTTATACTGACAGCTGCTCTCCATGGAAACATCCTCCATTTGTAATGCCTGACAGTACATTTCCAGTTATAACACATATTATCTCTTATGTATTCCTCTTCCCGCCCTGCCCCGCCCTCTCAGCCAGGCCCCGCCCCACCCCACTCAACCCTCCCCACACTGCCCGTCCCTCTCAGACCCTCCCCGGACTGCCCCACCCTCCCCGCACTGCCCCGCCCTCTCAGATCCACCCTGCCCCACTCTACCTGCACTGCCCCGCCCTCTCAGATCCACCCTGCCCCACTCTCCTGCCCCACTGCCCCCCCTCTCAGATCCACCCTGCCCCACTCTCCCCGCACTGCCCCGCCCTCTCAGATCCACCCTGCCCCACTCTCCCCGCACTGCCCCGCCCTCTCAGATCCACCCTGCCCCACTCTACCCGCACTGCCCCGCCCTCTCAGATCCACCCTGCCCCACCCTCCTCGCACTGCCCCACCCTGCCCCACCCTCCCAGCACTGCCCCGCCCTCTCAGATCCACCCTGCCCCACCCTCCCAGCACTGCCCCCCCCCCGCACTGCCCCGCCCTCTCAGATCCACCCTGCCCCCACTCTCCCCGCACTGCCCCGCCCTCTCAGATCCACCCTGCCCCTCTCCCGCACTGCCCCCCTCTCAGATCCACCCTGCCCCCCTCTCTACCCGCACTGCCCGCCCTCTCAGATCCACCCTGCCCCACTCTCCCCGCACTGCCCCGCCCTCTCAGATCCACCCTGCCCCACTCTCCCCCCACTGCCCCGCCCTCTCAGATCCACCCTGATCCACCCCCGCCCCTCTCCCCCTGCCCCCTGCCCGCCCTGCCCGCTCACATCCACCCTGCCCCCACTCTCCCCGCCCTCGCCCGCCCTCTCAGATCCACCCTGCCCCACTCTCCCCGCACTGCCCCGCCCTCTCAGATCCACCCTGCCCCACTCTCCCCGCACTGCCCCGCCCTCCTCAGATCCACCCTGCCCCACTCTACCCGCACTGCCCCCCCCCTCCTCAGATCCACCCTGCCCCACTCTACCCGCACTGCCCCGCCCTCTCAGATCCACCCTGCCCCACCCTCCTCCGCACTGCCCCGCCCTCTCAGATCCACCCTGCCCCACCCTCCCCCCCTGCCCCCCCCCCTCTCAGATCCACCCTGCCCCACTCCCCGCACTGCCCCACCCTCTCAGATCCACCCTGCCCCACCCTCCCGCACTGCCCCGCCCTCTCAGATCCACCCTGCCCCACCCTCCCGCACTGCCCCGCCCTCTCAGATCCACCCTGCCCCACTCTCCCCGCACTGCCCCACCCTCCCAGATCCACCCTGCCCCACTCTCCCCGCACTGCCCCGCCCTCTCAGATCCACCCTGCCCCCCCCCCCCGCACTGCCCCGCCCTCTCAGATCCACCCTGCCCCACTCTCCCCGCACTGCCCCGCCCTCTCAGATCCACCCTGCCCCACCCCTCTCAGATCCACCCCACTCTCTCAGATCCACCCTGCCCCACTCTCCCCTCACTGCCCCGCCCTCTCAGATCCACCCTGCCCCACCCTCCCAGCACTGCCCCGCCCTCTCAGATCCACCCTGCCCCACCCTCCCCGCACTGCTCCGCCCTCTCAGATCCACCCTGCCCCACCCTCCCAGCACTGCCCCGCCCTCTCAGATCCACCCTTCCCCACCCTCCCCGCACTGCCCCCCCTCTCCACCCTGCCCCCCCCTCCTCGCACTGCCCCGCCCTCTCAGATCCCCCTGCCCCACCCTCCCCGCACTGCCCGCCCTCTCAGATCCACCCTGCCCCACTCTCCACACTGCCCCGCCCTCTCAGATCCACCCTGCCCCACCCTCCCGCACTGCCCCGCCCTCTCAGATCCACCCTGCCCCACCCTCCCCGCACTGCCCCGCCCTCTCAGATCCACCCTGCCCCACTCTCCCCGCACTGCCCCGCCCTCTCAGATCCACCCTGCCCCACCCTCCCCGCACTGCCCCGCCCTCTCAGATCCACCCTGCCCCACCCTCCTCGCACTGCCCCGCCCTCTCAGATCCACCCTGCCCCACCCTCCCCGCACTGCCCCGCCCTCTCAGATCCACCCTGCCCCACTCTCCCCGCACTGCCCCGCCCTCTCAGATCCACCCTGCCCCACCCTCCCCGCACTGCCCCGCCCCCCCGCAGATCCACCCTGCCCCCCCTCCCCGCACTGCCCCGCCCTCCCAGATCCACCCTGCCCCACCCTCCACCCTGCCCCCACTCTCCCCCGCACTGCCCCGCCCTCTCAGATCCACCCTGCCCCACTCTCCCCCGCACTGCCCCGCCCTCTCAGATCCACCCTGCCCCACTCTCCCCGCACTGCCCCGCCCTCTCAGATCCACCCTGCCCCACTCTCCCCGCACTGCCCCGCCCTCTCAGATCCACCCTGCCCCACCCTCCCCGCACTGCCCCGCCCTCTCAGATCCACTGAGAAGGAAACACACTGGTAGGAGTAACAGTAACATGTAACTGTCTGGAGACATTAACAAAACACCAGGTATTTCTGACATTGAGAAACGTCTAGTTGGCCAACTAGTGAAAATAATCAACCACTTAATAAGAAACACTTAATAAGAAACCACTTACAAACACTTAGTTAGTAACCTCATACAAACCCTTAGTCAGAAACCATTTAGAATCACTTCTTTAGAAGCACATTTGCGCGTCCTTAGGAAACTGTTCAGCACTTCCAAAAAAAGTCAAAGGTTTTCAAAAGTCAAACGTTCTCTGTACAATCTACACAACTGATGTACATTAGTGTTACATTAGTCTCCCTATTTCTCAGGGCCTTCTAGATAAGGCCGAATATAATGTGAAACCCACATGTTAAATCCCCTCGGCTCAAGTGCTGAACCTCTGGGCTGCAATACATCCAGCAGTCTTACATGAAGTTCATGCCTGTGATTCTGTGATGTCATTTCTTCATGAAAGAGTTTAACTGCACACACTGGTCTTTCATCTGAAAACTGAATCCTGATTACTGAATTTTTTACCTCCAGAATATTCTCCACAGGCTTAATCAAAATAGTGGTGAGCAAGCTGATAAACAGCACCTATTGATACCAAGTAGTCTAACTAGTCCTAATATTGGTACATTTGCCTGAAAGATCAGCAGTGTGGTACTGGGTAAGTGGGGAGCTGTCAGGGAGCTGAAATGATTAGGCCACTTTCAGCTCTGACTCACCATCACAGGCTCTGTAGCCTCTCTAGACACCATTAAAAAAAATGCGCAGGACTCCTGGTCAGTCTTAATATTCACAGACAGTCCTCGCTCCTTCTACACCCACTCCGTGTCCTCTCACAAGGCATTTTCTTTTTTTGGAATGAGAGGATGACACTGGAGATGTAGAAATGGTTGTACCATGTGAGAACAGTAAAGTAAAAGTGATGATTCCCAAAATATAAGCTGTAAACGGCAACCCATCATACCTATAATTTATAGCTTTTAATCTGTTCACTGTTCTCAGTACTTAATCTTTATAAACAGTATAATCACAATCCTGAATAAAACTTTAAGAAGTTTTTCAATGGCTAGCATTGCATCATTATGAAGATCATACTGTTTCTAAATCCAAATATGCATTCCAGCTAGAATATGAAGGAAGGTGAATCTCAGGGGTGGGTTGGTGAATGCTGCACTTCAGGACCTTGGACAGCAGCTATATGTAGGGCTTCAGGACATTGGACAGCAGCCATCTGTAGGGCTTCAGGACCTTGGACAGCAGCTATCTGCTGGGATTCAGCACAGGTAAAGGACAGTGACATATGCGGAGGAAGACTGGCAGAAAAACAAACTAACAGTTCCCGGCTGGCAGGGCATCACAAACCACGCCTACGCAAAACAAGTCAGCTAGTCAGGAAGCTAAATGAGAGGCTGCTATCCAGAACCTCTCTCTCTCCCTCAACACATCTCTCTCTCCTCTCTCTCCCTCAACACGTCTCCCTCTCCTCTCTCTCCCTCAACACGTCTCCCTCTCCTCTCTCTCCCTCAACACATCTCTCTCTCCTCTCTCTCTCCCTCAACACGTCTCCCCTCTCCTCTCTCTCCCTCAACACGTCTCTCTCTCCCTCAACACATCTCTCTCTCCCTCAACACATCTCTCTCTCCCTCAACACATCTCTCTCTCCTCTCTCTCTCCCTCAACACGTCTCCCTCTCCTCTCTCTCCCTCAACACGTCTCCCTCTCCTCTCTCTCCCTCAACACGTCTCCCTCTCCTCTCTCTCCCTCAACACGTCTCCCTCTCCTCTCTCAACACGTCTCTCTCTCCCTCAACACATCTCTCTCTCCCTCAACACGTCTCTCTCTCCTCTCTCCCTCAATACGTCTCTCTCTCCATCAACACGTCTCTCTCTCCTCTCTCTCCCTCAACACGTCACCCTCTCCTCTCTCTCCTTCACGTCTCCCTCTCTGCTCCTCAGATTCACGACTCCTTCTCCATCCCATTGAATTCAGTTCTCAATACAACTGAATTCAATTAGTGAACAACTCCACCATTAAACTGTCTAAACATGATATAAACTCAAATCACTTCCTAGTTCCTAAAACTATGTTGGATGAGTTTGGCAGATTGAATAAATCACCACTTCCCTTCGATGGCCCACATTCTGTGGTAAGTTAATTAGTTCTCTCCTGCACTTCTGACAACACCCAGTTCTGGTTTGAACTCTTCTTGGCATATTATTAATACAATTTACTGGAAAAAATAACATCAAATCAAAGAACAAACACTGCTAAAGGCCCAGTGTAGTATGTGATCTTAACACTGCTAAAGGCCCAGTGTAGTAGGTGATCTTAACACTGCTAAAGGCCCAGTGTAGTATGTGATCTTAACACTGCTAAAGGCCCAGTGTAGTAGGTGAACTTAACACTGCTAAAGGCCCAGTGTAGTAGGTGATCTTAACACTGCTAAAGGCCCAGTGTAGTAGGTGATCTTAACACTGCTAAAGGCCCAGTGTAGTAGGTGATCTTAACACTGCTAAAGGCCCAGTGTAGTAGGTGATCTTAACACTGCTAAAGGCCCAGTGTAGTAGGTGATCTTAACACTGCTAAAGGCCCAGTGTAGTAGGTGATCTTAACACTGCTAAAGGCCCAGTGTAGTAGGTGAACTTAACACTGCTAAAGGCCCAGTGTAGTAGGTGATCTTAACACTGCTAAAGGCCCAGTGTAGTATGTGATCTTAACACTGCTAAAGGCCCAGTGTAGTATGTGAACTTAACACTGCTAAAGGCCCAGTGTAGTATGTGATCTTAACACTGCTAAAGGCCCAGTGTAGTATGTGATCTTAACACTGCTAAAGGCCCAGTGTAGTAGGTGATCTTAACACTGCTAAAGGCCCAGTGTAGTAGGTGATCTTAACACTGCTAAAGGCCCAGTGTAGTAGGTGAACTTAACACTGCTAAAGGCCCAGTGTAGTAGGTGATCTTAACACTGCTAAAGGCCCAGTGTAGTAGGTGAACTTAACACTGCTAAAGGCTCAGTGTAGTAGGTGATCTTAACACTGCTAAAGGCTCAGTGTAGTAGGTGATCTTAACACTGCTATAGGCCCAGTGTAGTAGGTGAACTTAACATTGCTAAAGGCCCAGTGTAGTAGGTGAACTTAACACTGCTAAAGGCCCAGTGTAGTAGGTGAACTTAACACTGCTAAAGGCCCAGTGTAGTAGGTGAACTTAACACTGCTAAAGGCTCAGTGTAGTAGGTGATCTTAACACTGCTAAAGGCCCAGTGTAGTAGGTGATCTTAACACTGCTAAAGGCCCAGTGTAGTAGGTGATCTTAACACTGCTAAAGGCCCAGTGTAGTAGGTGATCTTAACACTGCTAAAGGCTCAGTGTAGTAGGTGATCTTAACACTGCTAAAGGCTCAGTGTAGTAGGTGATCTTAACATTGCTAAAGGCCCAGTGTAGTAGGTGAACTTAACACTGCTAAAGGCTCAGTGTAGTAGGTGAACTTAACACTGCTAAAGGCTCAGTGTAGTAGGTGATCTTAACACTGCTAAAGGCCCAGTGTAGTAGGTGATCTTAACACTGCTAAAGGCCCAGTGTAGTAGGTGATCTTATGATGGAGAACACATGCTCATACCATAATATGCATAATGTCACTAGGTGGATTAATGTTATGCTGACTCTCAGATTCTCAGATGTTAATAAACAGAAGATCTCAGATATCATGAAAATTCAGTTTGACCAGAATCCATATTTTTGCAGTGCCAGAGATGGTGAGCAAGCATAATTTTAAAGTATCAAACATCATATTTTCTTCATTGTCAGTTGAGCAATACGCAAATATCATAACTGGTAAAAAGCAATACTTAGAGCCCTGATAAAATAAGGTAGCTTATTAAAAGATATATTGATTAATTTCTTAGTAATTTAATTCAATATACTGCAGAGCTAATATGATTTATCCTTAAACACAATATCATTCAGATTTTAAATTAAGCCAATCTACTAAATCCTACTTCATTTACGTCAACATCTACATGTTCACTTGCATGAAACATGATCAAAACCATAGAGATAAGAAACACAAGAAAGATACAACTTCAAAGCTGCATCATTTGGTTCAAACATGCAACTACCTTGAATATAAATAAGGAAATGTGGTGGGTATTAACTGGGCCACTGGGCCACTGACAGTAAGGACGGATCACCCTACAGTTCTAACTTTGGGCTTCAGGACCTTCTGAACAGATTCTATGTTACAAACATAGCAGCACACAACAATGTCAGTGTGTTCTCCAGCCTGTCCCTGCTTCCCTCGCCACGCACTTACTTCATTTATACATTCTGGGAAAATGCTGTGCTCACCATGTCTCAGATCCTAGACTACAGATTCCCTCTCTCCTCTACCTCCTTGACGACTTGGACAGCTTTGATCTGCCACCCCATCAAAAGGAAGCCTGCTCAAGGCTCTTGTTCTGGTTAGAGATGCAGACAGCAGAAGTGAAGGAAGAAGTTTAATGTCACTACCTGGAAGTGGTTTCATAAGCTGATTATTGAAAATATTCACAAAGAGCACTTTAATGTCAACAATAGCTTTGTGTGTGTGTGTGTGTGTGTGTATCATCACTCATCTTGGTTTATGTCAGAAATGTGTTTTTTTTTTCCTATATTTGATAATATATGAAAGGTATATATAAGAATAATAAATATATATAAGGTAAATAAGGTATGTCATTATTAATTGTGAAATTAATCATAATTAAGTATTATGAACCATTCCAGAACTGAATGTCAAGCTCTCTGACTCGTCATGCTCCATTTGTCATGCGGTAGTAACAAATCTCGACCAAGGGAGTGAATTCAATCCCAAAAGCATCTCTAGAGATTCTAGAGACTCTCCTGAATTTGATCTGATAAATGGAAGAGTTTAACCTGTCGTTACACTGATGGCCAGATTAGTGGGATTCAAGTGTCTGATTAATCTCATTCTGCTTCTCAACAAACACCACAATAAATGTGAAAGTCACTCTGGAAAAGAGCAAAAACCTAAGCACCTGCTTGGAGCATCACGAGTGGTCCAGGGGGCCAGTCCTGTACACCCTAGTTGACTGGTGCACACACAGGGCCAGGGAGACAGCAGCTGATGTAACTGTTGTTAACCTACACTCTGCAGTGTACAGATGGAGACATTCTGGATGGTTTGACCTAAAACTCAAAGTTTCTCTGACTGGTGTAGCTAAGGAACTGGGGATGTGAAGAGAAAGTGTCCATCAGCAAGCTTGGAGCTTGGAGGTATCTGCACGTGGAACATGCTGCTTGCTGTGACAGGTAGAGGTAAGTTCTCGCACCCGAGTAGTTTTTGGAACAGGTGTGCTGAAGCGTGATGCCATTGGCCACTTGTCCGGGAGGCGGAGACCTTACCCAGTTCACTGGATTAACATTGGTCGCCGGCTCCTTCCTGGTCAGCCTGGTTCCTGAAGTTCTTGACTTCTGACAGGTGCTTTTTCACCCATGGGAGTTCAGCAGTCGACTGCACTGGTCCTGTCAGCAAAGACAGGGGGGCTGAAATATCTCACAATGGCAGGGGCTCCTCAACTAGGTCCCTTCTACTACCTCAGACAGGTTCTGCAAGGTTGAAAACTCCCGAACGTCCTAAAAACTCCCAGGTTGTTCTTCCCCATTTACATTCCCTTAGTCACCCGCAAGTCTACAGTCATCCTGCAGAAATTATCTATGAGTAAAATGGTCTCAAAGTGGGTCCAATGTCTCCTCTGCGTTTGTCATTGTCTTACATCAGTCTCCAACCATCTCTGACAGTATATAAGATTCAGGAGCTGCTCAGAGAAAGAAATTACACATACTTCCATAGGCTTCCTCGTCAGAACAGCCATCCTCTGGAAGCAGTGAGCCTAACGGGGGCTTCAGATGCAGCGCGGTGCTGAAGACAGGGGGGCTGTTACCTGGGTGAGCACCCGGCACATGTGGGAGTGATGAGTGAGGACCCAGCATTGCTTGTCTCTCCTTTTTAGGCAAGCCACCATCATACTGCCATGCCGCCTTATCTCCGAACATATCGCCTCTGTGAGCCACTCCAGCTGTCCTGACACACTGCACAGTAAAGCAAGTTGTCCTCCCGCTCAGAGCCGCAGAGCTGGTCCGACGTCTCTGACTGCAGGGCCACAATATTAAACAATACAGATTGTGTGCTGATAGTGGTGGCTGTCCTGATTTGGCTGTCCTGATAACATTAATGGATCCCTCAGTGAATCCAGTGGGATCCTCTTCTAAACGCCCATCAGATCTGTAGACAATGGAATGGAAATGTTTTTTTGCTTCTTATATGACCAGTCTGACATTTCTGAGCTCATAAACAATGCCAAACAAATTCCTACTGACATAATTCAACAATGGCCAACAATATATACAAAATATACAAATGCAGTTTCTTTCAGCGTTGGTGTCTCCTGGATGTGAAGCTGTAGAGGACGTTGGATGGATGGATGTGCTTCTAGGACAGTCTTCACCAGGTGTGTGCTAGCTGGCTCCAGCAATGCAGGAATGATAGTGGAGCCAAGAATGACATTTGCAGAAACGTCCCCTTTCAGCCATTCACAGGAGGGACCTTGGCCATTAAAATGCAGCTCTACATGCTGCAACAGAAGGACAAGGGGGAGAAAGAAGAATCATTGTAGCCAAACATATCAATCTTTCTTCAGTCAGTTCGGGCTGCACTGGATGCAGGTGAACAGAGCAGATCCCCACCTTGGGCACACTAATTCACCATAGAAACCGAGGGCTTCCCTCCTCCCCCAATCACAGCCATCACATACCACCGAGAAATGGACAGATGGAAAGGATGATAAAGACTGTCAGCCCAAGAGAGAGACAGACACACAGATTTGTGAACCACAGAATTCTGATTAAATTCATAATGTTTATGGACCCTGCTGGATTCACAAGCTCTTGTGGGTCTTGGTGGGAAAATGGAGACTTAAAAAATGAGGATGATCAAAAAGCACCAGAATGTTCCACACGGAAGAGCAAGAGCCCTTCTAACGTCCAAACACACTCCTCTCAACGGGCATCAGAAACGTCCATCCCTCCCCGTCCTTCTGAACAGCTCTCCGCCCCCACAAGGTCACCGAGCTAACAGGCCCAGCCGTTACGAGCGGAAATGAAATGACTTTATGAAGACTCCTCAACGGCTGCTGTCAGCGTGCGCTAATACAGGCAGCTGGAGGGGCAGGACTGGGTGACTGGATGGTGGGACAGACCCGGTCCACACTGCCTTAGTGCCTGTGCTGGACTGTTAGTGGGAGATCAGGCTGAACCAGTCCATGTGTCCAGCAGTGCAGTGGACTCTCACTCTCGCCAAGCTCCTTCTTCAGGGCTCCAAGTCTTCGGTTTCTCTGCAACATTTCAGCATTTCACTGAGCCACAATTGTAAAAAAAAACAAAAAAAACCAAAAAAAAAAAAACACCCATTTTATTATAGGCAAAAAGATCAAGAGAGAGAAAGAGAAGGATTTTCAAAGTGAAATGCCAACTGAGACAGCAGGGGGCGCCACTGAGCTGCATGGATTCATCACAAAGGCTACAGAGCACTCAGATGCTGCCCAGCCCAGTGTGCCGACAGACATATCCGGACCTTGAGGTACTGGAGCTAATGCCTGCTATTAATTACCAGCTCAGTCTCATGCTGGAGGTGACAGGTGACAGAAGGGGGAGGGGCCTGGAGCTGTCACTCATCCGCTAGTGGAAGCTTATCCAAGACTTAAAAGTGTCATTACAAGACATGAGTCATGCATCTGAAGAGAGGGGAAAAAACGACTTTATTTTTTGCAATGTCTGAACGAAGGAAAAATATATATAAATGTTAATTTGATAAGTGGGTTAAATGGCTTGTCTGAATTGATTTTATTTTTTTATTTCTGTTTTTTTGCAAACTGTAAGCCAAGGTTAGAATAAAGACGTTAGTTTGCGTGTATACCAATCACTTAAAGTCATCTTTTTGTTCTCTATAGATACTGTGAATTATTTTTTTTATATTATAAATAAGGAATAAATATAAAGTATATAAAATATATGTCCAGCTCCCCCCTGTGTCAGTCTGTCTACATGTTTTACACCTGGGATCATTAATCATGGTAGTTTGCAACTGAGAAAACAGTGAATGGTCCCCATCGACACTTTCAAATGGTCAACACCAATCACAGCACCAACACCAGCACCAATCACAGCACCAACACCAACCACAGCACCAACACCAGCACCAATCACAGTACCAACACCAACCACAGCACCAACACCAACCACAGCACCAACACCAGCACCAATCACAGTACCAATCACAGTACCAACACCAACACCAATCACAGCACCAACACCAACCACAGCACCAACACCAATAACAGCACCAATCACAGCACAAACACCAATAACAGCACCAATCACAGCACAAACACCAATCACAGCACCAACACAAACACCAACACAAACACCAATCGCAGCACCAACACCAATCGCAGCACCAACACCAATCACAGCACCAATCACAGCACCAACACAAACACCAATCACAGCACCAACACCAACCACAGCACCAACACCAATCACAGCACCAACACCAATCACAGCACCAACACCAATCACAGCACCAACACAAACACCAATCGCAGCACCAACACCAAACACAGCACCACAAAGCAGCTGAGCTCAACTCCTAAATCAAACCAGTGAGCATGATTATGCATTCATAACAATATGCAAATGAGCAAAATATTTTTAAATTGTGGAAGCACATATATCAGATATCAATGGTATCCAGCACTAGAGAGAAAAAGGCCTGCAACCCCCAGCTATGATGGGGCACGCAGCACGCCATGATGCTCAGAGCAGCTGTACCCCTAAATCTGGAGCTCTAAATCTGGACCCCTACATTTTAAGCCCTAAATATATATTCAAACTGAGTCATTCAAAGCACACTAAGACAGAGTTTCAGTCTTAATGAACGCTGAACATGCATAATCATTAGCCTCATGCATAACCATTAGCTACACAGTGTCAATAAAGGCTCTTTTCATTTGTTGCACGTGAAGCTTGTGCTAGTGTTGCATTCTGGTGTCGGATAACTTGAAGGTTTCCTGCAGGTTTCTTCTCTTATTCACCAGACACTTTATTTCTCTGCTTTGGTATTCTCCAGACCTCCTGAGTGCCCTAACCAACCACCCCACAGCTCCATCCCTGGGTGGCTTGGTAAAGTTTAATTAGCTTGTAACCATTTAGCATCATTAATATTCATTACATTGGCATTTTGCTCAAAATGCTAATTACTGCCAGATGGACAGACAGTCTCAGTTTCTTTTGCTTTCTGTCCCATTACAGTTTCTTTTTAAGAACAAACCCTCAGGTAAAAAGAGCTTTTACAAAGAGTGGGTGAAAGTACACACACACACACACACACACACACACACACACACACACACACACATTATTGAATTTCCAAGATGTTTTTGCCCAGATAGGACCACTGAAGATCCATCATCCTCAAATAACCAACCATTGCTACTACAGTATGTGTTTGGGCACATCAACATGCCTGTTCTGCTGCCCCTGTTCTGCTGCCCCTGTTCTGCTGCCCCTGTTCTGCTGCCCCTGTTCTGCTGCCCCATGAAGAATGTAGGACACCCAACAAACAGTGTGGTACATCACGGGATGACGATGTAAATAAAATCAAATAAATAGAAATAAATAGAACACATTTAAAGGAGAAGGCAGTGGACCAACAGCTATGCCAACAGCTCGCTGATCCCGTGTCTACACAGAAACTTGGCTTAATTAAAAGGAATGAAAAATAAACAGATTGTGGAGTAAGCTCTTAGATTATGCTATAATCAGAAGTCTTTACTGATATCCCAATACATTTTGCATGTAAGTAAAGTAACCTGCATGTAAGAGGGGCTTTCCCCACTTATCACTTATACTTAACGCTGATTTACAGGCACAAGGATCCACTGAAGGATGTGCATATACACACCTGCTGAAGTTCAAACTGATATAAGTAGCTTAGAACGTATCGTGGCTGACGGTTAGAACGTGGCGTGGCTGACGGTTAGAACGTATCGTGGCTGACGGTTAGAACGTGGCGTGGCTGACTGTTAGAGCGTGGCGTGGCTGACGGTTAGAGCGTGGCGTGGCTGACGGTTAGAGCGTGGCGTGGCTGACGGTTAGAGCGTGGCGTGGCTGACGGTTAGAGCGTGGCGTGGCTGACGGTTAGAGCGTGGCTGACGGTTAGAGCGTGGCTGACGGTTAGAGCGTGGCGTGGCTGACGGTTAGAGCGTGGCGTGGCTGACTGTTAGAACGTGGAGTGGCTGACGGTTAGAACGTGGCGTGGCTGACGGTTAGAACGTGGCGTGGCTGACGGTTAGAACGTGGCGTGGCTGACGGTTAGAACGTGGCGTGGCTGACGGTTAGAACGTGGCGTGGCTGACGGTTAGAACGTATCGTGGCTGACGGTTAGAACGTGGCGTGGCTGACGGTTAGAACGTGGCGTGGCTGACGGTTAGAGCGTATCGTGGCTGACGGTTAGAACGTGGCGTGGCTGACGGTTAGAACGTGGCGTGGCTGACGGTTAGAACGTGGCGTGGCTGACGGTTAGAACGTGGCGTGGCTGACGGTTAGAACGTGGCGTGGCTGACGGTTAGAACGTGGCGTGGCTGACGGTTAGAACGTAGCGTGGCTGACACGTGGCTGACACACACACACACACCTTTACTATATTCTGGACAAGTCTAAACACAGTAAAGGTTTATGTGGTGTTGGACTCAACAATGTTCATTCAGAACACAGTCCCAGGTTGCATAGCTTTCTTTTAGGAAAGGGATATTCTTGTGATACCTTTAATCTTGCCTGCTCCTTAGAGGGTGTTATCACATAGCCATTCCTCACTCTCATCACAGCACCATGTCCTGGACGATGTCTGTATCACCCTATTTCTATTTACCCCCCAATATCATTGCAGCTACAATCAATCCACGTGTGATCCTTATCACCCAGAACGTGTGCATCTCCACGGCCTGAATCCCACAATGCCTCGTGTCCTGAGGACAAATATCAGACTGAGCCAACATGACCGGCCACGATAATGCACCTGATGACATTATCAAGGGAAAAGCCTCTCTGTCTCTGGCACAGTCTTTAAATGCACAATCATCTTGGCTTATTTCCGAGGGCCTGACCTTGAGATGCACCGAGAGGCTCCGAGCAAAAACAAGCATATAGTTAGCGCTGACGAAGAGAGCATCATTATGAGTTATAGCTGAATATAGCGGAGAATGTTCAGCATCTGTCTATCTGTCCTGCATTAGTACCACCTCATTTAATACCATCCTACAGAGATATAAAGAAAACTAATCAGCAAAGAATCATCAGGATTATTAGCTCTGGAGCACTGGGGCAAGGAGGAGTCGTATGTCAGACAGAACCAGCCGGAGAGAGAGACCACTTTACCGAGACCAGAACCAGACAGAACCAGCAGCTGCCAGAGGAGAGCAGACACACAGGTGTACACAGGAGAGCAGACACACAGGTGTACACAGGAGAGCAGACACACAGGTGTACACAGGAGAGCAGACACACAGGTGTACACAGGAGAGCAAACACACAGGTGTACACAGGAGAGCAAACACACAGGTGTACACAGGAGAGCAGACACACAGGTGTACACAGGAGAGCAGACACACAGGTACATGTTGTACAGGTGTGTGTAATAACTGAATCATGCTGTACAGGTGTGGGTGGGGCTCAGTCGGAGGTGCTAGGGTGGAGCCACAGGAGCAGGTGGAAACCCCAGTGTTAAAACCTCCATCCACAGATCGAAAGGGAAAACATTTGAATGTCTCTGACGTGGAGGAAAGTATATCCCACAACTACACTGCAGTCATACCGCTGCCTATTGCAAATGGGATGTGCCTCATGGTGCATTAAACAGACTCAGCTTCTGAGATCGAGAGATTTCCGCTCACGTGAAGACAGAACAGACTATCCAGACAAAAGAAACTGATGAGCCTCTGTGCTGAAAACACACCGTCACAGACAGGATACACAGCAGAAAATGCAATGGGACATCCAGGGACATATACAAGACACATGGAGACAATATGAGTTTTACTTTGAGACTCCTAATTGGCCTGATTCTGCTATTCTGCCGTGATGCCCGCAGTCCTACTTACAGATCTATATGAAAGACACTCAGAGGAGACTGGACACAGAAACTGACCCAAATGTCTGACCACCATTTCCAAGTTAAGCAACAGCCAAAACAAGGACTTGTTGAAAGAATACAGCAAACCTGGCGATTTGTAAGACTGATGTGTGTGGGTTCCTAATTACTGCCCGTGTAATTACTGCTAAATATTCTTTGAAACTTTTTCCTTTGCTGTTGGTTTTAGCTCGAGGTTCCATCTCATGGAGGCTTGAAGGGCCTCTAAACCCTCATTTAAACGCTACCACAGCTCGGTCTGAGTCACAGCTAAACTGTGGACTGCTACAAACCAGTGGCATGGAAACTCTCAGAGACCCAATGCAACAAAGGTCCTTGTGGGTAACACTGTTTTAAACCAATATTGCAGCAGAACAATTCTGGTTTGAACCGGTTTGAACCACCAATGAATTTGGGTGTAAAACAGGCCAGCAGCACAAAACCACACAAGCAGCAGCTATTTGACTGGATTACTGCACCAAGCACTGTGACCATGGCTGGGTTCATCATCAGTAACATGGGCAGCAAATCAATGCTAATGTTAGCATGTGCCAATGTGCTACCTCCCCAGTGCAGGGGTCTGTGAAGTAAACGATGAAACTCTGAGCGTCTGCTCCCACCATCTGACTCTGGATGAGAGTCTGCCAGGGTCACAGCAGTATCCACCAGCATCATAGCAGCCATCGCCAGAATCTCCACCAGCATCATAGCAGCCATCGCCAGAATCTCCACCAGCATCATAGCAGCCATCGCCAGAATCTCCACCAGTGTGACAGTAAACATGGCCCAAATTCCCACCAGGCCAAAGCAAACGCACCAGAATATCCACCAGGGTTGTTGCAATCATCCCCAGAATCAACACTCAACATCCTCAACATTTGGACTTTTCTGTGAAGACAGACAAACTTGTGCATGCAAGGACTAATCTATCTCTGACTACCCACAGGTTTTACCCCAAAATGCTGAGCATTTATCCACAGCAACTTACATTCATGACTTTGTATGAATTGTATGAGCACAATCAGGTAAGTGAGGGTTGAGGACCTTGATCAGGGGTCCAGCAGTCGTAGTCTGGTGGTGCAGCGTCACCTCCCAGCCTGACGATTAATAGTGAAGTCAGCCCTTCACCACCCAGCTGCCACCGTCACTGCCCTGGAGGTCATCTGAGGTCCAGCATCTCCAGCAGCCTGGTCCTCCACCCCCCTGGATCCTCCACCCCCACTGGTCCTCCACCCCCCTGGTCCTCCACCACCTCCACCCCCCTGGTCCTCCACCACCTCCACCCCCCTGGTCCTCCAACACAGAGCACAGCATGTTCAGTTAGCGTGACTGATAGGAATGGCTAGAGAACTCTCACAGACAGTGTTGAGGATACTAACACCTGATTGGACATAAGTCAGTCCCTGTTCAGTAGCAGGAATAGTTTAAACACCTGAACCATGCGTGGCTGAAACCTCTACCATGTAAACAGCTCTCCCAAACTTCAGTTCCATAAAGGTAAACCAGTCAATAGGAACAGTGCTGGAATAGCTACTCTAGATTAATTTCTATGTAAGCAGTTATCATTTGGGAAATGTAGATCTTTTTAAATATCTCTGTGCAACTCTGAACGGAACACTGAAAATTTTATTAGAGGCCTCCTGTGTACCATGCAAGCTTTGCATAATATTTCTTCTTCATGATTATATGGTCATTCTCGGGCAGTATTTCATTTCCACACGTTTTGATCACGGTGTCATCGCTGTACACATTCCCAAGCCCCCAGACAGGTGCTAGTGTTCCGCATTAAGCTCCTGCAGCCTCTCATGTGCCTGGAACCACAAACGCTCTCATGTTCACAGCCTGGACATGGTTACCTCAGTCTCAACATTTCATCTACTGTCAAGGATGAAGCTCTTCCAACCCACCACTAGGCATGTTCTTAGATATGCCTAGTCATAATGTCCTGTAAGGACCACACAATTGTTTCAAGAAGATTCACAGACGATCATGTCCCGGACATTCACAGATGAATGTCATTTATCATTCATCTTTTTATGGATGAAATGTGTACCTTTACTTCCAAACCATCTGAGTCAGTTGATGTTCTACTGAGCTTAGCCGGACAAACGATCAACGTCATGGATGACACCATCTGCTAAACAATTTTATGAAAACATGAAAACGGAAGCACCGTGGAGAAATACTACTAAAGGGAAGAATGAAGGTAAACAGAACACACGAACCCAAACTACATATTCAGATACATGGCAGGGTTACACCACCCGCAGTGTGTGTTATTCTCCTCCAACGCCACCAATAACATCAACAACCAAATCCTGTTCGCCACTACCAAAGGCCAAAAGGCTCCTAACATGAGATCAGTTGAAAGATGTAATGAGTTTGCATCTTTTTCAATACTAAAATCCATACTATCAGAAAGGCCATTAGTAATTCTGTCAAGCAATGTATCTGTCTCCTCATTATAACTACATTGAGATAATATAGTCTAAATGTCCCAGTTCAGAGGGTTTTCATTATGAAAACTTAAATAAAACAGTGAGCCATCATTTTCCTGAATCTCAACACCCATCACAAAAAAGAAAAACTTACATCCAACTGTGTTAAAAAATTAAAGACCCATTTCAAATCTTGCTGTCATTGGAAAACTACTGAGAAAGTGGCCTTCAAACATCTGGTTAACTTTTTATCTTTAAACAGCTATTCCAACTCGGTGACGGTTCTGCACAACTGCACCACTGAGACAGTTCTGGTAAAGTTCTTCATGGCTTCTGTTTAAATGCAGATTCTGGAAAAATAGTGGTTCTACTGCTTGATCTCAGTGTTGATTTTGATACCATCGATCATAAAATACAGATTTGTGAATGAAGCTGGACTCCAGATCAGCCCTAATCCAGTTTGAGCAGCACTGCTTTGCTGAAATAGACAAATATGTATTTGAGCTGATCTGTGTGGCGCCAAAACATCCTGCAGATGAATAACAATAAAACTGAATTTTTTATTTGGAAACAAAAATGAGAGATGCAGACTTGCTATCCTGACTTCAGAGCCCTCCAACCAAAAGAACTGGCTCACAGCTCTAGGTGTTCTGATGGACTGTGATCCCAGTCACATGACAAATTACTAAATCATCCTTCTATCATCTTAACAAATATTAACAAAACTAGAGGACATGTGTCTCGTCTCCTGAGAGGTTTATCCATGCCTTTACTTCAAGCAGGGTTCATTTTTGTAATGGTGTCCTTATGCGTGTTCCTAAAAACACAGCCACATGATTTCAGTTCATACAAAATGCAGCTGTCAAAGATCTCACTAGAGCCAAGATAACTGAATTCATCACCACTAATCTGAAATCCATACACAGACTCAGTTTGTCATAAAATTGACTTTAAGATACGATAATTTGTTTATACATCAGTGAATAGTTCAGGGCCAAGGTATTTATCTGACATGTTCAAACCACACATTCCTAGCATGCCTCTTGTCTCACTAGGAGCTCAGTTAACTGTGTCAAAGGTCAGCACTAAACACACACGAGAGGCATTCAGCAACCACTCAGCTCTTAGATGGAATCAGCTGACAGATCCTGAAAATTGCCATGACACCGACATCTTCAAATTCAGATGAAACACTATTCAATCAGTCTCTATATTCAGTGGAGCTCTCAGTTAGACCCCAAGGCACAGTGTTCAGCTCCCAGGGACATTAACACAGCTATTACAGCTCTGATTTCATGTACTTTATATCTTTCATTAATCATATTTATTATAATCCAAATTCTCATTTTTTTTACATCGCATTCCCTTTAACTGTTCCTTTTTTAATCATTCATCTTTCTTTTAATGTTTTTCTCCTCAATTTATTCATTTTTAATACTTCATTATTTAATTTGTTTTCCATTTAAATCAACTGAATTTCATCTTATTTTAATAAATCATTTTATGTATTTCTTTTTTTCTCTCATTTGGCAAAACACTGTGTATGAAAAGTGCTATACAAACAAACCTGCCTTTACCTTGAGCACATTACGAAGAATGTTTAAACACACAATGTTTTCATGAATAAAAGCTTCAGCGTCCTCCGCCTAGCAGCAGAAGATCTAAGGCAGGAAGTGGGGTGAGTGTAATTGGAGCATGGAGATCCAGGGAGCGTGCCTTTAAAACAACACCATCATAAAGGCAATGAGGAGCATGTCAGCAATGTCCTCATTAAAGAAGCCAGTTTGATCAGCCACTGTATTTGAATTTTCCAAATGAGTGAACAGGCTTTTTCCTTCGGTGTGAAACAGCAGACAATAGTGAAAGTGTGCCGACATTCTTATAGCCATCACACCCACTGCATCCCCTACTCACACAGAATAATCACCTGCTGAAAAGGTGACAAGTATTTTTTGTTTATAAATGCAAGGACGAATTGTTCTCCAGGAACCCCTAACATTCCAGTACCACTGAAGACACTCTGCCAAACTCCCCTCAGACAATAGAAACTTTGTTTTTTCTCACCATGCATGATGAAGTCTCCGGAGTAATTTCTAATTTAGCATTTCATTAGCCAGTAAACACACATATATATATATATATACATACAGTACGGGCAGTAGTCACTCAGTCACCTGGTTTGGAAACACCTGGACACATGGTGTTCACCCCCATGTTTTCTTTTCAGAACGGGTAGTTCTTCTGCCGATATACTTCTGTTCCTTCTCCTGGCACACAGCTGCTGAAATAAAATGACATGATCCTCCCCCGTCATTCCTAATGGTACAGCCCCTCTAGGCCCTGTTAGTTAACCTACTATTTACATAGTACACTAATGACTGCTGGGCCTGAACCAGTTGGCTTTCAAATTCTCTGATGATTTCACTTTATTATCCCTGCTGACAGATGAAGATGACTCTAATTTATTCTACAAAAAAACACACCTGCTGGCAGCTTGGTTGGTTGGTGTGACCAGAATATCCTCATTATCAACACAGGAAAAAAGGAGAAATGTATTTTGGGTTTGCACCCAGATTCATCCCCTCCCTAGGGTGGATTTTACAATGAGGAAATCAAGCAATTCACACACTACACATGTCCTGGAGTACACATGAAACCTTATCAATACTGCACACACTGGGCCTTAATGCAAGGCATTTCATTTTCTTAGCCTAAATGTGTCATACTTTTGTCATAACATAAATTTGTGTGTCTGGGACATGTCATATTGAGAAAATGCTTGTACATTCACTGAATTTGTCCTAATTTGTTCAAATTTGGCTCCATGTACAGCTCTCAAGAACATGCATTCATGAGACTCGTGAATTAGCATATTTGATGTCACGAAATAACATATAAGGCTATTTATCATTCATTAAAAATGTTTGTCCTGTTTTCAGAGATCAGTAAATTAAAAATGTTATTACAAGACCTGGAGGAATGGGTTAGGGTAACGAACGGCAAAAGTTGATAACGTTGATTATAGGACCTGAACCTACGGTCACTGACCCTACCATCACATGTAGAAATGTGGACTGAAATGAAATTAGATAAAAATAATGTTTAGCCAAAGCACAATGGTACATTGAAACTTAGTAAACCTAAATGGGTTCAAACTTTCTAATATAGCTTAAACGATGGTGTACACACAACAGATTTGCATTTCTACGTCAGTAGCTGTGTACCTCACAGTAGCTGTGTACCTCACAGTAGTGCTGGACCTGTCTGTAGAGGCACCATACGTGGGTTCTGGGGTGTGTGTTAGGCGTGTTAGTGCAGTTGTAGGCAGGAAAAAAATAAATAAATAGGAAGAGGAATATATGTTAATTCAAATGATACGATTGCTAATAACTGACATATTTCTAATCTTTGTTTGTTTGTACGTACCTCTGTTGGAAGGGCGCTGATGTCCCACTGGAGTTCTTGTGATCCAGAATTCAGAAGAACTGTTTCAGGAAGAAAGTTCTTGCACTCCAAAAATGAACCAAACTAACGATGTTAATTTATAGGCTGCTTCACTGTGTAAATAATGGCTTTTCATTAGGGCCAATTTCTCTTGTGTTTTGCTCCCCAGAATGGTGTCACCATCTGCTACACACCTCTGACCATCCTCACTCTCCAAGCTGTAATAAGACTTTTAATATAGCAAATGTTAATAAGACACAGAATACTCATAAAATGTATAAGTTTGTTATTTCAAAGATATGCTATTTCAAATGCTTGTGTTTACATTTTAAGACAAGAATAATGAAACCCCCTGCCTTTAGATTAAATTATTTACAAAACATTTTACGTTAAAATATGCATTTTAATAGCCAATAAGTGTTCAGAGCTGATGGGAACCTCTACAAAACAATTCAGGTTGGGAGGATTCAGTGCAAACACATAACAGAACCTAAATATGAGACTGATGACAATCTTAACAAAACTTCTCACTGGTGACTTAATGTATACAAAGGTTACATTTTTAGTGAACATAGTTGACGATAATTGTAGTTTAAATGTACCTATTTTTAAAGAAAGAGACAAAGAGGGTGAAAGAGAGGTGGTGTGTGACTGCAGAGAGTGTGTGATGCAATAAGTGTGTGTTTAGGGTCTGATGACATCACAAGGTGATTAGTGAGGGGTTTTGGGTATTGTGGGCATTGTGGGTATTGTCTGGGTCCATGCAGTTTCTGCAGAGGAAGGGGTTTCACTGTGGTCATTCGAGAGCCAATTTTTCTTTTCTCTCTCATGAGAACACACACACACACACACACACAGCTTTACCACACGGTAAGTGGCTGCTATTGGCAACTGTAGCATAGGAAACCGAGGGTGTAAGGGGCAGAGGTGTAATAGACCCAGTGTAGAGTCAGAAGAGGAAGACAGGGTGGATGAGAGAGAGAGAGAGAGTGGGAGAGAGGGAGAGAGAGAAAGGTAAAGACAGGGTGGACAAGAGAGAGAGAGAGAAGGGAAGACAGGGTGGGCAAGAAAAAGAGATAGAGGAAGACAGGGTGGACGCCAGAGAGAGAGAGAAAGAGAGAGAGATGGAGATGTGGAGAGTCCCAGATCCGGGTGGGTAATCACCATCACTTAGTGTCCTCTACAGGGCTCACCCCAGCCCTGACCTTTAACCCCCCCCCCAGGTCCAAAACGCACTATGGAGGGAAAAATTGAAAGTATGGATAAAATGGAAAGATATGAAGACAAAGTCTGTTAAAGGCCATGAAAAGGTCTACCTGTGAGTGACGGACTGCAGGGATGTTCTCTCCTGCTAATATATGCCCCTGTTACATGCTTTGCCAATACTCTAACTGCATATGGTTTCTGGATCCGTAAGCTAGACAGATGGTGGCTGTAAGCTGGGTGATCTCAAACAATGGCCATTCGCTGCTCAGTTGGGTAACCATGGAAACCAAAGGAATGCCATGCCTCTTTGTTGACAAGTTTGTCACTTCTTTCAGTGGTTCTTGAATCGGGAATAGCAACAAGACGTAGCAACCGCAGACTTTTAAGGGCCCCTACAGCCCTGAACCTTAGAACATGATCAACATGATTTGTTTCCAGCAGTTGTATGCGGGATATGGGTCTTCATGAAGCCATCACGGACTCCTCTCGTGTTCTCCAATTAAAAACGCCACTGTAACCACACAGCCCGATTACATATTTAGCTTTGTTGATGATTTTCCAAGGATCTTTATTTGTTACCCATTTAATTGTTGCTAAGGAAAACTCTCGGGTACATGTGCAGTAATGATACACTGTACAGTATGATCAAGAAAACAAAGGAATATTTACAGGCTTCAAACTCTGAAACTGCTCAACTATACAAATATTTGAGATTTTTCTTAACTTTTACTGTATACAATTCCACACTACTGACAGCACGAAGGTTGATATGTTTTTAGAGGGAGATGAAACGCACACGCACACACCCACACACACACACCATTAGGGGCGGGGAGTTCTTCCAACAGCTGAGGAAATATCGCGTTGTCATTATCAAATTCTAATTCCCATCCTGTCAGTTTGTATTACGTGTAGCGCTCTCAGACCTAAAGGTTATTGATTTAAGTCCTAATCTACAAACAAATATATTACCCAGGCGTTTTTTCAGGCCAGGAGCAAAGTTAAGGGAAGGACAAAGTCTGTTCTGATAGATGCTGCCTACGTGTGTGTGTTCGGGGAAACATCTTCCTACTTGTATGGCCCCAACACTCAAACCCCAGAAAACACACATTTCCTAGTTTTCACTAGTTCTTCAATTTGAAACCCTTTCTCCTTAATCACTTAGTGTTAACTCACAAACTGGAGGAAGCACATATAGAGAGAGGGGGGGAGGGAGTGTGAGAGAGAGAGAGGGAGAGAGAGAGTGAGAGAGAGAAAGAGAGGGAGAGAGAGAGAGAGGGCAGAGAGCGGGGGGGACTCTGGGGCAGAGGGGGCGGCGGCACTGGGGCGAGGGGGGGGCACTCCGCACACCTTTTGCTACACACACACACTCACGCGCCTCGTGCACCTGCGCGCCTCATGCACACACACATGGCCATCGTGATTGGTAGTCTAGAACAAACTGATGCAGCAAGACAGATCCAAGCTTTCGCCTCAGTGGGAGGGGCTAGTGAGGCTCTCAGTCATGATTGGTAGGACTCAAGCTAGCCACCTCCCACCTCCCACTGCTGGAATGAAACCTTAAGAGTTCTACAACTTGGCACCCCATCCAACATAAACTTAATGCAAACTTTAATCAAGTCTAACTGTACTTGATATCACAGTGAGCTGGAGATCTTCAGGACCTGTTCCGTCTGCTGAGAGAGACGAGGGATCCCTAACCTCGTAATCCTAACCTTAATCAGATTATTCAAAATATCTCAAGCCTGAGTCATGGAAATCGCACTCTGTCCAACTTGACAGCCTTGTAACTCTGACGGCTTGGCTGCATTTCCCTTTCACGCACTGTCTAACACCCTGATTGGTCACAAGCCTCCACACCTGCACCAATCAGCTGCTGACATACAGGAGATGTTAGGACACCCAGCGGAGCTGCTGAACAAAGCATTATTGAGGCAACACTTCTCCACAGCGTCAGGGCGACCACAGGCCCCCTGCTATGAAGCTCCGCCAGGGACTCAAATTATGATTCAGAAATGGTCACCTATTGTTTTGTTCCTTACTGTTCATGATCATCATTACAGCGCAGTGTGGCTGCCGCCCAGCGATGGTGGACAGTTAACTGCCCTCGCTCTACCTCCACCTACACCTCCACCCACACCCCCACCTCCTCCACCTCCCAGATCATCACTGCGTGTTTTTAAATGTAACCCACGAAGTCATGCAGAGAGCTCAAGGTGGTCTAATGAGATTTGTGTATTTATGTGTGCGTGCATGCCAGAGATGGAGAAAGAGAGAGAGAGTGACAGAGAGAGACGCACCCACTTTATGTAGCTCCATCTTGGGCACTTACATACAGTCCCTGACATAAGTTCTGTCGCTTATCCATGTTGTGGAAACAAAAGCTTATAACCTGACTTTAAATTCATCCATTGGTTTTAGAAATGACTCATATGAAAGCTGAAACCCTCCCAAATGAGATTTAATTCACGTAAAATAAATTTGCTTCACTGCAGAAATATTGATCATTTAATGAACACAGAAAGGTCAGATTTTGGCAAGACAAAAGTTTTGTCGCCTTGTCATATAATGCACCCAGTCCTAGTTTACAGCCTCACTTGTGCTCACTAATTGATTGGTTAATTAGTGGGTGTGTATAAAAAGAACTCCAGCACCCCAGACCTTCACTTGCACTGCAACTTGACCTCTGACAACATGCCAAAAATCCATCCTGCGACCAAAGCCTTGATTATCAAGACGCTGAAGACCAAATCCACTGCAGAGGTGGCAGGCCCCTTTAATGTGTCTCAGCGACAAGTACAAAGAATTAAAAAAAAGATTTGAAGAGACTGGAGATGTTTTTGACAAGCCCAGGTCCGGCAGACCCCACAAAACAACTGCTCGGGAGGAACGTTTGTTGGTTAGAAAATCCAAAGCCAGTCCCTCTTCCACTGCAGCAGAGCTCCACCAGGCCTGGTCACCTCAAGTCCCTGTGTCAACTAGAACAGTTTGTAGGATTCTGTCTCAAAATGGCCTCCATGGTCGAATCAGTGCCCAGAAGCCAGCACTAAACAAAAGGCAGGTAAAAAACCGTGTGGCATTTGCCAAGGCCCACAGCCTGCTAAACGGATGGATGCTGGAAAAGTGGCAGAAGGTGGATTTCTCAGATGAATCTTCAGTTGAATTACACCACAGCCGCCGCAAATACTGCAGGAGACCTACTGGAGCCCGTATGGATCCAAGATTCACCCAGAAAACAGTCAAGTTTGGTGGTGGAAAGATCATGGTCTGGGGTTACATTCAGTATGGGGGTGTGCGAAACATTTGCAAGGTGGAAGGCAAGATCAATAGCCTAAAATATCAATAAGTATTAGCTACATCTTACATTCCCAATCATAAAAGGGGTCAAATTTTGCAGCAGGATGGTGCTCCATCTCATACATCCATCTCTACATCAAAGTTTCTCAAGGCGAAGAAGATCAAGGTGCTCCAGGACTGACCAGCCCAGTCACCAGACATGAACATCATTGAGCATGTTTGGGGTAGGATGAAAGAGGAAGCTTGGAAGACAAAACCAAAGAATTTTGATGAACTCTGGGAGGCATGTAAGACTGCATTCTTTGCTATCCCTGATGACTTCATCAATAAATTGTATGAATCATTGTCGAACCGCATGGATGCAGTCCTTCAAGCTCGTGGAAGTCACACAAAATATTAAATATGGCTCTAATAGCACCACAACGTCATTCACCAGTGTTATGAAGCATATATTTGTATATGAAGTGAATTATTTGTTTGATTTCCACATTACTTTCTGTGGGCGACAAAACTTTTGTCTTGCCAAAATCTGACCTTTCTGTGTTCATTAAATGATCAATATTTCTGCAGTGAAGCAAATTTATTTTTGTAAATTAAATCTCATTTAGGAGGGTTTCAGCTTTCATATGAGTCATTTCTAAAACCAATGGATGAATTTAAAGTCAGGTTATAAGCTTTTGTTTCCACAACATGGACAAGCGACAGAACTTATGTCAGGGACTGTAGCTGTTCATCACCCAAACCCTGAAAGAATCCTTTAACTCTGTCTGGAAATAAATACAGCTAAACATTCACAAATTGTTAATGGAGTGACTGCATAATGTGATCCACTTTAAAATGTTGTCTCTGTGAAAAGTTGCCCTTGGCCAAAGTAAATTACAAATGCACAGTTTCTGTCCACTGGGACGCATCTCTGCAGTTGTAGTGTACAATTAATGTTTTCTTGCCGTATCTCTTGTGATGTGCACAAATCCCGAGGCAGTTTGGTCTGCTGAGAGGCAGCGTACTATACAAGACACCAAGCGTTTCACGCTATACTGTCAGTGGGCTTGATTAACTCTACATTACAACAGCTGTATATGTGATTTCATTATTTCCAACAGCACATGTCCATGACTGCTGTATTTATTTGTCATATCAGCTCCTGCCAATCCATTCGTCTTCTTCGAGTGGGTGGACGACGACTTAAGGCCGATCGTAGCATCGATGGTTTCATTACATTTCATTTGGCGATGCAGTTTTAAATATCTGCTTTTAATACTTTGAACATGTTACTTTCCTGCAATTATTCAAATCAAATCATGCTGTAGATTTTCACAGCTCAGATTTAAAAGGTTTTCAAAACTGTGTTTCACTGAACAGGCACAGACAGGCAGGAAGCCAGAACAGTTACAGCCTCAGGTATGTACAATCCTGCTGTGGTCTGTGTTCTTTTCATCGCTGTTAAAAATGAGATGTAACAGAAATATTTCTCACACTGTGAAACAGGACAAGTCTTTATAAAGTTATGGAATATTGACCTAGTCAATAAGTATCTATCTACATAAGAGATGCGGGTTTAGATCAGTGAAAAGCTGAACTGAATCCATCTTGTCAGCATGGAAACACACTAATAAGATCATCCTGTGCACATGAAACATTTAAACTGGAGCTTAATCCATCCTCCTGTGGAGGTGGCAGAGGTGTTGGGGGCAGCGGCGGAGCGATGGGGCCAGGGGCGGAGCGATGGGGCCGGGGGCGGAGCGATGGGGCCGGGGCGGAGCGATGGGGCCGGGGGCGGAGCGATGGGGCCGGGGGCGGAGCGATGGGGCCGGGGGCGGAGCGATGGGGCCGGGGGCGGGGCGCAAACCCCAAACACACAGCTGTCCACGAGACACGCAGCAGCTCATGCGAAGGAAATTAAGCATTTTAGTGGAAATCCTTCTTGTCCAATGAGAGCACGGCCAGATGTGCGCTCACGTGCAGATGTGCGCTCACGTGCGCCCTCACAAACACACCTGCAGTAAGAAGTGTTTATATCTACAACACACTAGCAGGGTGAGGAGATGATGAAATCCTGACGGAGCCACGGGGATGTTCCTACTTCAGTAGATCATCCGCACAGGTTCTGCAGCTGGAGTGCTGATCATGGGGACAATACAGCAGCGATGCACATGACAGCGTGTGTGTCAGCAGAGATGAAGAGGTGACTGCATCCGCCATCTTGGACCTCTGGGCCATTTTCTTTGAGGATAATGGAAGGAAAGCCCTCTAACAGAGACTTCACCATTACCCTACAACTGTCCCTCTCTCCCTCCCCCTCTCTCTCTCCCTCTCTCTGCTGCTCCTCTCTTGTTCACTCCCTCTCTCCCTCCCTCTCTCTGCTGCTCCTCTCCTGTTCACTCCCTCTCCCTCTCTCCCTCCAGCGAGTCCCACCTCATTCCTCCTTCTCTTTAACTTACTGTGCCTTTATTGTCTTTAACTGTCTCTACAGGAATATGTGAAAATAAAATATCATCTACCATCACGCCATACCACTAACACACACACTCGCCTGCACCCAAACACATTAGTAGGAGGAAGACTGCATCCAGATGAGAGAGCCAGAGAGGATGCCAAACAAAGTACACAGAAAAGGAGGGAGAGAATGAAAGGAAGAAATAGAGAGAGAGAGAGAGAGAGAGGGAGAGAGAGAGAGAGAGAGAGAGAGGGGGGGAGAGAGAGGAGAGAGAGAGAGAGGGGGAGAGAGAGGGAGAGAGAGAGAGAGGGGGAGAGAGAGAGAGGGGGATAAAGGGGAAGAGAGGGGGAGAGATGGAGAGAGAGAGAGAGAGAGGGGGAGAGAGTGGGAGAGAGAGAGGGGGGGCCTGCAGCAAGGATAGAGAATTGTGTGACTAGCAGCTACTGGTCAATTCCAGCCCAGCTGTGGAGCAGATACTGGGAGTGATAGACGTCCAACACCAGCACCTCCTTCTTCACCGAGTACAACAGGAGTACAATAGGAGGGATTCAGAGATGAGAGACGTCCAGCTAGCTCACACACACACACGTATGTGTACACGCACGCATGCACACACACGTGCACACACACACACACACACACACACACACACGCGCGCGCACACACACGCACAGGCTCCAGCATCTGCAGGATTATTATTAAGCGCAACAGTGCCACCCAGTGGTTTTAGGTGAACTAAGAAATAACTAGAAACCCCCATGAAACACACAGCACCTCATGAGGTGAACATGGAGATCACACACTGGATAACGTCAAGACAAACACCCAGTGAAACAAAGCCTGCATATTTACAGGGAGGAGTCCAGTCTGGCCAGGGCCAAGGTTGGGAATAAACCCATGAGCTTGGTGTTACTAGCAGTGAGCTCACCCTGATACTCCAGGTGACCTACAGTGACCTTGGAGTTGCTAACGCAGGCCTGCCCTCTACCCCTCCAGGTGACCTACAGTGACCTTGGTGTTGCTAACGCAGGTCTGCCCTCTACCCCTCCAGGTGACCTACAGTGACCTTGGTGTTGCTAACGCAGGTCTGCCCTCTACCCCTCCAGGTGACCTACAGTGACCTTGGAGTTGCTAACGCAGGTCTGCCCTCTACCCCTCTAGGTGACCTACAGTGACCTCGGTGTTGCTAACGCAGGTCTGCCCTCTACCCCTCCAGGTGACCTACAGTGACCTCGGTGTTGCTAACGCAGGTCTGCCCTCTACCCCTCCAGGTGACCTACAGTGACCTCGGTGTTGCTAACGCAGGTCTGCCCTCTACCCCTCCAGGTGACCTACAGTGACCTTGGAGTTGCTAACGCAGGCCTGCCCTCTACCCCTCCAGGTGACCTACAGTGACCTTGGAGTTGCTAACGCAGGTCTGCCCTCTACCCCTCCAGGTGACCTACAGTGACCTCGGTGTTGCTAACGCAGGTCTGCCCTCTACCCCTCCAGGTGACCTACAGTGACCTCGGTGTTGCTAACGCAGGTCTGCCCTCTACCCCTCCAGGTGACCTACAGTGACCTTGGTGTTGCTAACTCCTTGATCTATCGGCTCCTTCAGGTGTGCTACAAAAGCTTTCAAGGTTAATGATAAACTTGAAATGAGTTTCATTTTCATTTTTTTGTGTGTGTAGTGAGAGGGAACAGGGGTGTGTGTGTGTGTGTAGTGAGAGGGAACAGGGGTGTGTGTGTGTGTAGTGAGAGGGAACAGGGGTGTGTGTGTGTGTGTAGTGAGAGGGAACAGGGGTGTGTGTGTGTAGTGAGAGGGAACAGGGGTGTGTGTGTGTAGTGAGAGGGAACAGGGGTGTGTGTGTAGTGAGAGGGAACAGGGGTGTGTGTGTGTAGTGAGAGGGAACAGGGGTATAACTCCTAAGTGAGACAGATTACAAGTGTTTAACACGGCCTGTTATGTCTTGGACTAAAACATCTACAACATGCACGCCTGCACACACACTACATAAAATCAGAATGAAAGAGAGAGAGGAGTAAGAAGAGAAGGAGGACAGAGAGAAGGGAGAGACGTTGGTACAATACCGGCCATGCTGTGATGAAATGGGCAGCTGTGAGGGGCGTGTCCACTGTGGTGGGGGAGGGAGGGGCCATGATGTCACACAGCAACTGGAAAACAAACAGAAGAGGAAGGGAGGGGATTCAATATCAATCAAAGCAGAAAGGACAAACCAGAGGACACACACACGCACAAACACACACACACACACACACACACACACGTGAGCACACAAATACTCTCTAATATAGACACTAACAGCGCTTTTGGCAAGATCCACACTGTCATCCAAACAACCAAGATACACTGACTGAAAATGTTTGAAAGAAAGAGAGAAAGAGAAAGAATGGAAACCAAATTCATCTGGATTAAAAACTATGTTGTCTGTGATACGTAACTACAGAAACGCCCAAAATTCAGATTATTTTTTTTAACTGAAGGGGCAATATTTATCAAATATTTAATTAATACGTCATGTGTTCTTCTACCCAACATCAGGAATGTCAGTAAAAATAAATACTGACATCAGTAAAATCAGTAAAAATAAAATACTAAAGCCACACCTAGGTGATGTTTCTCTACAGATCCCCCATAATAATAAGAGGGAATAAACGTTTACATAAACAAAAAAAACTCATATGTGTTTCATCACAAATGACACAAATGGCTGAATTATATCAGAGGTTATACAGTACTTTGTGAACTTGTTTCACTCGTGAGAAATATTGGAACAGTCTGAGCACATTATGAGACTGACCACTGCATGTTACCTGTAACAAGATGAACATTGAATGGAAGAATGAATATTGAAATTATTATTTGGCAATATTCTTATATTTGTATCTGAAATCAGACCCCAGATGACTTAACTTCATATCATTCGGAGTTTAAGCCACGTGTGCCCTGTCCTGTAAAGGTGGTGTTCTACTGACCCTTCATTACTGACCCTTCATTACAGCAGACAGGCAACGTCCTGAGAGGAATGTAAAGGTTCAGATGTGCTTCATTTGTCCTCGAGGACGTTTAGCGTAGCACCATCAGCTCACTGTGTGTGTGTGTGTGTGTGTGTGTGTGCGCGCCTGTCCAGCAGACGCAGCAGCTACATGGGATTCTGAACAATATGGGCCAATCAGAAAGCTCTGGAAAAACACTGGCCACTTAGATAATGAAGGTTAATGGACATGTTCACTTTGGCGTCTGCTATTAGGACATTATTTGAACTATCATCAAACTATCATCAGTCTTCACAGCCAAGGTCATGTTTAACAAATAGTTTACTCACACACACACACCTTTCAGTTTAACAGGACAGCAGAGTTGAGGTCAGCAAGGCTGAAGGAATGTAGGAAGCATCTTAAAAGGACACACAGTGCTTAGTATGCCAGCCACACTGGGGAAGTTGTGTTTTTAATTTAACACACACACACACAGGGTGAGAGTCCACAGTAATTTGATCAAAAATGACCTTCAACAGGCCGCCCTAAAGGTTACTGCACACACCAAATAAGCTCATATCAGTAATAAACACTCAGTAACAATCACAATCAGTAAACCTGTACAAAGCCACATGAGCAAAGAACAGCCGGCATGTTCCTTCTGTTCTTAGAGAGGGAGGAGAGGGGACAGAGAGGAGAGAAAGGGGAGAGGAAGAGGGGATAGAGATGGGAGAGGGGAGAGAGGGGAGAGAGAGAGAGAGGGGAGAGGAAGAGGGGAGAGAGGAGAGAGAGGGGAGAGGGGAGAGAGGGGAGAGAGGAGAGAGAGGGGAGAGGAAGAGGGGATAGAGATGGGAGAGGGGAGAGAGGGGAGAGGAAGAGGGGAGAGAGGAGAGAGAGGGGAGAGAGGAGAGAGAGGGGAGAGAGGAGAGAGAGGGGAGAGGAAGAGGGGATAGAGATGGGAGAGGGGAGAGAGGGGAGAGAGGAGAGAGAGGGGAGAGGAAGAGGGGATAGAGAGGGGAGAGAGGGGAGAGGAGAGAGAGGGGAGAGGATAGAGAGGGGAGGAGAGGACAGGGGAGGGAGGAGAGAGAGGATAGAGGAGAGGAGAGGGGAGAGAGAGGAGAGGAGAGGGGAGAGAGAGGATAGAGAGGGGAGGGGAGAGAGGGAGGAGTGAGGAGAGAGGGAGGAGTGAGGAGAGAGGGAGGAGTGAGGAGAGAGGAGAGGGGAGAGAGAGAGATATGTGCTGCTCATTTATAGGCATTATTGTTTAAGGCAGAGTGAACAGTAATCCACTCATTTTGAACTCAATTTGTCATCTGAACCAGACAAAATCACACGGAACAAAAACTCACCTGTCGCCTTTTACCCACAGCTCAGCTGAAGCAGTTGATTCTTTTGATTCTCTTTTTCTCCTTCTCCCTCTGCATGAAAGGGGAGATTAGTTGCCTTTTAACTGAACGGAGGGAAGGAGCAGAAACACAGGCGAGAACCTTGCAGGCGAAGGACAAATAAAGGCACTGACCTTGAGCAAGGAAGCCGCCTCGGAAAGGAGGCGCAGTGACCTGATTTGGGGGGTTTTACCAGTATGGATTTTGTTTTATGCCTTTTTAATGGAGGCTGAATTTCTATTTTAAGGCCGGTTCTGTTGACCTTTCTCCCCAGACTCCTCTCCACTCCTCTGCTCCGCATGCTGTAATTTCAGCTGCAGTTTGTGAAGCAATAAATGTAATTAGTATCGTATTTCAGACAGAGTACAGTGCAGAAGCGGAGCAGGACAAGGGAAGGCAGCAGGGTGTGAGACGTGTCCCCTCGTCTCCCTCCAGGCTCCATGTCCTGTCCTCTTACGCCGGGCAGGCTGAGTGCATGTCTGTCTCACCACATTTACCAGCCCTGCTCTCTTCCATAATGGCAGACTAGGAAAGGTCAGGCAGACAGGAGCAGCTAACTTATCACAGACTCCTCTCCCCCTCTCTCTCTCCCTCTTCTTTACCTCCCTGCTCCTCTCTCTCTCCACCTCTCAGCGCAGTGGAGCCATGTCAGATTGTGCTTCAAACCGCCACCCTGCAAAACCGAGAGACGAAAACATTGAAAATAAAGCACAAACACACTAAAATAACTACACTGTTACTTCATTAGTAGTAAACTGTAAATAGGTGAGATATTAAGCAAAACCTGTGATTTGTCTAATTTCGTGTTGTTCTTGTGTTGAACTTGTTTATACCCATGATGGAGCGGAGAAAGAGAGAGAGAGAGATACAATTTTCAAAGTAGATCCGCCATCTTGGACCTCTGGGCCATTTTCTTTGAGGATAATGGAAGGAAAGTACTCTAACCAAGACTTCACCATTACCCTACAACTCTCCATCTCTCTCTCTCCCTCCCTCCCCCTCTCTCTCCCACTCCTCTCCTGGTCATTCCCTCTCTCCACCCTCCCTCCCTCTCTCCCTCTATCCACCCCTCTCTCCCACTCCTCTCCTGGTCATTCCCTCTCTCCACCACCCCTCTATCCACCCCTCTCCTTCTCTTCTCTCCCTCTCCTTCTCCGAGGCAGCTTAATGCTGCTCTGTAGGCACATGGTAAATTAAGTATCATTTACCATCTTGTGGATCTACAGGAAAGAAAAAGGGGGGGTTGTTATTATGTTGTGCTGGGTGATATTAGCAACATCACCCCAGAGGTGTTCTCTTAATTATCTCCTGCCAAAGTGATACTGCTTACAAGGCTCCCTGGATTAGAGTGGTAACCTTTGATACACATTTTAATTTCCCAAGAAACAGGAGACAAGGGGGAAAACACACACACACACACACATACACATGTATTTTAAAGACTATAATGACATTCATGAAGCAATGATTAGCCTATTAGAAATGCATACATCTAAGTGCCCAAGCATTGATTGAATTAACAGAGTTTAAACAAATATCAATGGTCTTTTCTCACCATGAGAAGATAACTGGGGCTTATTGTGTGTTGCTGTGGGCGATGACCACTGCAGAAGTGCTCTGGTTGCAGCAGGCCAATCTGTACCATACCTGCATAAACTGGACTCATTACTATAAAGCCCTGAACTAAAGTAGTGGAACCCACTATGTGCAGCCTGTGTGCAGCATGTACAAACACCTCCCTGCTTTACTAGCACTGTTTAGATGGCAGAGTGGCCACACTGGGTCCAGCGCTGTCATGTTTACACATCAAACTCAACCATACGTTTCAGTAGTATGTCGTGCAGTTATCTGCCAGACATCGATTGGGTAGTGTCCCAGCACTTACTCACAGAACGGCATCAGAGCAATAGGATATGTGTAGAATGTGTCATGAGGTTTTGGATGCGAGCATGGTCTACAGCTCCACCTAATGGTCCACAGGTGTAACGCAGTGCACTGCTTAAAACCTTCCCAGCATGTTAATGTCAGCGCTCACGCTTAACTAAAAACCGCACAGAAGACTCACCTGAACATTTACAACCCTGCACAGATAAACTGCCACCGAGTTCATGCGCTACTTGGACAAAAATATTGGCATCTACAGGAGCTTGTATGGCCCCACATTCTAAACCCATAAGCACTAGTATGGAGCAGCCATCCCCTCTGCAGGAGTCACAGGGTCCACTGGGGTCACTGGTGCGGGGACAGAGGGCCTGGTGCGGGGACAGAGGGGACAGAGGGCCTGGCTCGCTCTGCTCTAGTTCATCCCAAACGTGTTCGACAAGGTTGAGGTCAGACATCTGTGTGGGCCAGTCAAGACCTTCCACACCAAACTCACTTAGCCATGCCTTGATGGACCTCACTCTGTGCTCTGGGGCACGGTCATGCAGGAACAGAAAAGCATCTTCTCCAAACTGTTCCCACAAAAGGCGGAACAGCAGTGGATCATCTCCAGACTGCTGGAAAGCTGGAAGTATACAGTTGACAAACACATGTTGGTATGCCGAAGCATTGGGATTTCCCTAAGGGGTCAGACCCTGAAAAACAACCCACAGCATCATCTCTTCTTCACCAGCACTGTGCACTGTGCAGACAGGCAACGTCATCCCAACGTTCGCCAAAGCGGCTCGTCCATCAGACTGACACAGAACGTTTCCACCACTCCAGTCCAGTAGCAGCCTGCTCTCCACGGCTCCGTCCCACACCTGGCGTCGTGCTTGGTGATGTAAGGCTTGTGTGCAGCTGCTCGGCCATGGAGAGCCATGAGGCTCCTGTCACACAAGCTCCTGTTTCTGTGCTAATGTTAATGTCACCGGTCTGACTCGTTATTGAGTCACTGAGAGCGTTGGCGACTGTTTGACGCGCTCAGTGACTCGGCGCTATTCGACCCCGCTCTGTAACTTTACGTGGACGAGTTGCTCTGGATCCTAAACACTTACAATTGTCAACAATACCACGCACAAGTGATTATGAAAAATAAATGAAATAAGAGGAACGACATTTCATGGACCCGTTGTCACGGCGATATCCTAATGCAGTGCCACTCTCCAATACGGTGAATGACAAAGACCATAAGCATGACCCTTAAGCCCCAACCCTTCACCCCTGACCAACCCCAACACTAACCCTTCACCCCTGACCAACCCCAACACTAACCCTTCACCCCAGACCAACCCCAACACTAACCCTTCACCCCTGACCAACCCCAACACTAACCCTTCACCCCAGACCAACCCCAACACTAACCCTTCACCCCAGACCAACCCCAACACTAACCCTTCACCCCAGACCAACCCCAACACTAACCCTTCACCCCTGACCAACCCCAACACTAACCCTTCACCCCAGACCAACCCCAACACTAACCCTTCACCCCAGACCAACCCCAACACTAACCCTTCACCCCTGACCAACCCCAACACTAACCCTTCACCCCTGACCAACCCCAACACTAACCCTTCACCCCAGACCAACCCCAACACTAACCCTTCACCCCTGACCAACCCCAACACTAACCCTTTCACTCATGTGTGAAGGCAGATTGCATGGCCATGTGCTTGGTTTTACACTCCTGTGGCGATGGGGCTAACGAACTCGTTCAGAGGTGCAGCCCAACACTTCTGCCCAACACTACCAAGGGGGGGTCTGGCTGGCGTCTTATCTGGCCACTACAGAAGGATGTTGTAGGAGAAAACAAAATAAAGATCTCTCCACTGTTAAGTACAGAATAGACTCAAAACCTCATGGTTCATTTGTACAGTAAGGGTGGCTGTTCAGTACATTAGCAATAATCATCAATCCTCAGACCTCCTCTCAGACCTGGAGATTGAGCAGTAAACATCTTCTTGCTATCTGAACAGATCAACATCTACACAGTCCTAACCTCAGGCTGTGGAACGATCTTGCTCTCGGTGTAGAATCAGCTGAAACTACTCGAGCTTTTAAAACTCCCCTCAAAGCCGTTTCCTGGTTTATGAGCGAGTATTTTAAACTCTTGTCGGGAGGCACCGCAGCTGAACACCGTATCTGTTGGGAGGTCGGAACACAACAGCACAAAGCACAGCCTCCGCAGAAAACACCCGCGTGTGTGTGTGTGTGTGTGTGAGACACCACATGGAGTTACCGGTTCATATGATCACTGGGAAGTCGTGATGCGTCTGGAGCCCCTCCCTCCACATTGAGGAGCGTCTGGTGTCCTGGGCGGTGGCCTGAAATAGTCCCTCTATCCATCTAGTCTGCACATGTGCAGCTGCTGCTGTGAGCTGGAGTCCTGATGATGGATCTACACGCATGCGGCCGCTGCTGGCCTAGCAGGTGCAGACGAGCCGTTCACATTTCCATACGTACGTGCGAGAGTATCGGGGTCACTGGTACAGCCAACATAAAAGCATCCATGGAAGAAAATCTGTTTAACGTTGGTTGGTTGGTCTACAGGACATCACACCATCTCACTTCCTTTATTTCAACACATTAAATATATTAAACACTTTTCTAAATCCATTTCTAATATTAAATAAGTACTTGTTTATTTTTTGATCACCCAGAGAGCAAAAAAACAAAAGCATGAAAACGACCCATTTTTGTGACGTGTTCCTGGTGTTGGAGACCTGCGATGTGGCCCAGTGAATGGGCTCCTGGGTTAACAGCAGCAAGCAACAAGGAGGAGAAACATTCAGCATGCAACACACAAACGAAACAGTTTGCAGAGCTTCAAGTGAACGTCTGGAGGACAAAGAAAGAAAAACCCATCACACCAAAAAAAACGCTGCACGCAAAACACAAAACAAGCTGCAAGACATGATGTGAAAAACACGATGAAACCCTGAGAAAAGGGGCTGCATATCAGCGTGAGAGGCGATCACACCACCGCATACAGATCACACCACCACATACAGATCACACCACCGCATACAGATCACACCACTCAGCACTCCAGTGTCTGAATGACAGAACTACAACGCAGAACATGAGCATTTCGTTAGACAAACCTGGTGGACCAGGTGCTGGTACAGGAGTATCTGGCCCATCACAAACACTGTGCACCTTCACAATCTCACCAGGTGCTGGTACAGGAGTATCTGGCCCATCACAAACACTGTGCACTTTCACAATCTCAACAGGTGATGGCACTACATTCAAACACATCATAGAAAAAGATTTAAGATCGCCAGTCTATAAAAATTACTTTGACTAGACCCATTCTGATATATTAATTTTAAGAATTCATAATTAACTTTTTTCTACAGCATCGTAAACAAACGATTGCGTCAGCTAGTTTACGCATTACTGGAACACATCAACTGTAAGAAAACTCACACACACATTTGTCTACAAGCTTTATTGGTACTTGTATTAGTTTCACAATACATTCCACAGTCTTCAGCTGAGAATTCATCAAAATGTACAATGGCTTGCATGACTTCTACCATTTCAGATATTCGGTCCATGGCAGAGATGGGAGGTTTGGGTAAAGGCATCGCTGCTGGGACAACACGCAGACAGACGCAGCTTATGAAGTGACAGAAGACGGCAAATGGCCCAAAGCGCCTGCAGACGCCTCGTTTCACGACAGCTAAAATCGCCAATAGAAATGCTGCAGCTACACACCAGGTGCCTTTGAAGAAGCACTGAAAAGACGTCCAACTTCGTGATGAGTTACTACAGAAACCGAGTCTCTCGTGTGACTGAACAGGTCACGTAACTCAGACCACGATATGGACCCCACCACACGCTCCAGCAGGACCAATACAAACACAAAAGCTAAAACTCAAGACTGTGGTGAATTGGTTCACTCCTTTGTAAAAGTAAACAACCCCTTTACTTAACAGAAGGCTTCACTCTCCACTCCACTTCCAGTGTCTCCACTGTGTCCCTCAGCGTTCACGTTCCTCAGCTCACATTCACTAACGTTTACTGTAACATAAAGCACTGGAGCTATTGTGAAATACAGCGATTCAGCTCATGGGGTTGTTAAGGTGCAGTAAGGGGCAGCTTCACTGTAAAGCCACAACATTAGGGGGGGTGTTGATGGATGGGGTATTACACTGCAATGTCTAAGGCCTTATTCCATAATTAAACTGTCCCTAACCCAAAACAAGATCAGTCATTTCCTCTTTCACCTGAACACACTTCTGTCATTCACACTGTAGCGTCGCCTGCTGCTCCTTATTCCGCCTTCGGCTTCACACCGGGGATCTTGGCTTGGACCCTGACGACAGAGAGAGCGTTTCATCAGCAGGTTACTGTAGCGGCAGAGGAGCTCTTCACCTGCTGTGCATCATAAGGAATTTCATTTTCATTTCATTTTTTTCTTTGCAGGCATTTCTAACCGCCCAGAATCAACCGTTTCAGGAAGTACTGCGTCTGTTTCCTCTGTGGACCCAATGATTCATTACTGCTGAATTGTCAGCGTTTGTTATGCTTTTAGCTGCAAGTTGGGGTGGGGGGGTATTAATGAGGGGAGGCTAGGCTCCGCCCCTCGGCTGCTGACATCACAGCATCGCTGGTTCCAGACCAGCAGGATTTTGGTGTCACAATAGCAGCAGTTTTTCTGTCCGAGAACGTGCGATTTCTGCGGTGGAAAAGCACCGTTCAGGAAGGAGGCACCATGCAGCAGTTAGCATACGGTCACAGCCGGCTTATACGTACTTCTTCATGACATCTTTGATTTGGTTGTTCACCAGTCCATAGTAGTGGTCAATCTGTGTCTGGGAAAAGAACACAAACAATAAGCCCCATGGAACATCAGTTAAAAACACATTACACAGTCAGGAAGTTCACAGTGTACCTAGAGATGACTGCAAACATGACTGTAGATGACCAATAATGTGAATAACCTCCCCCTTTCTTCCCCAGACTAGAACGAGTTTGAGAATGTTAATGGTCTGCATCCCTCATAGCAGGACAGGTTCATCAAAACGGTTACCCAAAGTCTCATGACTGTACAGAGAACAGAGAGAGAGAGAGAGAGAGAGAGAAGAGAGAGAGAGAAACAGACAGGAGAGAGAGAGGGAGAGACAGGCGAGAGAGAGAGAAGAGAAACAGAGAGAGAAAGGAGAGAGAGAAACAGAGAGACAGGAGAGAGAGAGAGAGGAGAGAGAGACTCGAAGCAGCAGTGCTCCACAGCACCTCATGCCCCTGCACGTCTGCCCAGTCCAGCTCAAGGACAACGGACGGTTCAGGCACTGCAGGGAGCCACATTAGCCAAAGGCTGCCCAACCCCATGCATACAGCTAACACAGCTAAGCTGTATATTCACAGAAATAAATATATATAAAAGATGTGAGAGTCTCAACAATATGCATTAGATATGACAGTGTCGGTCATACTTTACACATTAATCATACCTGGTGTTTCTCATAGATGACAGGCCAACTGAAAGCAGTAACATGTGCTAGAGAGAGGGAGAGACAGAGAGACAAAGAGAGAGAGAGAGAGACAGAGACAGAGAAAGTGAGACAGAAACATAATTCCACAGTAAAATAAAATGCATTTAAAAAGGGCTTATAATAACAGGTTCTCTATTGACAGTTGTGGAGCAGTTCAAAGTGGGTGTGGTCTGGTGAAGGCAGGACACGGCACCAGCGTCTACACTGTCTAGTGCCCCGTGAGCCCCACCATGGCACCCACTGCTCCACCCTGGCACCCACTGCTCCACCCTGGCACCCACTGCTCCTCCCTAGCTGCTGAATCACTGCAGTTTCTCCTGGGGAGTAAAACATCTTGCCAACTCATGACTGCACAGGAAAGCGGAGTTTTGGACTGCGATGCCAAGACAGCAGTGCTTTTAGCTAACGTTGTTCTCCAACATAAATTACATCCATTAGCTACAGAAATGTACTAAACTGATTAGCTTCCAAGCTGGATTGAAGGTTTGGAATCTTAATTTCAGTTAGACACAAGCACTTGCACTAAAGCAGCTCTACAGCAGTGCAGAAGGTCTTAGCAGATGCAGAGCAGCTCAGTGGGGAACACTGGAGAGATCCAGACAGGTGAACATCATACTGGAGAGATCCAGACAGGTGAACATCATACTGGAGAGATCCAGACAGGTGATCATCATACTGGAGAGATCCAGACAGGTGAACATCATACTGGAGAGATCCAGACAGGTGAACATCATACTGGACAGATCCAGACAGGTGAACATCATACTGGACAGACCAAGACAGGTGAACATCATACTGGACAGACCAAGACAGGTGAACATCATACTGGACAGATCCAGACAGGTGAACATTATACTGGACAGATCCAGACAGGTGAACATTATACTGGAGAGATCCAGACAGGTGAACATCATACTGGACAGACCAAGACAGGTGAACATCATACTGGACAGACCAAGACAGGTGAACATCATACTGGACAGACCAAGACAGGTGAACATCATACTGGAGAGATCCAGACAGGTGAACATCATACTGGAGAGATCCAGACAGGTGAACATCATACTGGAGAGATCCAGACAGGTGAACATCATACTGGAGAGATCCAGACAGGTGAACATCATACTGGAGAGATCCAGACAGGTGAACATCATACTGGAGAGATCCAGACAGGTGAACATCATACTGGAGAGATCCAGACAGGTGAACATCATACTGGAGAGATCCAGACAGGTGAACATCATACTGGAGAGATCCAGACAGGTGAACATCATACTGGAGAGATCCAGACAGGTGAACATCATACTGGACAGACCAAGACAGGTGAACATCATACTGGACAGACCAAGACAGGTGAACATCATACTGGAGAGATCCAGACAGGTGAACATCATACTGGACAGACCAAGACAGGTGAACATCACACTGGAGAGATCCAGACAGGTGAACATCACACTGGAGAGATCCAGACAGGTGAACATCATACTGGACAGACCAAGACAGGTGAACATCATACTGGACAGATCCAGACAGGTGAACATCATACTGGAGAGATCCAGACAGGTGAACATCATACTGGGAGCTTCACTTACCAGCGATGAGGAGGGTGAGGCCGTTGAACATGGAACCAACGTAGGTCAGGATCCACATGAGCACAGCAAACTGCAGAGAAGACCACAGCCATCACCACACCCATCACCACAGCAATCACCAACTACACCACACTGGAGCTCAGAGGAACAAGCTAGCGAAATGTGGTGCTTTATTATTTTATCACATCGTTTACTTAATTCCATTTTATGTTTTTCTTCTAATTATTTTAATAGTTATGCCATTTTATTACATTATTTTATGTTTGTTTTCTTCTATTTATTCTGTAAAGCACTTTGAGTTGCATGTACGTATTGAAAGATGCTATACAAATAAAGACCATTATTATTATAATCAACATCATTATTATTATTATTATTATTAATAAAACAATGAACGCCTTTACAGTAGTGTTCTGCTGTGGTGTGTTATAAACTTTGTTCAGGCGCAGGACTGGGTAAGGGGGGATTAGGCGCCATATTTAAACACTGCAGAAGCACCCAGCAGTGATCTACAGCACAGCGCCAGGAGGCTACTGCATACTGGGGACAGCCCGTACTCTGCCAAATGGACCCGTCACTCACGAGGTCACCGTGGGAACAGGCTCACATGGGGCCTGCTACAGTCCGAGGGAGTTAGCGGGAACCGGAGCCGGGCCCGCGCAGGGGGGCACGCAACCCGACCCCAGCCCACCGCCCGCCCTTACACAGACACCTCGCACAGCCAGGTTTGGAGGTGCTGACTTAACAGGGTCACTGGAAGAGCTTTCCATTACGGCAGGAGTACGACACCCAGTGCCGGGGGGGACACTGATATATACAGCGTTCTGAACTGAAGGAACGAACTTTAAATCTGTGCTCATTTATTTAATGGGCTTTGACGGAAGAAGGTCCAGTCTGACGACATGTCCAGACTGTTCGTGACAACAAAGCAAAAAAGATTCAAAGTTTTGTGTTCACCAACATTATCATCACATAAAAACATGCTGTGTTCATATGAACCAAAACGCATGAAACAATATGAATGAATTCCCTTCCGTTCATGACTATCTGTCTCCTCCTCAGAGGACCAAGGCTTTAATTACATACAAGACCCCCAAGACTGAGATGAGACACAACCCAGGTCTGAACAAAGGCAAAAAACAAACAAAAGAGTAGTATAAACACACATCAACACCGTTCACACACTGCCGAACACAAGCAGATTCACACATGCTTACACATTCATTCACAAGCAGAAGTTTGAGTTACACAGCATGTTTGGCCTGGGAACTGAGAGCAATTCAATCATCTCGAGTTTAAGCTCTGATGGATGAAAGGTGCCCGAGTTAGAAGCATATCAGACGCTCCCTGGGCAGAGTCTCCGTCCCGACCTCAGACGGCCACGGCAGACGCTACCTGGGCAGAACCATGGTGACTTCATCAGCCTGGCTCCTCTCCGTCCCCCTACAGGGCTGTCCCCTCTCCCACACATGCTCTACAGTTCCTCATATATCATTTATAGCACTTCATAAACCAGCGCCGATCACGAAGAACCTGAACTCTGAATGAAAACATATGAAATGGTGCACGTCTGGCTCATAGGTTACCTTACACTGCCTGATCTGTCTAAAAATACTGCATAACCCTTGACCTTCACAGGGACAAGACCCTTCAAAATTCTTTGCATGGTGAGAGTCTTCACCCTACACCAGAGTAGGAGGGCTAGACATGAAAAATGAACCTGGCTGAACAGAAGGGCAAAGGCAGCCGTAGAGGGTAAGACTGGTACCGCAGGAGAGACCTGCAGCGGGAGACCAGAACGCGTCTCACACCTTCAGAGAGTCCACCAGGTCATCCACCAGGAAGAGGCGCCTCAACTCCTTCACCGCGGCGTTGGCGTGCTCCAGAGTCGTGTCAGCGTACTTGTGCACTGTCTCAGCAGGTACCGCAATATCCTGGTCCAGGTACATCCTGCAGGACAGGAAGCAGAGGCAGGAAGCGTCAGAGGCGCAGGAGCGCCAAACACACTCACCTTTTAAACGCGAGCCCTTGCGGAGACAAGGGCGCTAGTGAACACGCCACTACCGTGCTCTTCTGACAGGCTGTTTATGCACAAGTTCACACTGTATGAGGTTAATAATTCTATGCAACATCAGGATTTACATTTTAAACACGTCTCCAGCCATCAGAGAGAGACAGAGACAGACAGAGAGGACAAAAGTAAATGAGACACAGGTTATGTGCTTCTGTTAAGGATACTGCATGCTTGAAAGTGTGAAGCTGTTTAAACTGTAATTTTAAAAGTTCAAAAGGTCTATCTTTAGTCAGTCTATTTTTAATGAGCTGAGCAGATCTGCGTGCAGTGAGCTCTCTCACTTAAAAGGGTGGCCATCCTCGGACTTCTGCACGGCCTGCAAGATGCCCTTGTATATCCTGAAGGAGATGGTGACGGAGAGCAGGGCCAGGGAGACGTAGGAGAGCACGCTGACGATGCTGCACGCGTTTAGAGCCAGCAGCAGGAAGAGGCTGGCACCAAACACCACCCCTGTCCTCTGCAGGTCACGCCAGTATAAGAGGTCAACCACTGACACAAAGACAAGACAGCAGAGGGAGTATAAGAGCACATGTCTAAATGTGTAGTCATGAGAACGAGTTGCACTGTTGAGAATGGTAACTGACAGCAGTCAAATCCACTCAAGTTTAAATGATGACCAATGAAGGTTAGAAACATCTAGAGCAACACGGAGGAAAAGGACACAGTGGTCAGTCATGCGGTTACGTTGAGAGGAGGACAGAAGCTTTACTCTTTGTAGATCAGTTATAGGATAATGTCCTTATGACCACTTGGTGCAGGATTTTAATAACACTAAGATTTTACCAAAAGTGGTTTAGAAAACAGGCAGGTTGGAGTGGCAATAACACTGCTCATTAACAGATGGGGTACTCTGCACTGGCAAAAGCCTCTGACTGATGACTGCATTTCATCTGCATGCATCTTTGGCTTTTTATTTATACAGCATCTTCCTTAAACCAAAGATCGCCTGACAATCAATTCCTTACATTCCTCGTACACAAAAACAGAAGACATGTGGGCATTCCTTTCTTTACACGAAGAGTTCCTGCGCAGATAGGTGTGAGATAGGCAGCAGTGCGGGCTTACGGGCCACCAGAAAAACAAGAGGAACCAACAACCTACCACGGCTTATAGTGCGGGGAGGCCGCGGGTCGCAGCGCTCCCGGGGGTCTACATAAACGCAAATAACAAACGAAAACCACATCTGACCGTTACACGACATACGAGTCGGCTAGGTAGCTTAACTGCCTTGATGAAGTCGACGTGAAGTCCCCCTGAATTCCAAACGCCTACAGATTACGGCTCAGTTACCGACTCCCAACAGTTAACGTGCCCGTTCGTCGTTCAGCCGTAGCCGGCTGGTTAGGTGAGCTAACATAGTCGATGTTAAATCGCTAATGTTCATCAACTGTCGCTTTGAAAATGCCGTTGGTGGCATCTGATATTTGGTACATGTACTGTACTAGTACATAAAGTGCAGATAGCTCGGTACCGTTAACTGTGGCGAACGACATGGCTAGGTGGGCTTCAAGCTACCGAATAGCCACCGGCCTCCACGCAGCGGGGCGCTCGTGCTAGGCTAACCAGCCAGCTAGTCAAACGGCACCAAACCTGTCGCCAGGTGAACACGCGCCGAAAGCTCGAGGGGCTTTCAAAGACCAACGGCAGCTTCGCGAGAGACACAGCCACTATAACGGCACACCACACACACACGTCTGTGCGTGAAACAGACGACAAAAACGGTCAACACTAACCTTGTTCGGAAACCATCTTGCTTCTCCTAACCGACGCCTATCCGAGAACAGATAGAAGAAACCAAACCTACTAATAGCGAAATCATCTTCCGGCTAAGCTCAACAATGTCAACGTAAAAGTCTCCGGCGACTCCTCAGTAAATGTCCTCAGGAAATAGATTCTACAGTCAAATTATGAGGTTCAGAGGGTACGTAGAAGGATTTAGAGGGTATTGCTTTCATAGACTTAACACTTCATTACTTATGCATACACCTGCTTCACTTCACCGGGACAATTTTCAGCACCCTTATAGTGTGATTTATGGGCCACCATGTCGTCCATATTTGAGAACCTTCCAGAATATAAGTTCAGCCCAAAGGACTGGAAACATCTGAAACCGAGTGCAGAAGCAAAAGAAAAATGTCTAATGTCGTTTAGTGTTTAAGATTTTGCATAAAAGTTTGAGTCTAATGCACAAGCTTTTAAACGTACAGAAAATACCAATTTGAAGAAGAACCATGAGTCTCAGGACAGGCAAGACACTTACTGAGGCAAATATGACCATTTTCTTCCCAATCACACCAAGAGCAGACAAAAAACACACAAACAGACAAAATCAGACCACAGCAGCATCTAAGACCTTCTCCCACCAACAGTCTTAGGACAGACAGCTAGGACATTATGAGCTATTCCAACTTAAAACCATAAAAAATGAAAAGAGAAGCCAGTCACAGATACCCTGGTTTTGCCAATCTTTTGCGTCCATCTTTTTAGCGTTCCACGGTAGTGCAGTGCTGTTTGGCGAGGATCATTCAGTCATTCCAGCCGTGACAAGAGGTGTTCGGGGGGTGGATTGAGGCAGACAGGAGGCACGCGCCTCTCTCTGGGGCAGACCGGACAGGGACTGAGGGGTAACACTGGGGCTACAGCTCTCCTACACTCTCTCCTGCACTCGTCAGCACTGCTGAGGTCAGCTGACCGTGGCCACATGCTGGGAGTTCATGACAGATGAGTGTAGTACTCCATTCTACTCAAGTAGCACAGGGTGATCAACACTGTACACCAGCAGCTGACTGGCAGAACATGGTGTTCCCATAACGACGGCTGGTAAAGGCAGGGCTTGCAGCAGTGGCGTCAGTATGCAAGAGTACGACAACGTCTCTAAACAAATAAGGGTTAATAAAACCTAGACCAGCCATTACAGCTAAACCACATCAGATAATATGATGGAACGACAAATATGGCAGCCTAAAGCACTTGATCCTACATTTTACTGGATCTATAAGTTAAGTCAGCCACATTGTCAATTGTGATTTTCACCCCAATCGAAATTTGTCCTCCGCATTTTACCCATCTGTGCAGTCAGAACACACACACTAGTGATCACTAGGGGGCTGTGGTGCACACGTGCCCAGAGCGGTGGGCAGCCCTAGCCCGGCGCCCGGGGAGCAGTTGGGGTTAGGTGCCTTGCTCACCTAACCCCAACACACACACACTAGTGATCACTAGGGGGCTGTGGTGCACACGTGCCCAGAGCGGTGGGCAGCCCTAGCCCTAGCCCGGGGAGCAGTTGGGGTTAGGTGCCTTGCTCAAGGGCACCTCAGTCATGGCCTCAGGCCTGGGAATCGAACCCACGACCCTCCGGTCACAAGACCGGTTCCCTAACCACCAGACCATGACTGCCTCCAGTGCACAGCGCTTTCTGCTTTCCAAGGCACACTCCACATCCCAATAATACTTGTGTCAATATTTTTATAGCCATCCCAGCAGGAGGGATTAGAGGAGAAAAAGCTGAATGGCCCGTTTAGAGGCAGGGTTTATGACACGTGCACCTTCGAGTTTGCCAAAGAGTGGCGCATGGACGCTGTGGTCATTGAGTGCAGAACTCTGGGTCATCCACTAGATGGCAGAATTCCTAAACCTCAACCAGACCACATTACAGTATTATCTTAGGCTACATTTACATTTAGCAGACGTTTTCCAAAGAGACTTACTTCAAAACGTGCGTTGTGGTGTCAAAACAGAAATCCTTAGGCTAGTGCATATTAAAAATGCAATGCACTGTCGATAAGTTCGACGTTAGGTTGGCAAACGGACACTTTATCCCCAAAGGAACATATCGGACCATTCTTAAAAGAGCAAATGTTCATCACAGATGCTAAACGTTCAGTCTGTGCAAACATTTTCTTTGGGATGGGTCCAAAGGCCATATAACTCATAAGCGTGGCTTTGATCTAGCCACGGAGATAAGCGCGCAGAGATCATGACATGTTATGTTGGTCTCGTCGCCCCGGACGACACAATCCTGTAACTGGGTCGTGGAACTCATCATAGAAATGACACAGGACGCTGTGTGCTGAGCCAACGTGATAAAGTTGTTGCTATACCCGTATTGATCGCTTTAAACTTCAATAGAGTACCAACAGGTCTGCTTATAAAATTAATACCGAGAAATATTTATAACCAAGGTGGGCTCGACTTGGTTATAATGTAATTTTGAAATCAAGTCAAATCACACGGATCAGAACAAAATTACCACGACAGAAAAGCTTCGTAAAACTCTCAAACTTACACTTAGACGTCAGTGTAGTTTGGCCAGTCTGTGTCTCTTCCGCCTTGGAGGGCTTTTTGCTCGCTTCTCCCCACCCCGTGTTCAGCGAGGGCTCCGGAGTGGGAGATCTCTCCTCGGCTTGCTCCGATTGTGTTTTTATGTCCATAATTGGTTCTTCTGTCCGTGGCAGCGTGGACCTGTGCCTCGCGATAGCAGCCATCGCACCTCCGGCCAAATCCAATATATCGTCCTCTTCAAATGGTTTAGTGTCAGAAAAATCCGAAGGTTCGTCTATAAACTCATTCATGAAGGACTCGCTCTTATACTCTAAATCATCTTGCAAGAATTCATTAACAGAATGCGTTGTGGAGGTTATTCGATCATCCATTGTGGGAAAGTATGCCTCTCAAATCTATGTAACGTGTCTTTAAACCTAATCCTTACGGAAATCTCTCACGGCCTGTTGAACAGCGGCAAAACAAAGATGACAAGGTGCGGAGAATTCCCGAGTCTCCGGTGGCAGAAAGGAAGTGATCTGTGTGACAGTACCGCAGCAGAGGGGACGTGTTTGGACACTTGGGGGAGTTTTGATAGGCTTTGGTCTAAAGGGGCGTCGGCAATCCACGTAGCCTCCTTCGGAACAAGAGCTCTTTCTACTACACATAAAGAATTATAGTCGGACTCGGGAAAGAAGTCCACTACACTTCGTTTGAAAGAAAAGTGCATTACGGATACTGGACGTGTATCATGAAATCAATTTTACATTTGAGCTTCTCCAAAAGATTTTTCTGTAACCTAAACACAAGCCAGGATCGACTGGTATGAAAGATTTTTGGAAGAACTTTCAGTCAGTAGGTAGTGGAAATTTGGGAATAGGAACAATTGGGATCCTAGAAGAATCCTAGAAGAATCCTAGATGTAACGCAGAAACGTGGATGTTCTTTATGCTACAAATCCATTTAAAATAAAGTTTAAAAGTTATCTGCGCCTAAAGTTAACATTCAGAATTAACCTGTATATTGCTATTAACGTTTGTATATGCCCAACACAATAGATTCTGTCCTTTCAGTTATGAAAATTACAGAAGCAGTTGACTAAAAACTCAGGAGCACTCTAGAATTTATTCCAACGTTTGCAGAAAAATACTCAGTTGCAATGCGTAAAGAATTAATTCTTAAACTGTATTCAGTGCAACCTACTGTGCAGCAAATGAAATATTTGTATGGGTTTCTATTCTCCTGGCCTGAAGAGCCTGGTCGCTGATAAAGACCCGTGTCTCAGCGGGGGGAAGGCAGTCTGCTCTCGCCAGACACGGGTGGCTCCATTGTCTCGCAGAGCCGGGGTAGTTCTGCAGGACCCTAGTGCGCATGTGGGAGAGGGAACTCAAGGCAGACCGATAAGACTGCGTGGATGCAGTCACTGATGAGGATCATACTTTCCCATGAGTGGTTGAGCGGTAGAAAACAGCCGTGCACGATTTTGTAACACTCTCACAAAGTGAAGCAAGTGTTGTACACGGACCGTTTTAGCGGAACATCACAGTGTCGTGGTGCACGTCGTTCTTTTAAGAACTTTGTTCAGCATGTCCCCAAACCCAGTGCGCGCGCCTATGCGTCAGAGTTTAAAACAAGCCGTGATGTTACTGCACGCGCTTCTGCCCGACCTACGACCAAAGAAACAAAACGAAACGAGGAACAGGAAGAAAGCAGTAAGCGCATGTAAACACCACTCCTTTCTTGGCTGAAGTGCTCCTGTCTACACCGAGTGTTACTATTGCGATGGTACCGAGTCAGAACGGTGGAGACAGGCTTCGTGCAGTGGATAATGCCGTCACGCATTATACGTTTTCAGAAAGTAGGTCATTGGCTCTGAAGCAGTATATGTTGCCTACAGCAAAGACTACTGCTCTTCTGCTGTTTGAGTGGGCAGAAAACCGAGAGCGTCGGCTGATAGTTGAATGGACAGTTCCGTGTTGTGCTGTCTTGAGCCGTATCGTGTTGTTTTTGTGTGGGGAGGGTGTGTGGAGGTAATAGTTCAGAATGCCACCCAAGCCAATGCCACCCAAGCCGTTTCCTCATAACTGATCCAACAAACAGATTCTACTTGGATGTGAATGCTTGTCTGTGTCTGTAGTTTTATTTTTTATTTTGAACATAAGCCAATTAAAAGTGAAAATACCTTCCTCTCTAGGGCCTCCATCAGCAGTTACCTTTACACCAGGAGCAGCAGACAAACTGGCTTCACCACATACGTTCAACTCCCTCAAGACTGATTCACAAATCAATCAAAATAGCAGAGCAACTTAATCAACATTGAACTAGTTTATTTTATTCAGTGAATTGAATTATTATTTGATGGAATATGTTCAGTCGACATTTCATTGTGCCTTAGATAACGTGGTGGCAAAAATAAGTAAATGAAATAGACAAAAAAAAAGGTTTGACCTTTAGGACAGCAACCTAATGCCCACATCAAAATGAACCGAGTGAATGGAGTCTGACTAAACCAGAAACATCCGTGTCTGCTTAGAAGGACATCCTCATACACCAGCGTACTTAACACATCTTAACACATCTTTCATCTTTGATTGAAAACAGCAGAATTAATCCCACATAAGTATTCAATATTATATCTATAACTCAGAACCAGTCAGCTGCAGGATCTGAGCAGTCTGGAGCCATCAGCATGTAATACTCTCATGGATTTTCAATAATAAGCCTGAAACTATTAGGCATGAAATCCTGAATGAGTCTGTTTAGCCCAAGCAACTCATCACAGCTCATGCAGACACTGAGCCCAAAGCAACTGTAGTCAAAGGTGGAATTTTTCTCTACAATTCAGATGATGATTACAATTTTCCCTCCTTTAAATCTTCTGTGCCTTCTGGGTCCCACCCCTAACCCGTTACCAGAATAATTAAGCCTCTTTTAAATAAACTATCAGTTTTGGCTGCATTCCAAAACATAGCAGTAATCAAGCCTCTTATCTAATTCAAATTCTACACTGATGTCACATATGTTTAAATTAAGAGAAAGCTGTGGCAAAACAGATAAGTTCTCGTTTGAATAAGAATTACATTTATGAGTAAATTTAGGCAGGAATGAAGCCAAATCACAGTACAGAGTACACAGTACAGAGTACACAGTACTGAGTACACAGTACAGAGGCAGCAAATGATCGCCCTGGTCAAGGGTGGGAACTGTGTCACGGTAATGGAGGAGTTGTCGACAGACAGTAGGTTACACTAACGGGGCATAATGGAGGAGCTGTGGACAGACAGTAGGTTACAGTAACAGGGCATAATGGAGGAGCTGTGGACAGACAGTAGGTTACAGTAACAGGGCATAATGGAGGAGCTGTGGACAGACAGTAGGTTACAGTAACAGGGCATAATGGAGGAGCTGTGGACAGACAGTAGATTACAGTATAATGGAGGAGCTGTGGACAGACAGTAGGTTACAGTATAATGGAGGAGCTGTGGACAGACAGTAGGTTACAGTAACAGGGCATAATGGAGGAGCTGTGGGCAGACAGTAGGTTACAGTATAATAGAGGAGCTGTGGACAGACAGTAGGTTACAGTAGGAGCTGTGGACATGTCAGCAGTTGTTACTGTCTCACTGGTGCAAGTAGTGTCTCTGTTTTGTTTGTAGTGTCTCTGTGGTGGCACTACACGTTTAACCACAACAATGTTAATCACAACACTGTTAGTCACAACACGGTTGTTACACAAAGTGTAACAGGAAAAAGTGTAAACCTGACACTGGTGTTACATTTGAAAATGCAGCTACTGTTTAGTGTAATAACACAATGCACTTGAGCACTTTATGCACCAGTGTCATTACACTTCCTGGTACATGGCACAGAAATAACACCACTGTCAACATAGTGCAATATTTCTATATATGATGTTTAATATTTATCTAAAGTTGATTTTTTTACAGTAATTTTTCTACAGATACAGTTATGTCTACATGTCTGTCTGGTATGTCTACCCATTGTCAAAAGTGCACTTGGCTTAATTATATATTGGTGCCTGGACATGCACAGTCTTGTTCAGGTGTGCACTGTTCGTGGTATACTGAGAATGACAAACTTTCACTTTGCCTTTGACCACAGTAAAAAAAACAGAAACAGTAAAATCACCAATCAATGAATTAATCTGTAATCCAGCCATACACACCTAATTAGGAGGGAGTTAAGAGGTGAGACATCAGATAAGACAGATTGACCATGATTATGTAATTGATACTGTAAGTAAATATGAGCTTTTTGGACTGTGGGTGCATGTTGCACAAATCCATGACTAGTTACTCCAATCTTCAAATCATACTGGGAGAAACTCAAACTTATGAGCAACAAGCAAGATTAGAAGAATTCCCACTTGTTCGAGGTATTGTTTCGCTTCAAAGACTGAACCATGCTGCCATCTAGTGGACATATTAAAAGCAAGCGCGAAAGCGCTTTTGGGTCCTGTTTACGAGTTATTTAAGTAATAATTCCTAAAATCATCAGAACAAAATACATTTCAAAACAAGACAAGACAACTAGTCAAAGCTAATAATTAAGCTAATGACCCAACTACATGGATGGCGGGAGAAATGTCAGTCTAATAACAGATGTATGGGTTCTGAAATAGCAGTGATGCTTCTATGTATGTTCATGGTGTATAATGACTGGTTGTTGATCTATATAGTGTTAGTCACTGTAACACTCTGTAAAGGGCGACAGCACGTTGATAAGTAAATGTTGACCATGACTCATATCATGTCTCTATCATGCCTCTAGTTATCATGTCTCTATCATGCCTCTATTGATCATGCCTCTATCATGCCTCTATTGACCATGCCTCTACTGATCATGCCTCTATTGATCATGCCTCTATCATGCCTCTACTGACCATGCCTCTATTGAACATGCCTCTATCATGCCTCTACTGACCATGCCTTTATTGATCATGCCTCTATTGATCATGCCTCTATTTCAAGGATTCAAAAATTCTTTATTATCATTCGCATAATAAAGGTGGAATGAAATTGAATACTCAATGTCCCAGTTATACCCCAAATCTATCATGCCTCTATTGATCATGCCTATTGATCATGCTCCCATGATTACCCGCAGGTAGACATGGTGCAGGCAGACATGGTGCAGGTAGACATGGTGCAGGCAGACATGGTGCAGGCAGACATGGTCCATCCTTCAGCCCTGTTCAGCATTCACAACATGTCTGACAACTGCGTAAGAAAACACACAGACACTGGTCACCACTGATTAATGTCCCACTAATGATTAATGTCTCACTCACAGCAATGGGAACCCCAGAAGGGAACCACAGACCCTGGCCAGAATGCAGATGTGAAGCTTTGTGACATTTACACTTAATCATGAAATTAAATTTAAAGCAATAATATGATGACTACCTCTAGACTGTGAAGAAACGCAAGCACCATTTTAAAATGTAAAAGAGATACTACATGATAAACTTACAGGTCACCATGACATTTACAAAAGTCAGCTGAAATGTCAGTGAAATGCTAACCCTGACCATAATGAGCATCACCATTGAGCTGGCTTCACCACGACTTCACATTTTCATGAACTCCTTTGATTTACACAGCATGCTGTAAACTGTGACCTCGTGACCATATCTTACACCTGATTATGTCACATAAATACAACGTACCTACATTTTAAAACTAAGAAGATATTGCAGGAAGTACAACAAAAAGAGATTTATAAGATTACAGTCTTCTGTGACATTTACAAAAATTAGCTGAAATGTCAGATCGAAAGGATTTCACTGACACGAATGACCGAAGTATAATGGTTCTGCTTCCTGGGTGGAAGAAGAGTCAGACTTTCTGCTCCTATGACTAGTAGAACAGGGTGGAGACATGGATGAAGACAGCGTGATGAAAACGAACTACAGCCCTTTCACAGAAGACATCATTCCAAAGTTAGTTTTGCTATACATACACTCCATGAAAAGTCCAAGCAGTGTTGTACATCACAGAGAGGGAGACTCGTAAAGACTGATCTGGTTTAACACCCGGGACTGCCGGAACAACCAGAGAGAGTGTGGAAAGCGAACATCAAGGTTTTCCCAGTGGTGACAGGACACTGCTGTGGCCTCTACATTTGAGGAATTGTTGAAACAGACCCTCAGAATGTCGTCATCCTCAGTCCAGAAGAGCACAGTCCTAGAACATCAAAAAAACTGCACACAACAACCCCAAACACCCCGGCCTGTGGAAGGGTGGAAGGGTGAGACAAGGAATACAGTGGCAAGAAAAAGCATGGGATTACATGGGATTACACGGGATTACATGGGATTATTTGGGATTACTTTGATTTCTGCATAAATTGGTCATTAAATGTGTTCTGATCTTCATCCAAGCCATAACAATAGACAAACACAGTCTGGTTAACCCTGTACCACACAAAAATTTTTATTGAACATGTAAACATCCACAGTGCAGGGTGGAAAAGTATGTGAACTCCTAGACAGATGACTTTTCTAAGAGCTAATAGGACCCAGCTGTCAGACCCTGGAGTCCAATCAATGTGATGAGATTGGATGTGCTGGTTAAAGCTGCCCTGCCCTATAAAACACACACCAGTGAGTTTGCTGATCTTCAGAAGCAGTGCATGATGGGATGCCTCACACAAAAGAACTACCGTCAGGAATGGTTGACTATATGAAGCTGGAAGGGGTTACAAAAGCATCTCTAAAGGCCTCGATGTTCATGTGTCCACGGTCAGACAGTCTACAAATGGAGAAAGTTCAGAGTGATCAATGAGGTGAGGAAGAATCCTAGAAATCAATCTGAAAGTACACATACACACACACACACACACCTCACTCCTCAGTTTTCTACAAAATGAGGTCATGGAAGAGGTCGGCCCTCACGTTAGGTGAGCTCATAAAACCACACAGGGCAGAGTTCATTTTAACTGCAATATTCTGCTGAATTATGTCCAGCAGGTGTCAAAATCCAATTAAACCTGATTTTTTGTTTTTTACTGCAAAACAAGTACAATGTGTAATTCTCAATGTCATTGAGAAACACAAATACGAAATCAAAGCAATGCAAAGAAAAACAAAAGATTACCACTCGGCCTTAATTAAAAAGTTTGTTTTTTTCCACTCAGCTAGTTTATATTTGCGTGACTCCAGTTACCCGCCCCACAGTACTAACTATTACCAGTACTAACTATTACCAGTACTAACTATTACCTATGCCCACAATAGCAGGAGAGGGAGGTTCAGTGTACCACTGAAATACCAATGACAACCAAAATTTTAATGAAATCCAAAGGAGTAAAGGAGGCTGTGTGTCACGGGGCTCCCACGGCACAGCCACCCGACTAACCCCAATCAGGCCTGCGCAGGTAGAGGAAGGCACATAAGGGCCCAGTGTAGTGGCCACAGAGAGGATGAGCACAGTGTAGTGACCACAGAGAGGATGGGCACAGTGTAGTGACCACAGAGAGGATGGGCACAGTGTAGTGGCCACAGAGAGGATGGGCACAGTGTAGTGACCACAGAGAGGATGGGCACAGTGTAGTGACCACAGAGAGGATGGGCACAGTGTAGTGGCCACAGAGAGGATGAGCACAGTGTAGTGACCACAGAGAGGATGGGCACAGCCACAGTGTGTAGTGACCACAGAGAGGATGGGCACAGTGTAGTGGCCACAGAGAGGATGAGCACAGTGTAGTGACCACAGAGAGGATGGGCACAGTGTAGTGGCCACAGAGAGGATGAGCACAGTGTAGTGACCACAGAGAGGATGGGCACAGTGTAGTGACCACAGAGAGGATGGGCACAGTGTAGTGGCCACAGAGAGGATGAGCACAGTGTAGTGACCACAGAGAGGATGAGCACAGTGTAGTGACCACAGAGAGGATGAGCACAGTGTAGTGACCACAGAGAGGATGGGCACAGTGTAGTGGCCACAGAGAGGATGAGCACAGTGTAGTGACCACAGAGAGGATGGGCACAGTGTAGTGACCACAGAGAGGATGGGCACAGTGTAGTGGCCACAGTGTAGTGTAGTGACCACAGAGAGGATGAGCACAGTGTAGTGACCACAGAGAGGATGAGCACAGTGTAGTGGCCACAGAGAGGATGGGCACAGTGTAGTGACCACAGAGAGGATGAGCACAGTGTAGTGGCCACAGAGAGGATGAGCACAGTGTAGTGACCAGAGAGGGATGGGCACAGTGTAGTGACCACAGTGGGCACAGTGTAGTGGCCACAGAGAGGATGGGCACAGTGTAGTGACCACAGAGATGGATGTAGTGGCACAGTGGGCACAGTGTAGTGACCACAGAGAGGATGGGCACAGTGTAGTGGCCACAGAGGATGGGCACAGTGTAGTGGCCACAGAGAGGATGGGCACAGTGTAGTGGCCACAGAGAGGATGAGCACAGTGTAGTGGCCACAGAGAGGATGGGCCACAGAGAGGATGGGCACAGTGTAGTGGCCACAGAGAGGATGAGCACAGTGTAGTGGCCACAGAGAGGATGAGCACAGTGTAGTGGCCACAGAGAGGATGAGCACAGTGTAGTGGCCACAGAGAGGATGGGCACAGTGTAGTGGCCACAGAGAATGAGCACAGTGTAGTGGGCACAGAGCGGATGAGCACAGGTATGGCCACAGCACAGTGTAGTGGCCACAGAGAGGATGGGCATGTGGCCACAGTGTAGTGGGCACAGTGTAGTGGCCACAGAGAGGATGGGCACAGTGTAGTGGCTACAGAGAGGATGTAGTGACCACAGCACAGGATGTGTAGTGAGCACCACAGAGAGGATGAGCACAGTGTAGTGGCCACAGAGAGGATGGGTGTAGTGGCCACAGAGAGGATGTGTGTAGTGGCCACAGAGAGGATGGGCACAGTGTAGTGGCCACAGAGAGGATGAGCACAGTGTACAGTGTAGTGGCCACAGAGAGGATGGGCACAGTGTAGTGGCCACAGAGAGGATGGGCACAGTGTAGTGGCCACAGAGAGGATGGGCACAGTGTAGTGGCCACAGAGAGGATGAGCACAGTGTAGTGGCCACAGAGAGGATGGGCACAGTGTAGTGGCCACAGAGAGGATGGGCACAGTGTAGTGGCCACAGAGAGGATGGGCACAGTGTAGTGGCCACAGAGAGGATGGGCAGGATGGGCACAGTGTAGTGGCCACAGAGAGGATGGGCACAGTGTAGTGGCCACAGAGAGGATGGGCACAGTGTAGTGACCACAGTGTGTAGTGGCCACAGAGAGGATGGGCACAGTGTAGTGGCCACAGAGAGGATGAGCACAGTGTAGTGACCACAGAGAGGATGAGCACAGTGTAGTGACCACAGAGAGGATGAGCACAGTGTAGTGACCACAGAGAGGATGAGCACAGTGTAGTGACCACAGGGAGGATGAGCACAGTGTAGTGGCCACAGAGAGGATGAGCACAGTGTAGTGATCCCAGAGAGGATGAGCACAGTGAAGTGACCACAGAGAGGATGGGCACAGTGTAGTGGCCACAGAGAGGATGGGCACAGTGTAGTGGCCACAGAGAGGATGGGCACAGTGTAATGGCCACAGAGAGGATGAGCACTGGGAACTGGGAGCTCTTTACGTCAATGGATGGTTAGCAGGAACATTAGTCACTGCTTTTGGAGTAAGTTTTGATCATTAAAAGGTGTTGGAGTGTGCTGGTTAAAAAGGTCTTGTGTTTTCCAGTCAGTGTTGCTGATTTTTTCTTTACAGGTTTTGATGTAAGCAAGCATGTACCCACGTTACAAGATGTTTCCCACTTCACATGGTAAAGTTGTTTGATGCAAGACATACGTGCTGCTGCAAAAAATCTGTTGTGGCATGTTGATGCTAATGAGTTTTGTCGACGGAAACAATCTTGGCCGACATTCAAGTCTCAAGGAGTAACTGATAACCAAGTCGATCAGTACCGCACACGTATGGACCACCACACTACCCCAATGGTACCGCACACGTATGGACCACCACACTACCCCAATGGTACAGCACACGTATGGACCACCACACTAACCCAATGGTACCGCACACGTATGGACCACCACACTACCCCAATGGTACAGCACACGTATGGACCACCACACTAACCCAATGGTACCGCACACGTATGGACCACCACACTACCCCAATGGTACACCACTCGTATGGACCACCAGGCCACACCACACAGATCATGCATCTGGTTACATTTTCTTCTGTCTAAATACTGTAAATCACTGGGTTGCATGTATGAAAGGTACTATACAAATAAAGATAACAGCTGTAAGGATGAATGAATACCACCACCTCATGAGCTTGGACAGTGTGTGGTGTATGGCGGTGGAGGGCCTGAAGATGGTAGTTCAGGGAAGAACCACCATGCAGGTTGAGACTCTAGACAAGTCAATTTATTTGAGATGTTAAATTGTTGAATCCATTCCATCTATGGCAAATCAAGAACACTTGCATGAAAACAGGTTCCATCTGCATCACTGACTACAGATGACCAGGTGCAGGGCATTATGGGACATGTTAACACTGACTACAGATGACCAGGTGCAGGGCATTATGGGACATGTTAACACTGACCACACATGACCAGGTGCAGGGCATTATGGGACATGTTAACACTGACCACACATGACCAGGTGCAGGGCATTATGGGACATGTTAACACTGACCACACATGACCAGGTGCAGGGCATTATGGGACATGTTAACACTGATCACACATGACCAGGTGCAGGGCATTATGGGACATGTTAACACTGACCACACATGACCAGGTGCAGGGCATTATGGGACATGTTTGGAGCAGGATTTTGGCCATTTAAAAACTGACCAGTCAGGTCATATTTGAAAGTTCAGGTGACTTGTTGGCAGTCTCCTTTTACCACCTTTTTGTACAACACGTGGTTATTTTAAATACTGTAGAGCTGAGACAGGTGGTTGTTTCTGTATTCTGCATGTCCTAACAGTGGAAAGGTTAACAAAAACAACAGTTCTTTAGCTGATGCACATGACGACAGTCCAACTACTACAGACTTTAAAACGGTGTTTTGAATCAGCCAATAAGCTTCATTTTGCAGTTGTAGCTACAAAGACCTGCACCATGTGGTTTTCTGCGTTCTGATAGTTTGTCTAACCTAATTTCAAAGTTTTGATGAGCTGTTCATACTTAATGACCTGCAGAATGAATAAACACTCATATTTCCATTCAACTTTGTTAACGTTACCATCACTTCCTAGTTTTTTTGCAGAACATTTATTCTCTTTAGAAAGAATAAAATATTTGGTAAACTTACTCCATATTGTTTCCCTTTCCACATTAATGCAGTTTCACCTCATTCTACACAAACACAAATTAAGGTTGGACTTCAAGTCCTCATTTTTAAACAACTACAGATTGTTACTTTCACCAGCTACTCCGTCCACCAGCCCGGTAACAATGCAACAGAATGGAAGATGTTGAGCAGTTAAGGAGCCTTTACCTGATTGGCCACTGCTGCTGCTGGTGAGCAGTAATGATGAGGCTGCGTTCATCTTGCTCTACAGGAGTTACTGCCTCCTAACAGGACGAGAATGCGATCTTATTGGTTAACAGGCCTCATGACCATTCTTGAGTGGCCCAGTACCATATCTTTCCTAAATTCTATTTTTTTGTGTAACACTTATATAACACATTTTGTCACTAATCTGCTTTACATAAATCATATATACAGTGAATTCAGGTCCAAGACTTTAATGAGTTTTCTACAGTGTATTTATCACTGATATACATGTTTTATACTTCTGCTATCAGAACATCCACATCCACATCGCTGCAAACTCATTATGCACCTTGTCTGTAATTCAATCCATCACTTTGTTTTCCATCTATCCTTTAACATACACCTGTCCAGGTGTTGGGGGCAGTAGTCTAAGCAGAAAGGCCCAGGTGTCCCTCCCCAGCCACCTCTTCTAGCTCTTCTGGGGGTTACCGAGGCGTTACCAGGACAGCTGACAGATATAATCTCTCCAGTGTGTCCTGGGTCTTCCTGGAGTCTCCTCCCAGTTGGACATGCAGGAGTACCTCCCCAGGGAGGCGCCCAGGTGGCATCCGGACCAGATGCCCCAACCACCTCAACTGGCTCCTCTATATGGAGGAGCAGCGACTCTACTCTGAGCCTCTCCCGGATGACTGTGCTCCGTACCTTATCTCTAAGGGAGAGCCCGTGGTCACAAATAAATGTCTCTTGGTTCAAACTGTCTACTCTCCATCTGTGCCATTAAATGAAATGAGCATCCATCAAGAAACATTTTCTTGCGTACATGCAGTTTGATTTTAAGTATTTTATGTAAGACTTTATCTGACCCTTTTACTTTCCATTGCTTTGTTGTGACTATTCATTTTTATCAATCCTGATTAAAGTTGTTCAGTTTATGGTCACTCTGCTGTAGGTCCCATTAAAATATACTGTCTGGTCAGTAGCACACAGGTCTCCTAATTTACTGTACGGTTCTTACAGTTTTCCCATTCTTGCTGTACATATCCACTCGTATACGTTCAAAATCTGTTTTCATGTGGACTTTTATTTTAACATGCTTACCGACAACGACCGGAAATGTAATGTCACATTGCACACATTTTGTCCTCCACTGGCCGTCGTCCTTCTGGTAGCAAGTTGTAGGGCAACTCATCTGAAACAATGGTGTTTGAAGAGAAAATGATCTCAAACGGAGACCCACAGGAGGTACGTACGTCTCCATGAACACTAATGAGCAGGATGCCTGTCGCTTATCCTAACGGCGCGTATCTAGCGCGGCTGTGAGGGGCGCGTTGTCGCTGTGCCGTGTCCGGGGACGCGAGTCTGGCGTGGTACCGCACAACCATGAAATCAAACCCGTCACCCGCTGTAAGCTGTGAGCTGTTCTCGGAGTTTTCAGCGGTGTTACACCAGTTCATTCAAACCCGTAACTTGCTATATGCACCATTCGTAATGGCGACCCGGGTGACGTTATCAGCGAGGCCGGCCCGTTCTTCCGCTTTACGCTGCGCTAGATAACTAATGTGATTGTAGATCCAACGTTATCTAGGATGGTGTGCAGCGTTTTAAAGCATTACTTCAGCTGGGCTCCTGTAACAACAGCCAACTGCACGGTCATCGCACGTCTGCTCTTAGACTGAAACCAGTGTGCCGCGCACATCTCTTCTACACTACGCACGTCTTTACCAAACGTAAAGTTCGATTTAAACGCACTTTTTCGTGTAGTTCTATGATGTGTCGCTGCGTCTCATGTCCTCATCACTTAAATAAAAAAAAATATCAAATACAAACTTAGTTTTGCTTTGTGCATGAATCTGGAAGGTCGTTTATAGGTCATTTAATTTTGTAGTGGAACTGAACACTAGATCTAAATCCATATCGAATTGTTCCATATAGGAGGAAGAGGAGGAGGAGGAAGAGGAAATGGTGGTATGTTGGCACATCTGATTACTATTTAGAAACATGCAACTAAAATCACATGCTGTTGTAAAGGGCTTTGGGAGTGTTTTTCACTGTGAAATAAAAACAACCTATTCCTGCATGTCAATGTAGGACCCCTTAGACACAGTTAGGCAGAAATGTGAGCAGACAGAGCACTGCGTCCACGCACGGGAGAAGCTGGAGTCTTGTGAAAGCAGGGTGGGCTCACGGTCACAGACCACGGAGGAGTGCACAGAGGAGCTGTTTGACTTCCTGCACGCACGAGATCACTGTGTGAGTATGGACCCATCTCCAGGCTTCATTACGCTGGAGTGGGACGCAGGTGTGTGACAGGGGTGTTTAGCTGTAGATATTTCTTCAGGGGTTTTGTTTTATTGTTTGGTTATGCAACCCCAAGTATAGCCTGTTAGGCACAATCTGTAGACCTCACTGTCTGCAGGCCTCACTACATGGAGGTCTCATGTAGGCCTCACTACATGGAGGTCTCACCCATCGTCAAGTGTGGATTTCTGTCTTGCGAGAGTAACTTTTACAAGGAGCGCAGCCATCTGACAGAGCAGAGCTGTCTGTGCTGAAGAAGTCATGTAAATAAACCAGAATGAAAACAAAACAAAAATGTTTTGCTTCTGATGTCTGATTTTGTTTCCTTTGCAAATCAAAGACTGTAGAAGGATTAGACGAGACCCTGTTGAACATGTTCTGTGTCTACATGGGGCTGTGCACCTTTTTCCACAATTGTGTAACACTGGGGGAAATGAGGTGACTGACACTGATGTCCTTTTGTGAAGACACTTGTGTGTGTATATATATATACACTTATCAGGAGGGCACAGGGTACAAGCAGGACCAGCCATTAGGACGCTGGTTATGGAATATGAACTGTTACGCATTGTAAAATAAGTGAAACTGCTCTTTCTGGTTTCTAGGTGGCTCACCAACTCTTCAGTTCGATCAAATGATGTGACTCCACCGCAGCTTCTAGACACCACCACTCACACTGGACCTCGTTATGCATGTGCAGTGCTGCGACTGCTGCCCGTGTGACAGCTCGGTCACCCATCCATACCCAACACCAGTGTGGTTACGTTGTTGAACTGTTTCGATGTGTACATTTCTAAAATAAAATGTATAATCTGTATTAATGTGTTGTTGGTATTTTTACTATAGTAATTATGTAGTGCCTGTCAAATTTATATTATGAATTACAAAGACAGAAGTGACTTTATAGCACACATAACAAATACAATAAATAATTTAAAATCTAAATGAAATATAAAATGTAAATATTCTAGTATGAAATGTGAAGACAATTTTCCCATAACTTAAAAATGTTTTACCATTCAGAACACTCCACACACATTCTCCTGTGGTTTTGTGCTTTTGTACTACATAATTGCCAGAGAATAGCTGACTTTACACAAAACAAACATATATAATTAAACATCAAAATTAATATTGTTATCGCATACACTAAATCTAAGATTTTTATGTGCGTTAACTGAACAGTTGTTTCAGTTAACGCTGATTTCAATTTGTAACGCGCTTTAGGACTTTTATTTTGAAGACTTGATAACGGAAGTATGTTACAATAGCTGTCTTCACGTAGGCGCCTACAGCTAAGGTGTAGAGATGTGGGCTTCATCTTAACCAATCATCTTTGTATGTTTATAGCGATGTTTATGTGTTTGTCAGGTCAACGCACGGTTCTGCGGCCGGAACCAGTGAACATGTAATTTGTGTTTGACGTTTTCTGTCTACCAACAAAAAGGCGAGTTTGGATTTTGACGCATGGCTACCGGCAGCTCGTCGCTCGTGCAGCTGTGCATCAAGACAGTCGCGCGGAACATGGACGCGCTGGAAGAGCGCGTGCGCGGTACGTCAGCGCCCAGCGCCCAGCGCCTTCACCTTAGTGCAGCTAGTGCACCAGAGTCAAACGGGCACGACAGGCCCACTGCGACTCGAGCATTGGCTACAGAGTTGTTAAAACATTACAAATACATGCCCCTTATATTTAGAACTGTAACTGCTATTAATGCAACTGTGCCCAGTTTTTAAAATCCCCCTTTTAATATTGAGTGTCTTCTAGATTTGCCAGCTTCACTGCTCAAAGACTTGATGCCTCATCTGAACATTTTCTACCTGGACAGAATCGACAAGGCTGCTAATCTTAAAGGTAGACATCTCCAGACGAGTTAAACGATCGTTTCATCCTGCCAGTCCGTTAGAATGAAACAGTCAAGAGATCCGAACCATCGACGCCAAAGTCTGTTACACTTTCAGGAGTATCTACATCGTTTGCTTGGGCGGCGAGGTGGCAGGACTTGAATCGAACATGGAGATGCAAACTGAAGGTTTCACGCGATTTCTTTCCTCTTGTGGCTCAGTGTTAAATAAAAAGACACAGATGTGGGTGCTGATGCGCAAGGTCCTGTGGACTAACACAACTCTGGTTTCACTGTTTCAGTTCATGTCGCCGGAGGCGGACTGGAAGCAGAAGTGTCTGGAGAGCGTCTTCCACATGGTCCTCGCGAGACACTCCCAAGTGCAGAACTGCTTCCCCAACCTCAGCGCTTCCCAAGTTCTCTCCGTGTCGGCGCAGTATGTGCGTGTGCTCTCCCTCCAAACGATGGCGCGGGACGTGTGCGCTCGTCTGGCCTCGGAGGAGCTGCGGCCCATCCTGTCCGCTCTGGAGAAGGGGGTGAGGTCCCTCAGGGTGCTCGACGCCAGGACTCTGCTCAGACATGGACACGCAGACGTCCTGTTCGTGCTCCATCGTCTGCTCGACCACGGGGCGGTGACGGAGGTGCTTCTGAGGAGAGCTCCTGGTCACTCCATCTTGAGCTGGTTTATGTCCAGATGTAGAGGTTCCCACAGGATGTGCTCAACCGCTCCAGGGAGTTCTGGTGATGATCTTTGGACGCAGGAGCGACCTGGTGCAGCCAAACGTCCTCGCCTGTCCCTGCCTACGTATGAGGAGCAGGGCAGCACATTGACCCCCTCCTGCAGTGCTCATGGGGGCTGTCCTGAGGGGCAGGTCCGTTCTCTGGACCTGGAGGTCCTCACCCTGAGCACCGTGTCTCGTCTGCTGCCCTCCTGCCTGGGACTTCACGCCTTCCACGTCTACTGCAGCCGTAAGTGGGGAAACAAACACCTGCCATTTGTAAAATGTGTGTTTAGACTCCCAGTCGGTCATTTGTTCACCTTAGATCAGCTTTTTACTGAGTGTTGTGAGCAACCTGAAGAATCTTAAATGTTCCCAGTAGGTGCTCTGTAAACACAATCCACCAGACTTTTTTTTACTGGACATGAAGGACTCACCCATCTGATTACCTGAAGATATTGCAAGACATATTATATCCATAAAATAATCACTGTATATTTATTTATATTGTACTGCCCTAATATAACACACTTTGTATATTTATGATTTACATCTACACTTATGCCCTCTTGCCATGGTAGTGCCTATAGCACATGTGACCTTGTGTATTCAGAGCCCGTGGTGGAGAACGAAGTCGGAGACCTGGTGGAGTCCCTCACAGAGCTGTTTCTGAGTCCCCACTGCTGCCTCCGAGACCTGAGCATTGGGAATGTGTGTGACCAGGATCTCTTGGCCAGTGTCCTGAACGCCTGTCCCACAGTGAAGAGCCTCTCACTGGAAATCAACCCTCCACAGGACCACAGTCCCTCCACATGGCACCCCAGCACACAGTTCCCCCCCAGTAATGGGTCTTCATTTACTGTGGCTTTACTGAAGATTCCACCGTGTACACTGCTTGGGGTCGGTTGGGGTTTCTAATTGGTGGGATTTCTGTTTTAAAATTGCAGAACTGTCTCTTGAAAAGCTCTCGCTGAAATCGTCAGAGTTCCAGATGACGGTACGGAGTTTTCCGGCTGTGCTTCAACACGCCCCTGTGCTGAGCAGCCTACTCGTCACAGGAGTACAGCATGTCCGTGTGCTGCTACGGATGTTGCCAGGTAACACACCAGGAGGGGGAAATAACCTGGGACCTGCAGTAGGGGGCAGGATCGGATGCCCCTGATCTTCCATCTAACGCCCTCGTGTCCGTTTCACCGCTTACAGAGTGTAATCCTCTCTTGAAAGAACTACGTTTGGAAGACACGAGTCTGGCAGACTGCCACCAAGAGATCCTTCATCTTCTAGAGAACTCCGTTCTGGAGGGTAATAGAAAATACCCCTATTATTGCCATCTTTGTTCTTTAACATGTTTATTGCAGTTGGACTGTATGTTGGCGGTTTCAGAACTGTCCCTGAAGGACTGCAGACTGCTGGAGAAATGTGCAGAGAAGAAGGACGTGTTGGTGACGTTTGTGGAGGCAGTGAGGAGACGTTCGTCTCTCCGCGTTCTTGCACTGTCTCAAAACCGTCTGGGTGAGATTTACATCACCACAGCACAGGACACTCAACAGACTGATGCAGACGTGGCTTAAAAGCACAAACTTTTTTTCTTTCAACAGCAACAAGTGTCATCGAGATCGCAGATCTGTTTTTAGGAGAATGTTCCAGCAGAATAACAAAATTAGACCTGAGGTATGATTGCTGTTGTAATCCAGTGCTTTAGAGTCTGTGTGGTGTTGGGGAGGGTCACATTTCCTGTACCTTCTCTGCAGCTCCAACTTTATCCTGCCTGCTGACCTGTTGGAGTTCAGTCAGAGGATGGAGATCTATCGCCCTGTCCACCGCGTAACGCTGGACCTGCGATTTAACCCTCTCGATCGTGACCCCGAGTTGAAAGGTCAAGCTTTGGGAAAGCTCCTCCCCTACTGTAACATTCTGACCGACGGCTGGGACTCCAGGTCAACCATGGCGGATCACGTGAGTGTGATGTGAGGCGGCTCACGTGAGGAGCCACGTGCGGTGCCACCACCAGGCACCCAGATGCAGATCTACAGGCTGTGTTGGGGCAGGTGTGGTGTAGCCAGTTTGTCGTGAGTGTTTGGACTCTCCACATTACACCCCCTCACTAAAGTGCTGGTAACTGTGGCAACTGTGAAGGACTGGGTGACAGCCAATCACAGCACAGTCCTTCCTCGGGGGGTCCAAGGACAACAGTGAAGCACTGTGGTTACCAACAGCAGCTTTAAAACAGAAGAGCACCAGGGGCCTTGTGGGTAATTCCTGGTGCTTCATGAAACCATGGAAATACAACAAAAAGTACAACTGGTGTTGTCCGCTGGTGTTTAGAAGTGTGAGGTGTTTCTACAGCACTGATGTATTGTCTGATGTGAGGTCAGTCAGGTGCTATAGCAAAAGAAGTAAAACTACATTTTAGTTAATAAGTTGTGCAAAATTGAATAAACCTGTATTATTTCTACTTTGAAATAATTAAAAACCTTTGAAACCTGTTTGAAGCCTGAAACACATCTCCCTCACCAAGACTGCTAAGCGGCATGAAACATCTCCCTCACCAAGACTGCTAAGCGGCATGAAACACATCTCCCTCACCAAGACTGCTAAGCGGCATGAACCAGTCTTGTGTCTAACGTGTAAGGGCGCCTGTCTCTGTCCAGCGGTGAAGGCGTTACTGCGGTTCAGAGTCACTAGCAGCTGATTAAAATCATCCACCCACGAGCTGCGCCACCCACTCCTGCTGACAGGAGCTTGTTCACAAGTTCAGGTTTAGAAAATAAACAGAAAAAATCTGAAGGACTTTGTGAGAAGCTACCGTAAGATTCTTTAGGCAAACGCCGTGTTATAATGCATTACACATGTGATCACTAAAAAGGAGATGAGGAGTCTGTCCTCTTAACGTGATAACGTGAGATGGTGTAAAGGTGGAGCAGTTGGGAATATGGGTAATATGCAGCATCTCTTAGAACAATTTTAATCAAGATAATTTACACATATATACACAATAAATAAAGAACTGCAGAGGGACTTTTACACAGAACCGCTGGTCTTCAAATGACCTCAGACGCTTAACAGACGCCCAGACTGATCCTCCTACCGCTCTGCTGGGTGTTCTGATCTGACTACGACCTCCACCCGTGTCTCCACCCAGCGTGCATACCCATTCAGAGGAGTCCCCGCTGGTCCTCGTGTGAGCGCTGGTGGAAGACGAAGGAGACGGCAGCGTCCCAGGAGGCCTGGAGGACAGTGTCCCTCACGCCTCTCTTGTCCACACAGTGGTGCCAGCTGGACAGGTCGCTGGTGCAGTCCGCGTCCTCACGAGGGGGACGAACCTGACGGCCGTTCACACACCGCCGGCAACGGAACCTGCGCAGCGGGGGAGGGGAAATCTGGTTCACGTTCATGTTCTTAAAACGGAAGAAACGCAGACAGAGGACAGGGGGAGAGGACGCGCATACAGAGGACGGGGAGAGGACGCGCATACAGAGGACGGGGAGAGGACGCGCATAGGACGCGCATACAGAGGCCAGGGGGAGAGGACGCGCATACAGAGGACAGGGGGAGAGGACGCGCATACAGAGGACAGGGGGAGAGGACGCGCATACAGAGGACAGGGGGAGAGGACGCGCATACAGAGGACGGGGGGAGAGGAGACGCGCATACAGAGGACAGGGGGAGAGGAGACGCGCATACAGAGGACAGGGGGAGAGGACGCGCATACAGAGGACAGGGGGAGAGGACGCGCATACAGAGGACAGGGGAGAGGACGCGCATACAGAGGACAGGGGGAGAGGACGCGCATACAGAGGACAGGGGGAGAGGACGCGCATACAGAGGACAGGGGGAGAGGACGCGCATACAGAGGACGGGGAGAGGACGCGCATACCTGAATGTTCGCCATTGGCTAAAACACGATGGTGTTAACGATGAACGTCTGATGTACAACCGCCACCTAACCTACACCACACACTCGAACACCACCCAGTGCCACCATACTCCTAACCTACACCACACACTCGAACACCACCCAGTGCCACCATACTCCTAACCTACACCACACTCTCCAACACCACCCAGTGCCACCATACTCCTAACCTACACCACCCAGTGCCACCATACTCCTAACCTACACCACACATTCGAACACCACCCAGTGCCACCATACTCCTAACCTACACCACCCAGTGCCACCATACTCCTAACCTACACCACCCAGTGCCACCATACTCCTAACCTACACCACACACTCAACACTGCACCCAACATCCATCTGTGCGAGGACAGTGTACAAAAACATTAATCTCAAATTAGAGGAAATACTCTGACAGGATTAGCGAGCTAGCTAATGAACGCCACCTTCACCGATAAAATATACTGGAAGGAGCCCAGTTAACAGTTTAGGACTAAAGAAATAAACCTGTCGTGTATGTGTGTGTACAGCACCTGTCGTGTGTGTGTGTACAGTACCTGTCGTGTGTGTCGCTGACTGTGTCCTCGTTGAGTGTGAACAGCTCCCTCAGCTCCCCCAGGGAGAAGTGTCTCTCCACGTCCTGCTCCTCATCCACCACACAGCTGCTCAGGGCTTTCTTATGGGCCTGTCTCTGCAGGATCTTCTCCTCGATGGTGCCCGTCTACACACACACACACACACATCTAAATGAGGCATAAAAACATCATTAACGGGGAACGGTCATTAATGGGGAACGCTCGTTAACGGGGAACGCTCGTTAACGGTTCAGACTCTGACCGACAGCAGCCGGTAGATGTAGCACGTCTTCTTCTGGCCGTCACGCCACACCCTCGCCATCGCCTGCTCGTCATTGGCCGGGTTCCAGTCCGGGTCGAACATCACCAACCGGTTTGCACCAATCAGATTTAGGCCACACCCACCAGCTTTGCTGCTCAGCATGAAGATGAACTCTGGGTTCTGGTGGGGAACAGAGGGTGAGTGAGGGACACGTGTGCTGAACACCAGCAGCAGGTCTGGGGAACACGCGCCTACCGAGGGGCTGTTGAACCGCTCTACTATCTTGGCTCTCTTCTTAATGGTCATCGTTCCATCCAGTCGCACATACAGATATCTAATACATGGATAAAGGCAGCTGTCAGACACCAGGACATATCAAATTCTAAAAGTGAACCAAGATAAGATGATCCTTTATTCATCCTGCAATGGGGAAATTTGCAACATTACAGCAGCAGAGAGGAAGAAAAACGCTATAAAATAAAATTTACAACAGAATCTATATTTTCAAATTCTGCATGAGGTAATAATATTAAATATTAACCAGTCTATTGAGAGCAGTGTGAATTATATAACTACACGCAGTAGCTGTCAATCAAACCTAAAGGATTATCAACTCATCAAAAAACTAAACTAACATGCTTCAGTCTGCACTGAATGTCTGTGTAGACGTAATGGTCACTCACTTCCGAGCACGACAGAGCTTCTCGAAGAGGTCCAGGGTCTGGGTGTAGTTGGACACCAGCACCACCTTGTCACTGGAGGTGCTTCTGGTCATGGCCAGAATATAATCCAACACCAACATCTTACCTGAAACCATTTCAGAGTCATTGACATCCTCATGGTCGCTATGACAAATGACACCATGACAGAGAGGTTAGTGCCCGCCCATGACGCCTGACCCAGCCAATCAGGGTTTGAACACACACTGATTAGCAGGACGAGGCGTCTTAGATGAGGGCTGGAACTGAAGTGTACAGGAAAGCAGATCTCCAGGAGCAGGAATGGGCAGCACTGACCGGGGTTAGGAGTTAAGGGTGTAAGGGTTTAAGGGATAGGGTTTAAGGGTTAGGAGTTAAGGGTGTAAGGGATAGGGTTTAAGGGTGTAAGGGTTTAAGGGATAGGGGGTTAAGGGTTAGGGGATTAAGGGATAGGGGTTAAGGGTTAGGGGATTAAGGGATAGGGGTTAAGGGTTAGGGGATTAAGGGTGTAAGGGTTTAAGGGATAGGGGGTAAGGGTTAGGGGATTAAGGGATAGGGTTTAAGGGTTAGGGGATTAAGGGTTAGGGGTTAAGGGTGTAAGGGTTTAAGGGTTAGGGGTTAAGGGTGTAAGGGTTTAAGGGATAGGGGTTTAAGGGATAGGGGTTTAAGGGATAGGGGTTTAAGGGATAGGGGTTAAGGGTGTAAGGGTTTATGGGATAGGGGTTTAAGGGATAGGGGTTTAAGGGATAGGGGTTAAGGGATAGGGGTTAAGGGATAGGGGTTAAGGGTGTAAGGGTTTAAGGGATAGGGGTTTAAGGGTTAGGGGTTAAGGGTGTAAGGGTTTAAGGGATAGGGGTTTAAGGGTTAGGGGTTTAAGGGTTAGGGGTTTAAGGGTTTAAGGGTTTAAGGGATAGGGGATTAAGGGATAGGGGATTAAGGGTTTAAGGGATAGGGGTTTAAGGGTTTAAGGGATAGGGGTTTAAGGGTTTAAGGGATAGGGGTTTAAGGGTTTAAGGGTTTAAGGGATAGGGGATTAAGTGTTTAAGGGTTAGGGGTTTAAGGGTTAGGGGTTTAAGGGTTTAAGGGATAGGGGTTTAAGGGTTAGGGGTTTAAGGGTTAGGGGTTTAAGGGTTTAAGGGTTTAAGGGATAGGGGTTTAAGGGTTTAAGGGTTAGGGGATTAAGGGTTTAAGGGTTAGGGGTTAGGGGTTTAAGGGTTAGGGGTTAGGGGTTTAAGGGTTAGGGGTGTAAGGGTTTAGGGGTGTAAGGGTTTAGGGGTGTAAGGGTTTAGGGGTGTAAGGGTTTAAGGGTTAGGGGTTTAAGGGTTAGGGGTTTAAGGGTTTAAGGGATAGGGGTTTAAAGGTTAGGGGTCCAGGGTTTAAGGGATAGGGGTTTAAAGGTTAGGGGTTAAGGGTTTAAGGGATAGGGGTTAGGGGTTAAGGGAGTCCTAGCAGACCTGAGAGCTGTGGTTCCACGGCTTTAGTGGAGTAACCGGGTGGGAAGAGCTCCAGTGCACCAGCAAAGCCTTCATCCCCCTCCACACACTTCTCATAGACCAGCGCAGGATCTGACACACACACACACACTCAAGCTTCCTTATAACTTATGCGTGTGAAGGGTGACTCTTGCTCATGAATGGATATAAAACACTCTGGATAAAAACGGCCACAGATGAACATGCGTGTGCACTGTAGGAGGGGCAGGTGAAGCGTGAACACGTGTGCAGGCTCCACTCACGGTTGCACAGCTTCTTGAGGGAGGTGATGGAGGACAGAGAAGACACGCTGATGTTGCCCTGCTGGACACTTTCCACAGGTTTGGCCTGTCTGAGGAACAGTTGATACAGTTCCCTCTGCAGAGGGGTTAGCCTACACACACACACACACACATGTGTGCACACACACACACACATGCGCACACACCACACACACACACACACACACACACACACACACACACACACACACACACACACACACACACACACACACACACACACACACACACATGCGCACACACACACACACACATGCGCACACACCACACACCACACACACACACACACACACACACACACACACATGCGCACACACACACACACGCACACACACACACACATGCGCACACACATGCGCACACATGCGCGCACACACACACACACATGCACACACACACACGCACACACCACACGCGCACACACCACACCAGCACAGTTAACAGAGTAAGTTATGTCCACTCTTGTGCACGCCTGCACACACACACACGTTTACGGCAGAAGAAAGTAACATCAGTAGAATATGTTTATTGGTCTGTCAGTAGGTAAACAAGGTACCTGCAACAAACAACTTGCTCTATTTTCACAGGCAGGTACTTGGAAAGGATGTCTGAGGTCCTCCTGATCAAACACCTGTCCAGGCAGAGGAAACATGATGGTATAACAGCCGACGATATAACGCCCGACGATATGAAACATGACGATATAACGCCCGACGATATGAAACATGACGATATAACGCCCGACGATATGAAACATGACGATATAACGGCCAACGATATGAAACATGACGATATAACGCCCGACGATATGAAACATGACGATATAACGCCCGACGATATGAAACATGACGATATAACGCCTGACCAAATAAAATGTGACAATATAAGACCTCAGGACGAAAGCGTGACGTCTGGTGCATCGTGCACCATCACCAACACGCGGAGTGTGTGAACACCTGTTGACGATGCTGATAAGCTCCTTCAGCTTCTCCTCCCCTGCGGTTCGGTCTTTGTCACGGGCGTCGGCATCGCGTCCTTTCAGGATGGGCAGCTCGAAGCGCCTCTTAAACTCCTGCGCCGTGCCTACAAGAGACCAGGACACCAGCTGGAAACCCCAACAGACAAGACAGACCATCTAGAAGATTCCCGACACTCCTAGACTGATGGAATCTACAATGCAGCGTGCAGTGTGTGAGGACAAAGTCATACAAGAAAATGGTTTAATATTTTACGTTTTGAAGTGCTGTACCTTTTAGGAGATCTAAAAGGTCAAAATATAAAAAAAAAAAAAAACATTTTAAATTACCAGCAATTTCGTGAGATCAGACATGAACGTGTGTCTGTAGCGTGTCTGTAGCGTGTCTGTAGCGTGTCTGTAGCGTTAGCCTCATTAGCAGCTCGGGTTTGTAGCATCACCACCTACCGAGGATGCCAGTGTTGACAAAGTGCACGAGGCTGAAGTACTCGAGCAGGTCGTTCTGAATGGGCGTGCCAGAGATCAGAACTCTCCTCCGAGCATTCATGGCATTCAGAGCCTGGTAGGTCTGGTTATCGGAGTTCTTCAACCTGTGGCCCTGAAAACAGCAAACGCATGAGCAGAAGGCCCAGGTGCTCCAGGAGCCTGAGGAGCAGATGTGCTGTGGACCACAACGTCATACCTCATCACAGATGACCAGGCCAACCTTCCCCCTGTGCAGGACCTCCGCATGCAGGCGGAACGTCTCATACGAAATGATCAGAATAGGAGACGGAACCCGCAAGCCATTCTGGGAAATGAAGTGCACTGAAAAGATGAGACACTGCCGTTACATAAAGGTCCTTATGGGGGTCCTGACGCTGCTTAAGGATTAAACTACAATTCCTTGTTTTTTCCACAGCATCACTCTGTAGAGCATCTCCTCCTGTGAGAGGAAGAGCTCTGCTCCCTCGGTTTGTTTACCAAGCTTGCGGTCGATCTCTTCTTTGGAGCCCCCGTCGATGGCCAGCGGCTGCACACGGCCGCCCAGCCACTTGGCCACCTCGTTGTACCAGTTGCGCACCAGACTGGAGGGAGAGACCACGATGGCTTTGTCTATCTCGGGCTTCAGATCAGGGCTCTGTCTGAGCAGAGTCCACACCAGTGTAATGCACTGCAGCGTCTTGCCAAGGCCCATCTCGTCGGCCATGATGCAGCCGTGGGATCCTGAGATGCGCCTGCCTGTCACGCAGTCCCACAGAAACTTCACCCCCTGAGAGGAGACGCGTGGCACAGCAGGACCCCGGGAAATAAGATCATAATGATGTCATATTGATGTCGTAATGATGTCATATGCACAGACAGAGAACCTACAGTTGCATTACATGATTCTTGCTATGCACCACAATAAAACTGCACACTACACAAATAATAGAAATAATTAAGTTCAAATTAAATAACATTAGAATAAAGTTTAGAAATGTAAAAAGTCACAGATGATTTTACCTCTCTTTGGTGGGGTCGCAGGACCTTACTGAGCACAGGATCCACAACAACATGAACCGGCAACTTGTCTCTGTGAAAGCAACGTCCAGCATTAGCACCATCCACATGCAGATACACAAGATGAATGAATCTAGCAGATACTGGCACAAGAGGAGTGAATCCAGTCAGGGTGGGTGACTCTTGGCATGCGAGACGCACTTGTCTGCTTTGATGAGGTCGTGGGCACTTATGGCAGGGGGCTCATACAGAACCAGAGCTCCATCTTCAAATGGGTCATGCAAAGCCTTTCTGACACCAGCCCTCTTCAAGCCCAGAGCCCGGAGTCCTAACGGGCCTAGGGTCAGGGGTCGGGGGTCGGGGAGTTTGAGAGTTATTATTGATGTCACTTCTACTTGTACTTCTTAAAATCTCTCCTAATAAGTTCAAACTGTATGTTTAAATGTCTAGATAAGAGCTACCTGTGTAATTGGGGATGGGAACCTTGAATGGTCTTGAAAGGATCCTTCGAATGAAAGCCTCCTGTAAGAGCGTGGGGAAGTGCACGTCATGCTAGAGCTCACGTTTCTACAGCCGACTGCACACGTGACAGTTAAACATCATGTCTTACGTGCTCGTTGCCGTCCACACACACAGGGCGGTTCGTGAGCTGTGTCAGGGGTTTACGATATGGAGACATGTAACTGTCTCGTGGATCTTTCTCCCCCTTCTTCCGCTTGGTTATCTGAAAGATCATGTTCAGCAGCCCACATTACACATGACAAACAAACACACTACATATGAGAGAGAGAGAGAGAGAGAGAGAGAGAGAGAGAGAGAGAGAGAGAATTGTATTGGTGATGTACACAAAAATTCCAGAGAAGCAGACAGAAGTGCTTCATGAGCGGTGCAAAGCGCTTCCTATCCCGTTCTAAAGAAGAAGCACTTTGTTTGTGCGAACACGTGTACACACACACACACACAGCCAATATATTTCAACGTACGTTTTAACTCCATGCAGAATAGCAGGACATTATTACAGGTCACTATTGCACTTACAATCTCAGGGCCCCAGTCTTCATCATCGGATGAATCTCTCTGTTTTCTTTTGGCCACCTGGCTTGGCGCAAGACTTCTCCTCTGAAACAATCCACACGCATTAATAGCGGCAGAACCAGAACTGCATTACCATAGCTGGCTTAGCTCCGTTAGGTAAACAGAAAGAAATCAACACTGGTGCTACTAACCATTCCTTCTTACAGATGCTCACACTGCTTGGTCCAAAGTCCAGTTCTCTAACCCAGTTAACTCAAATAACCCAGTTAATCCAGTTAACCTAACGAACCCAGTTATCCTAACTAAGGCAGTTACCCTAACTAACCCAGTTAACCCAGTTACCCTAACTAACCCAGTTACCCCAGTTATCCTAACTAAATGTTAGCCACACAACTAGTTGACGCTAAATTATACTAAACGACCTGTTTCTTGGGAGACAAAAAACGCAAGCGATCTTAATCTTATCTTGTCTTAATCTCTTTTCGATATCTCCATATCACTGTAGTAACTGCCTAGTCAAACCCTCCACTTTTATCTGAAAGAAGAGCCGATTCCTCCACTTTTATCTGAAAGAAGAGCCGATTCCTCCACTTTTATCTGAAATACGAGTCTGTTCCACTTGTTATTAAACGTCCCGCGCAGACTCGGGTCACGTGATTGTACGGGGCGCGAAAAGCCCGCAATCTCAGATCGCGTTGCCAAAATAGAAATTTTGTCAAGCAATAAAGTAAAATAGTAAAGTAATGAAGTAAAAATACATTTTATGAAGTGGTTTAGGAATTTGAAAAATTATGATTTTTAGTCTTGTCGTTCTGCTAGAATACGAATTATTAGTCCTTTATTCTGTTAGAAAGAGAATAGCAGAAATTTCAGAGCGGTCAGACTGACCAGATTGTTCACACTGATCAACTGACCAACATAGATTAATATAAACATATTTATTTATATCTGTCAATGTTGTAAATAATATGGATGTAAAATACATTTTAAATGATAGCAAAGGCAGAGGTCAACATGTCTGTGCATGACTCAAAATCTTCAGTTTCACGATCACATCTTGACCAGTAGATGGCGACATACTTTTAAAGATTAGGCTAGTCAGTTCAAAGGAAGGAAACATTTTGAAGGCTACGTATATCACGCAGGCAGCTGCGTTTCATTCTGTACTACACTCTGAGGATTTTTGAAGTGTGAAATTACTAAAGTCTGCAACCTCCTCCAAACCAATAGCTAACTGAATTAAGAAGTTAAGAAACACACAGTCAAGAAACAAACTGTCAAATTAACTGATCTTCTATTTCAGTGTGACGTCAGTGCCCTCCCTGCTGGTGTCAGCCACTGTTTCCAAGCACAGACCACCATCATCACCCCACCACCGTTGTTCCACCACCATCACCCCACCAGTGCAGAAGCATTTCACCTAAAGCTCCCGGGCGAGAAGAGTCTTGTCTCCGTCTCTGTCTGCATGGAGCTGCAGGGAGGTGATGGTGGTTGGACACGGTCACAGCTACAGGCCTGTCTGCAGCTTCAGAGATCCACTGAGGTTCTTCATGGCTTTGTGGAATCTGCTCCTCCAGCTGGGCTCTAGATCAAAGCTGAGGTTCTTCATGGCTTTGTGGAATCTGCTCCTCCAGCTGGGCTCTAGATCAAAGCTGAGGTTCTTCATGGCTTTGTGGAATCTGCTCCTCCAGCTGGGCTCTAGATCAAAGCTGAGGTTCTTCATGGCTTTGTGGAATCTGCTCCTCCAGCTGGGCTCTAGATCAAAGCTGAGGTTCTTCATGGCTTTGTGGAATCTGCTCCTCCAGCTGGGCTCTAGATCAAAGCTGAGGTTCTTCATGGCTTTGTGGAATCTGCTCCTCCAGCTGGGCTCTAGATCAAAGCTGAGGTTCTTCATGGCTTTGTGGAATCTGCTCCTCCAGCTGGGCTCTAGATCAAAGCTGAGGTTCTTCATGGCTTTGTGGAATCTGCTTCTCCAGCTGGGCTCTAGATCAAAGCTTTAAACCACATTCTGAAGATTCTCTCCTCTTGTCCCACAGACACAATCATACAAACAACAAACTCACACGGAAGATCTGATGCCCTTTTAGATAATCGTTAGTCAGTCTTGAGCTCAGGGGTCGTCACGAACATTCAGAATCACGCCAAAGATTCTCTCTCATGTACAAAACCTTTATTTCTTTATTACAGGAGTGAAATACAAAAATAAAGTTTAAGAGATCCTTTACAGAGGTTGAACAACAAAACCAATAACAACGATAATAATAATAATAATAATAGCAATAATAATAATGGCTTTCTAAAAAATCAAAGTAGTTTAGATAAGAAAACATCACGGTGTGCAGGTCAAAGGTCAAACATTTGGAGTGTCATGTGTTTCCACACACTGTAAACATGCTGGTGTGGGGAGGTCATGTATGACACTGATCACGCTGATCATGTATGACGTGTGGCTCATCTCACTGTGTGCATGACAGCATGTGTGTGTGTGTGTGTGCGTGTGTGTGTGTGTGTATTACAAAGAGAGTAAGAAAATGAACAGGATTTTTGCATTTTGTTGCTTATTAAATATTTATCTACAGACCAAAATGCACACAAATGTTCCTTCCTTAACTGTATTTGTAATAATGTTTTAGTGTTTACAGCCACTAAGGAACAATATGAGTAATAAAGTCAAGATTCATGATCCGTTTATAAATAATAACCATCAATAATAACCATCTGATAATTATGAGGACAAACATATGAAAACAACAATAAATAGATAAGTTATGAAAAATTAAAGTTTTTCCCTACATAAGCAGTGGATGCCTGACCCCCAGGGAGGAAAGAGCACAGTCATTCAGACCCTTCTGACAGGAGAGAACACACTGCACTCTGCAGCGAGGACCGAACAGGCCAAAACTCCCACGATTAAGCGTCCTCCATCTTCACAGGGTCCAAATGAACTGAGCACAACCCTGTCTCCCCTCACCAGAGCAGCAAGCACCCTGCATGCCCCAGCTGGGTAAGCTTGGTAGAGAAAGCATGGCGGAGGTATGAACGTGTACTGCTGCGTGTCTGCGACCGTACCTCCACGCTCACGCTGAGCAGAGCCTCAGGAGAGCCTGGGGAACCCTGTGGGAACCCTGTGGGAACCCCGTAGGAACCCTGTGGGAACCCCGTAGGAACCCTGTGGGAACGCCATGGGAACGCCAGCGACTGTGCTGACCTCCAGTACCTGTGCTGACCTCCCGTATCCTCCAGCACTCCAGAGTCCTGAGAAAATAGCTTGGAAAGAGATAAAATATCTTTTCCTTCATCTTCTTCTATTCCTGGAACATGCGGCATCATGGAGGCAGCGTTGTGCATGTCTGATGTTGTTTGACACATTAAAAATATGCTGGCCATGTCTTGATTGCTTGGGTTATATTATTAGACGACCTCATCAATCCATTATCTTACAGTCCTTCATGTAATAATTAGGTGAAATTAATTACAGAGATGTATGTGTGGTTAAGTGGTAATTAACTGAACTACATCAAAACCAGATAAACTGTGCTGATCAGAAGTAACCGTAATGTAACCCAAACACCTAACCCTACCACTAACCCTACCCCTAACCCCTAACCCTACCACTAACCCTACCCCTAACCTTAACCCCTAATCCCTAACCTTAACCCCTAACCACTAAGACCTAACCCTAAACCCTTCTCCTAACTCCTAAACCTTAACCCCTAATCCTAACCCCTAAGACCTAACCCCTACCTCTACTGGGGGGAGGGGCCCTGGGAGAGAGGGAGGGGCTTACCCTGTGAGCTGGGAGGAGCTCACCCCTGTCCTCTTTACACATGCAATGCCCAGTAAACATTTCACCCTATTCTGAAAATTTAAATCAGGGCACTTGCAGCTTAATATAAATAAGGCATATAACAATGCTTGTAATGATTCAGACATCCATGATCTCGATAGGGAAACAGCTCAGACTGAAACAACAACCACCGCACAGAAAAGTCGATGAGGTAAAGAAACACTCACTCCTGCTTTCACACGTTCAGCTCCGTCAAACCACCAGAACTGAACCACCTCCCGGCTGCCGGTCAGTACTGACGGTCTTTACTACTGGAGTAAAACACAGTTCTGAACTGCTGTCATTGGGAGTGAGGAGAGAGTGAGGGAGACTGCGTGTCCTCCAGGGGCGTGTCCTCCAGGGGCGTGTCCTCCAGGGGCGTGTCCTCCTGAGCTCCCCGCAGTAGTGATGTCTGCTGCACACTCTCAACTAGACACTCTGTCCCCCACAGACCATGAGCTCACAAAGAGTAGCAGACAGGCGTGGAATCCCTTTAAGGTCAAATAAGTGAAAAGCTCCAGGAATTCTTCCATTTCTTATATGCACATGTGTGTGTGACAGGCTGTGTGTGTGTGTTTGTGTGTACAGAGAATGAAGATGATGGCAAATTTGGTCTTGCTGTTTCAGGACTGATGCTTTCACTCCAAAACATGGTTGCAAAACTCCAGTTGTCCCGCACTCACTCCCGCCCTGCCGTGAAGGGAGACACCAGACCTCCCGTGCTGCCTCTGGGCAGGAGGTAGAGGGCGTTGTCTCTCCAGCGGCACCACACTCGGCCTCCTGACCCCCGTTGTACGGCCTCCCTGCTGCTGATCCTCAGATGTCACTGCTGGGTGTCTGAAGCCTCCTGGCGTCTCACGCCACAGCTCCGCAGAGCCACGCCCCCTGGGGGGTGGAGAGGAGGAGCTCTCCGCTCCGCCCCCTCCCTCCGTCCTAGCGCTTCCGATTGGTTCGTCCGGCCCGTCTCATCCCACGCAGCTGCAGTTGGCGGCCGAGAGCCACCGGATGGTCTTCCAGCTAGCTCGGGCGTCCATGAAGGAGACGGTCTCGAAGCGCGTGGGCCGGCAGCAGGGCCGCGTGCTCAGGTCCCGCAGGCCCGTCCCGCCACTGCTGATCAGGAAGCTGAGCGCCAGGTCGTAGTTGGTGCGGGAGCTGGTGCACGTCCCTGCGCAGAACTTGAAGAGCACGATCTCGTCCGAGTCGTAGCCCAGGCCCAGTTCACGCACACGCAGCTGCTTCTTCTCCAGACGGCAGTCCTCCTCGCCGCGGTGACGCCTGCGACCCCTGTGACCCTTACGGGGGCGGGGCTTCCAGGAAGGGGCGGGGTCTGCTGGCGTGCGCTGCCACCTGGTCCTGTGCGCCTCACCTTCCTCCGCCAATGACACGTCTAGGAGAAAGAAAGCAGAAACATCAACCATCCGGATTGGTTAATTTAACCTGCACAGAGGGGGGGTTCATTTGCATAATTCATTTGCACAGACTCATCTCCATGGTTCCTGTAGAGAGGAGGGGGGTGTGCAGTGTAACAGGCTTTTACAAAGACGTGATGCTCACATACAACATGTTCACTGCTGATAGCGAATCAGTGTGAGATTCCAGTGTCTATCTGCTGTGTGTGATCGCCTGGCTCTGGCCCTGGGAGGGACCACACCACCACAGGCAGTAACACACTGGCTACACACACACTCAGAGCACAAGACACGTCACGCTTTACCACACACACACACACACACACACACACACGTGCAGGCTGGTGCTGGGCGGAGGCAGTGGGTCATGTGGCTGAGGGCAAAATATAGACGAAGGTGCTTTCCAAGGGTAAAGGCTTAGGGGTAATTATAAGGGGTAATTAAAAAGGGTAGGGTAATTAGAAAGGGTAGGGGTAATTATAAGGGGTAATTAAAAAGGGTAGGGGTAATTAGAAGGGGTCATTAAAAAGGGGTAGGGGTAATTAAAAGGGGTAGGGGTAATTACACGGGGTAATTAGAAAGAGTAGGGGTAATTAGAATGGGCAATTAGAAGGGATAATTAAAAGGCTTTCGCAAACGGCTCCAGAATCCTACTGTGACAAAACCTTTCAAAAGGACGATTAAGTAATTCTCTCTGCTGCTGAGGATCGGCTCTCTGCTTACGTTCAGAAGAAGAGAAAAGTGGATTGTTGCTTACATTTGATTTTACTACATTCACGATTTGAAATCAACCATCGGACTAGTAAACATCATTACATACAGGACCTGTTCCCTGCCTTTAAAAGGCAACGCCACAGAGATTTCATACTGCCTGAAGTAAAGACCAGGAACATAAAACTAATTGACACTGAAGTTAATGATAAAGGAAGATCAGGGCACACACATCTGTGCACATCTGGGTTTATTTAGTAGAGAAAAGAGGAGAATACATCTCCTAATCACAGTCTAAACATGTTTAAATTAGCCAAGGTACTGGGTAACAGGAACAAACACGATGGCATTCAACAGAAAACATGAGCAGTATGTGAGGAAGAGATGGATGGGTGATAGCCACCCGGGGCAGGACACCCGGGGCAGGACACCCGGGGGAGGACGCCCGGGGCAGGACGCCCGGGGCAGGACACCCGGGGGAGGACACCCGGGGCAGGACGCCCGGGGGAGGACGCCCGGGGGAGGACGCCCGGGGGAGGACGCCCGGGGCAGGACACCCGGGGGCAGGACGCCTGGGGCAGAACACCTGGGCAGGACACCCGGGGGAGGACACCCGGGGCAGGACGCCCGGGGCAGGACGCCCGGGGGAGGACGCCCGGGGAGGACACCCCCGGGCAGGACACCCGGGGCAGGACACCCGGGGCAGGACACCCGGGGCAGGACGCCCGGGGGAGGACGCCCGGGGGAGGACGCCCGGGGGAGGACGCCCGGGGCAGGACACCCGGGGGAGGACACCCGGGGCAGGACACCCGGGGCAGGACATAAATACCAGACATACAGCACAAGAGTACCAGAGTACCAGACATACAGCACTAGAAGATAAAGACAAAGAGAAAGAGATGGAGAGAGAGAAAGAGAATGAGGAGAGGGAGGAAGTGAGTGATACACAGAGAGACAGATAAGATCCCACGAGGCAGTGCAGCTTGGCGTCCCTAGGCCCGCGGGACAGGACACAGAGTCTTAACCAATCATCACTGATTTACACAATACAGTCAGAGAGCAAGCAAGCGTTTACCAGGAGACATCAGCTTAACATGAAGACAGAAAGAGTGAAGAGATAAACGTTCTTATGGATACCAGGAATCTTGTGTGGAGAGGCAGGTGGAGGCAGGTGGGACTCACCGTGCAGGGCTGCCCAGGGACGTCTGCTCTGAGCCCAGGACCAGTGGAGCTGCAGTGCCTTGCTGCCCTGGAGGGTAAGTCGCGTGGGGGCAGATACTTCTCTGCCCTCTGCAGATACCCCCCCGTCAGCTACACCCAGCAGACACACACACACGAAGATCATCACCTGTAAGCACATCACACACACACCTGGATGACAGTGTTCCTCTGACAGTCTGGTCACGTCCATCATGGATCTCTCCCCTCAACTACCTGCCACAAACGCGACCACTGTGAAACGCTGCACCAGCTCTTCCCACCACTGCCTGCCCTCCCTCTGCAGTGCAACACAATTGCTGCATCAGCTCTTCCCACCACTGCCTGCCCTCCCACTGCAGTGCCATGCCAACGCTGTATCAGCTCTTCCCACCACTGCCTGCCCTCCCACTGTAGTGCCATGCCAATGCTGCATCAGCTCTTCCCACTACTGCCTGCCCTCCCACTGCAGTGCCATTCCCAGACTGCACCAGCACTTCACAACTACACTAACCAGTAACAAACATCAGACCTTTCTGACATGGCCAGTGTGAATCCAGCCTGCCTCACACACACACAGCTTACTGACATTTCTACCTAGTACGTTTGCCCACTGATCACAGATGACATCACGGCGTTTCCACAGTAAGCTCTCCGTGTGTGTTTACTGGCAGCAGTCACACACATGAAGACAGAAGGCAGGTGACATCACGCCTGCTCATCAGGACGTCCTGCGGGATGTAAACAGCTCACAGGGCGATTCCTACCGCACCCCAGCCTACACAAACCTGTGTGCTTAGAACACTTACAGCTCGGGGTCAGAGGTCAGGGTTCCACTCACAGCTGGAGCACTACAGCTAACCGCACACGGCAGCTAAACACAAATGAATCCAGCTGAACTTGAAAACCTTCCGTACTGTAAGTGGTCATAATAACCCCGAGGACCTAATAAACTGAATATGCTTGTGATATTTTGGACTATGAGTTCTGTTTACTGTTCTCATTTCTACTGGTTCCTGTATTCTGTTCTGCATTGTGCATTGCATGTAAATCATCCCCTCATACATGTAAACCCATGTGGCCACATAGTGTTGGTCTAGTTCAACTGATACAGCAGGTCCAGCTCAGACAACAGAACCACCAGAACCATTATTCTCTCAGAACAGCATACGGTCTGACCTGTGTGTGTGTGTGTGTGTGTGTTTGCAGCACATGTATTGTTATACTGAAAGATAAGTGTACAGGGTAGAGGGTGTTGTTATGGTGTATCAGACACAGTGGTGACACTGACATGGTAGTGTGTAGAGGGTGTTGTTATGGTGTATCAGACACAGTGGTGACACTGACATGGTAGTGTGTAGAGGGTGTTGTTATGGTGTATCAGACACAGCAGGGACACTGACATGGTAGTGTGTAGAGGGTGTTGTTATGGTGTATCAGACACAGCAGGGACACTGACATGGTAGTGTGTAGAGGGTGTTGTTATGGTGTATCAGACACAGCAGGGACACTGACATGGTAGTGTGTAGAGGGTGTTGTTATGGTGTATCAGACACAGCAGGGACACTGACATGGTAGTGTGTAGAGGGTGTTGTTATGGTGTATCAGACACAGCAGGGACACTGACATGGTAGTGTGTAGAGGGTGTTGTTATGGTGTATCAGACACAGTGGTGACACTGACATGGTAGTGTGTAGAGGGTGTTGTTATGGTGTATCAGACACAGCAGGGACACTGACATGGTAGTGTGTAGAGGGTGTTGTTATGGTGTATCAGACACAGCAGGGACACTGACATGGTAGACAATGTAGATTTACACATGTTGAACACATGTGAACAGCCAGAAGACGGTTAAGACAAACCGAACACGTATGAACAGATGGACTGTAGTCTCTAGCTCTACATAGATGATATGTTTCCAATAAAGCGTCTATTCTAACGAGTCATGGCAGTCACTAATAAAAAGAAGATGTGAAATGTGGAGACACGAGTGACAACGCTGCTGTTGAAATAATAAACTGTAGTGTAAGGAGTCAGAGATCAGCTCTACCCTTCTCACGTTCAGCTGTCCGCGCATATTACACATCGTGTTTGTTAGATCTCCCATGTGTGGCCCGTCTCCAGGGCTGTGTGCGGAGCTCCTGAGGCTTCAGAGATGTCCAGGTCAGAGCGGAGGAGCTGGGCAGATCCACAGCTATCACTGCGCTCTGGAACACACTGCCTTCCCGTATTAGGACTACTCAGCCTTCACACATCCTGCACCTTCACCTGAACGCAGGTCTCTGGACGTGACATTTGAACTCCAGCTGAGTTGGTGCAGTGACTGAAATTATTTTACTGTTATATGTTATAAGACTTTGCTTTTATTGCTGTTTTACCCAATGATCATTTTAATGTTCATAAGATTCTCCACTTCACACTTGTTTTCATTTCATTCACGTTGCTTACTTGAGGTTCGCTGCATCTTTGAGCATCACCCTTCCCCACCGTCCCTCCACCCTTTTCGTCCACCCAGTCCCTTTCTGACCTCCACCTTTCTCATTACTTAACTAACACCCAACACCTGAGTGTGACACCATGGAGTAAATATTTCAGAGCTGCTTGCTGTATGAGCTGATGAAGCTTGTCTAGTTGGGAGGTTCTGATCCTGGAGGAAGTGCATCACTCCAACACACACACACACACACATACACACACACACCAATGACTTGCCAGCACTGATACCTTGATTACCTTTCCAAGGACAGAGAAAAGACAGACACACACTCAGCATTTCACAGATGTAAAGAGTGGCGTAATTGTTTGAGTTCTTTCCCTCGTGTATCTGTGTGTGTGTGTGCACACGTGTTTGTGTACATGTGTGTGCAAGTCTGTGTGTGTAACTGTATGTAGTCGTGTGTGTGTGTGTGTATGTATACCTGTATGCAGTCGTGTGTGTGTGTGTGTGTGTGTGTGTATGTATACCTGTATGCAGTCGTGTGTGTGTGTGTGTGTGTGTGTGCGCTCACCTTCCAGCACTTCAGGTGCCACTGGGCAGATGTGTTACCAGGATGCTCCTGACACTGCGGCTCCCCGCCATCTAGGAGAGAAACCAGGCCACTCTGATCCCTCTGGGTGCATATGCAGCATCACAAACATGATCACACAGGTGCACTGTGGCATATATTACTGGATTACAACAGCACAGTACAGACACACAGACATGAGGCAGCTTGGTCATCTGGTCATCACCACCACCACAGTAAGCTCCTCCCTGAACGCCAGCATCTTCGTGGATGTGTGAAGCATTGAAACATAAAGCCAGAACATGTAGCAGAAACATTAAGAAAAAAAACTGTTTTTACATCTCTAGGCCTGAGTGCATCATCTTCAGGGATCCCTGTCTTCACAAACCACTTCATAAGGACATTCATGGCAACCCAAACATTCCTTTGCATCTGTGATTAAAATGTTAGTTTTATGTTTTGCAGTGAAGGACACTTTGACTCCAGCACACAGTAGTCGCTCGCAAACGGCTGCTTTGTGCTCTGTCTACATGTCCAGATCTACAGCTAACCGCTATAAAACCATTAGATGTCTACAAAAGGAAGCGACATTAATAGCAGCATAAATGAGATGAGTGATAGTAAAATGATCGCCAGCTTTCAACATCTTTTTTTTTATAGAATCACGTTGCTAAAAATAACCCAGTGACACAGTAGCTCACTGTCCGGAGCGACAGAGCAGAGGTTAGTGAGGGAGCGGAGCTGCACTACAAACTGTAGCCGCCTAGCGAAGACGCAGTGTAACCGAAACCCCAAAACCAAGGTGTCCGCCAATGACTGTTCAAGCAACACTGACACACATTCACCTCAGGAATAGCAAATGACTTCAGGCCTCATGTGTCTATGTTGTGTATATGCAGCTCGGAGCGTCTGCTGCTCTGGGTGCAGATATCCTGCAACTTGGTCTGATCAGGACAAAATACCACACCACAAAACTCCTGCTATGGAACGAATACGTCTGTCTGTCCGTGTCATCATTAAGAGCCCTACTGGTAGACCTGAATGTGATCTGCAAACATCCATCGCGTGTGTAAAATGAAAGGTGGACCTGCTATAGTGAATAAAGTGGCGTGTAATGGTTGTGTTGAGAGATTCAGCAAAAAACATAGTAGGCAGAAAGTGTCACTGGCTTAGAGTAGTTACTCATCTACACAGATGAGCCGAAAAGAGACAGAAGAATTACACCAGCATATGCTGTTTATTTACCAACAGATGGTCACCATTAAATTACACCACTAAACCTACATCAACATGACAGAGGGAGAAAGGGGGAGATAGAGAGAGAGAGAGGGAGAGAGAGAAACAGAGGGAGAGAGATGTAAGCACACTTTCAAAGCTCAGTGCTGTTGATCCTCTGGTCCTGGTGACAGATGAACTCCTGTGTGAAGAACATTCTAGATTTGTTTCTACAAACGAAGAGTCTATCTGGCTTCCTCACTAAGGAACCTGTGTACAAGTGTGTCAATCCAGGACCAGGTGCTCAGATCTCTCACACTGTCTTTGGAGGAATATAATAAAATGTATTAATATCCCTCCCTTCACTCTTTCTTCATCCCTCTCTTTTACACACAAAAGAGATGATTTTGTCCCGAGTCATGGTGGATAATTTCTTGATGACTAGTGAGTGTGTGAGTGTCACATGGCATCTAACAGTTCAATACATGACAGGAAGTGAGTGTGTGTGTGAGACAGAGAGACAGACAGAGAGAGAGAGATATGCATTATGGGACTGTCACGTCTACTCTGATTGATTCTAGAACATTCTAGAACATTCCACAGTGTTGTGTTTGTAACTTGTGGACTGATGTCGCTGCTCCACCTTCTAGAGACACTGAAGCGTCATGAATGAAGTGGTTTCTGCTGAGCTGCTAACTCTGCCTCACCAGCACTGCTGTACTGTTGCGTCTCCAACGTATGTTGTGTAGCCGCTCAGTGTGTAAGGTTGAGCAGCTCACATGTGGCTCGGTTTAGGACACTGATGAATAAGCCATTATTAGAACCACACCACATTTCACAAGCTTTAAACATATGGAATCTGCTTTTTTTTTTAAAGTTAATTTCCGATTCTGATCAGCAGCACATTTGCACACTTTCACATTCTGAGTCCAAGTGCTGATTCAGCCTCCCAGACAGTGATCCAGTCCTGCTTGTGTAGGGGAAGGTACAGCACTAGCACGGGAAACGGCCGCCCCACAGGGTCAGCTGGAGAAGAGGTTACACGCAAACACAAACACAAAAGGCCCAAGATTAACTACCTCCACGACATCAGCTCATTTAGATAAAAGTGGAATCACATTCCTGCACAAGTACTACCCTAACAAGCTGCTTTTTCCTGGTAGTGTTTCATATGTGACAAAGTTCTTTGTGGTGTTGTTGTTTACCAAACTTAACTATAGCTATTTGACGAGGCGTCTGCTAAGCACGCAGTGAAGGGACTTTTAAATACTTTTCAAAATCCACACAGACAATGGCCAACATTAATGGCCTTTATACCCACAGCCAACAGCACAATATCCGTCATAGTGTCCGTCAAGTCTGTCCTCACCCTAAACGCCTTTACTCTGTAGCTGTGAACAGCAGGTCCTCCTTAAGCGGTAGAGTTTTGCCGTGTTACTATCGCTTGTTCATGTAAAGCCACCGTGCTGTTAAAGGGGCAGCAGTGTAATGTCAACCTGCGCTGTCAATCAAAGCGCAGTTAGTAAGGACGACGCACCGCAACACCTCTGAAAAGAACCATTCAGTCTCACATCACTATACAACTCCTACCCATCACATTTAACATGCATCATTATCGTTTATTGGTAAGGAAATGGCCCAGAATCCGACGCACACCCTTCCATTGATTCTATGGCATTTCTTAATGAGTATGTAGGTAGTTACCCACATGAAGCCTGCTTCTTAATCTCGCTAGGATTAGGGGGTCTTAATCTCGCTAGGATTAGGCGGTCGTGTCCCACCGAATGGGCGAACCCGCCTTTTCAGTTTTACTCTGAAAGTTGGATTCCGTCGCCACTGGATACGCGGAGACGAGGCGGCTGCCAAACAAACGTGATCTGCGGCTCTTGGAAAGCGAAGCGCGAGAAACAATTGTACTAATTTGACAAGACTGCTAAACGTGCTGTGTGACCAGAAAACACAGGCCTGACGGCCGTATTGGCTATCGCAGTAATAATACGAAACGCAGTTAAGATGGAGTTGGTTACTTCTCCTCCCGTATGTGGCAACCCGTGAACAGAGTCACTAACGCTGCCTTCACAGACTGTACCTTAACAAACATCAACCAAAAACACACATCAATCCTAGAGCTGGACGTGTAGAATACATAACAGACCTTTAATTACTAAAGATTATTTACTAACAGCAAAATCAACATATAATTTGGCCTATGGCATTAGAGAACTTGAAACTAAAATATTTCTACTGCTAAATATTCACTTAAAATAGATCGATAAGCCTCTTGAGTTTGGGCAATCAGCAAGAACTCATAAATACACATGATTGTGGCTTCAGGCGAGAGGTTACGGTCTACTAAAGGGAAAACAGTCTTAACAGGCTAGAAACACACAGACACACATACGTTAGTCTCTTTTAAAATTCTCAAACAATTCCGAAGGAAAGACACTTTGGGGAGAGGGGGGTGGCGCTGTGCTTGATTTGTTCCAGCTTCACGGAGCTGACAAGAAATGAATCGACGCACCTGGACAAGCTCACAGCTCCAGCAGGTCATGCAAACCTGCTTTCAACTTCAGCGCGTCGCTGCAAAAACGCGCGCGGCGCATTCGCCTGCACGCGCCGTGGCGCTGATTTGTATGCGGCTAAACTGAGCAATCAGAAACCTCACATACGACCGATCACGTCTGATTAAAACTGAAGGCTTATTTCGTGGGACGGGGGGAAATCTCTCGAACATTTCCAACCAGATCTTAGCCTCTTTTTCTGCCCGGGCAGCCAAGTTCACAATCCAAGGAAACAAATAGTTTGAAGACGCAGGAAATATGTAGCACACAGATGGGCCGTACAACACTCGCCAGTACATAAGATCTACTCATTTCTCTTGTCCGTCTCTGGTGGACAGTAGCTTGCATTAGTATGTATTTATTTGTTTACAGTTAACTCATTAATGAATTTAACTTGCATAAAAAGTGGCCTGATGCTCGCGCTTATGAAGAGTCGCCGCTCGTGTACAGTGAGAACAGTAACAGGTGTCCCGAGCTCTTGGCTGGTCTCCTTTCTAGAAAAAAACGCTTGTTTACAACGCAACGTTTACAGAAACGGGAGGGGAACTCCTGAATGCTACATTTTGCGCACGCAACAACGTCGCGGCGCAGCACGAAACCTTGGATGAATGTGATCTAGTTGAACATCTGCAAATTCTTCGATGCAGGCTGAGGTACATCCACGAGGCGTCAAGACAAGCCCGGCAATTACACTATTAACTAGATTATACAACTTCCCGCCCTTGCAAAATATCTATAGTAAATGTTCCAGTAAAAGTATGTTAGGGTGCGGTGAATATGTTTAAATTAAAAAAGACCCCCCCACACACACAGAGCTGAGAAATACACATAAGTGAAATAAAAACAGTAATGCATTTTAAAAACAATTACGCAACTGTAAAAGTTATACACACGATAAAGACATACGACATCCCCTATAAAAATACACATGTAAAAACAACGAAAACAAGCGCATACAGTAATCACGCAGCCAGATTAACATCTTAAAGAGCGAGACGTGAGGATCTTACCTTTCCTGACACGTGCGACCTCTCCTGTCATGGACTTATGCGTAATAATGCAGTTATGAAGGAACTGGCAGCTGCGAACAACCCCGAGATGATGAAACGGTATTCACAGCGTCCCGCCCCGATTTGGAGCGAGGTGGCATAATTTTAGGCTGCTAGTCCAATGCTCCAGCAAAACTGTAGCCACAGTGCGGATTTAACGCAGATTTGGCTACCGCACGGACTCGGTGGCGTCCGACAAAATCTCCGCACAAAGTCCCGCGGTGAAATCATTGGTACACTAGGGCACAGGCTTCCTCGCGCCGCTTAACGCAGGCGCTTTTGTGACAAATCAAGTAGCTCGCGCACATCAGTCTTTAGCCCCCGAGGTGTCAAATTCCAACCTCTACCACATGATCTGACTTTGTGAGTACAGGTTACAGTTTTGTGATAATTGCAGCAGCCAACTGAAGATCAAATTTCGCACTGTGCTCTCTTACCTGAAGCTAAACGTTGCGGATGGGTTTTACAGCGCGCGCTGTTTAAGTATGTGTCGTCTCATACTTAATGTGGGACGCAGGGTCAGAACTTTGTGGCTTTGCACAGCGCCTGTGTGCGTCCCGAGTGACCGCGCGACACGCAGTGTACTGTAACACACGTGGTAACGTAGCCGTCTCTAGTAACCGGAGCTTGCTTGATTCGGCCACACTCTCGCAAATAGATCACCGCTGAAATTATTAATCCTTGCAATTTAGGTATGGAACAGGTGAATAACGACGGACACTCAGTTTTACTGAGAATAGTCTATAAATTATAAGAATTATACAAATAAAACCCTTGAAAACAATAACAAAAACACACATAAAATACATACATTTTAAGACATACATTTTAAACATAATGCAAAACCACAAAAGTGCAAACTGGCCTTACTGAACTCCTTAATCTGAATGGAAGTGAACTTCAGCATCATCTTAAATCAAAGCCCGCTAGTAAATCAAAGCCCGCTAGTAAATCAAAGCCCGCTAGTAAAAGAACGCATTACTGCACGTTGCGGTCATTAATGAGAACTTGAAATGTCTAACCTATCAAACAAAACGAAATCAAACGTAACTGCGATTTCAAGGTCAAACACGAGAGCCCGAGGACTGAAGGTTTGGCGTAAAAAACTGCCCCTCTTGCTGGCGATTGCGTCAACAACACACCATATCCCACTTAATGTGGCAGACGTCAAAATGAGATTTCTGACAGGTGGAGTGAATGACAGATAAACAAACAGGCCAAACGAGATGCTCCGTAACACAGACTCCGCTTTAATGTTGAAGTTTCCCCACAAACACTGGAGCACAAAATCTGTGGTCCTGTGACTTATCAAGATGGGCGGCGGATCAAACCCAGTTTGGCTGCACGTGTTGGGGCTGTGGCTCTGTTCCCAGGAGCGCAGGCCCGAGTCTGGAGCAGCCTGCCAGACAGGAGATGAAAAACCCGCACGGGCCTCAGTGCCTTGTTTGGGCAGCGCTGCCTCAGGGAGCAGCGGCGAAGCTTGACCTTCTGTCTCACGCTGGACTGAACGCTGGACATGGAGACCTGAGGGAACAGTGGACGATCTCTGGACAAGACCTGCAGGGTGGGGGGAGAGACCTGACCACACAAAGACCTGCAGGGTGGGGGGAGAGACCTGACCACACAAAGACCTGCAGGGTGGGGAGAGAGACCTGACCACACAAAGACCTCCAGGGTGGGGGGAGAGACCTGACCACACAAAGACCTGCAGGGTGGGGGAGAGACCTGACCACACAAAGACCTGCAGGGTGGGGGGAGAGACCTGACCACACAAAGACCTGCAGGGTGGGGGGAGAGACCTGACCACACAAAGACCTGCAGGGTGGGGGGAGAGACCTGACCACACAAAGACCTGCAGGGTGGGGGGAGAGACCTGACCACACAAAGACCTGCAGGGTGGGGGGAGAGACCTGACCACACAAAGACCTGCAGGGTGGGGGAGAGACCCTGACCACAAAGACCTGCAGGGTGGGGGGAGAGACCTGACCACACAAAGACCTGCAGGGTGGGGGGAAAGACCTGACCACACAAAGACCTGCAGGGTGGGGGGAAAGACCTGACCACACAAAGACCTGCAGGGTGGGGAGAGAGACCTGACCACACAAAGACCTGCAGGGTGGGGAGAGAGACCTGACCACACAAAGACCTGCAGGGTGGGGAGAGAGACCTGACCACACAAAGACCTGCAGGGTGGGGGGAGAGACCTGACCACACAAAGACCTGCAGGGTGGGGGGAGACCTGACCACACAAAGACCTGCACAGTGAGGGGAGAGAGACCTGACCACACAAAGACCTGCACAGTGAGGAGAGAGACCTGACCACACAAAGACCTGCACAGTGAGGAGAGAGACCTGACCACACAAAGACCTGCAGGGTTGGGAGAGAAACCTCTTTTTTACAAGCTTTGCTATTTATCGTAGGGTGAAGAAGCAGACGTCAGCGGTGACGCAGCAGCAGAACTGCCTGAGGTTCCTGTACTCACACAGCTGTAATTTAGCGTTCAAGCACAATGTAAGAAAAACATCTTCTGTGACAGCACAGAAATATTAAAAACAAAAGAGCTCGTCAAGCCCTCTGAAGTTGATTGATTGTCCGTGTGGAACTGACCTGAGGTCAGATGGAAATAGAGAAGAACCAGTAATGAACCCACCAGCCACATGAGACTTCAGGCCCTGTGAGCTCTGCAGTAATTTCTGCAGCCATCACGATTTCTGAGTGAAGCTGTTTGCATGGACCAATCATGAGGCTCTGGTGTTACTTTTATTTGATGGAAGAAAATGACTGACATGCCTGTAACACATCTGCTGTTTCCCAGCCTGCTCAGAATAGTGCAGCCACCTGTTCAATACAGCTGGAGACCACAGAAAACACAGCACCGCCCCACACAGCACCGCCCCACACAGCCCCGCCCCACACAGCTCCGCCCCACACAGCCCCGCCCCACACAGCACCGCCCCACACAGCCCCGCCCCACACAGCACCGCCCCACACAGCCCCGCCCCACACAGCCCCGCCCCACACAGCACCGCCCCACACAGCCCCGCCCCACACAGCTCCGCCCCACAGCCCCCCCCACAGCCCCGCCCCACACAGCCCCGCCCCACACAGCACCGCCCCACACAGCCCCGCCCCACACAGCCCCGCCCCACACAGCCCCGCCCCACACAGCCCCGCCCCACACAGCACCGCCCCACCCGCCCACACAGCCCGCCCCACAGCCCCGCCCACAGCCCCGCCCCACACAGCTCCGCCCCACACAGCCCCGCCCCACACAGCCCCCCCCACAGCCCCGCCCCACACAGCACCGCCCCACACGCACCATCGGGGACAGAAATCATGTTTACGGTAGAATGACATGGAGCAGAGCAAGCAGCTCGGTCCTGTGTCTCACACACACACACACACACACACACACACACACACTCACGCCCTGTATTCTGTAGCTCGTTAGCACACATTCCCAGCCCAGACTCACAGTGAATATCTGCTGAGCTTTTTCTGATGGTCACCACTGACTTTTAACAGTGGCACAGCCAATCAGGAGCTACTGAACTTCAACCTCTACCATTCTCTGATACCATGGCAACCCTTTATCAGCAGCACAGGTGTGGTGGCGGACGAAGCTGTGGGTTAAAGTGTCCCGATTGGGATTTTTGCTTTATTGAAATGGATTGATGAGCGATATGATTTCATTACTTACTCCGACTCTGAATTAGCCTCTGTCAAAGTGATGTATTTTCAGGCATATAATATTCAGCTGAAAAAACAATCCACTTAGCCTGTAAAAACTGAGGCGGTGTGAAGGTCCCTGTGGTTTGATCAAAAAGTAAAATCTGATCTTTGTGTCCAAACAGCTGTAAGGCTATAACTTCTGAAGCCAGAACGTGTGTATATTTTCACAACATTGTGTGCACAATCCTGCAAAAATTCAGCCTGCATGACATCAAATTAATAAAGCTGAATAGATCTGAAAGGTTTTTCCAAAAGAGTTGTTTCCTGCGCTGCTGTGGACTACACTTACCCTCTAGCTGCATTAGGGTGTGGACTACACTTACCCTCTAGCTGCATTAGGGTGTGGACTACACTTACCCTCTAGCTGCATTAGGGTGTGGACTACACTTACCCTCTAGCTGCATTAGGGTGTGGACTACACTTACTCTCTAGCTGCATTAGGGTGTGGACTACACTTACCCTCTAGCTACATTAGGGTGTGGGACTGGACTTACCCTCTAGCTGCATTACCCTCTAGCTGCATTAGGGTGTGGACTACACTTACCCTCTAGCTGCATTAGGGGTGGACTACACTTACTGCATTAGGGTGTGGACTACACTTACCTCTAGCTGCATTAGGGTGTGGACTACACTTACCCTCTAGCTGCATTAGGGGTGTGGACTACACTTTAGGGGTGTGGACCCCCTCTAGCTGCATTAGGGGTGTGGACTACACTTACCCTCTAGCTGCATTAGGGGTGTGGACTACACTTACCCTCTAGCTGCATTAGGGTGTGGACTACACTTACCCTCTAGCTGCATTAGGGTGTGGACTACACTTACCCTCTAGCTGCATTAGGGGTGTGGACTACACTTACCCTCTAGCTGCATTAGGGGTGTGGACTACACTTACCCTCTAGCTGCATTAGGGTGTGGACTACACTTACCCTCTAGCTGCATTAGGGTGTGGACTACACTTACCCTCTAGCTACATTAGGGTGTGGACTACACTTACCCTCTAGCTGCATTAGGGTGTGGACTACACTTACCCTCTAGCTGCATTAGGGTGTGGACTACACTTACCCTCTAGCTACATTAGGGTGTGGACTACACTTACCCTCTAGCTACATTAGGGTGTGGACTACACTTACCCTCTAGCTGCATTAGGGTGTGGACTACACTTTCCCTCTAGCTACATTAGGGTGTGGACTACACTTACCCTCTAGCTGCATTAGGGTGTGGACTACACTTACCCTCTAGCTACATTAGGGTGTGGACTACCCTCTAGCTTTACCCTCCCTCTAGCTGCATTAGGGTGTGGACTGCACTTACCACTTACCCTCTAGCTGCATTAGGGTGTGGACTACACTTACCCTCTAGCTGCATTAGGGTGTGGACTACACTTACCCTCTAGCTGCATTAGGGTGTGGACTACACTTACCCTCTAGCTACATTAGGGTGTGGACTACACTTACCCTCTAGCTACATTAGGGTGTGGACTACACTTACCCTCTAGCTACATTAGGGTGTGGACTACACTTACCCTCTAGCTGCATTAGGTGCTGTTACTAAGGTTAGTTATGGTACATGTTTGGGTACCAGTACACCCAGTACCCCCAGTACCCCATACACACTGCTGGTGCCAGCACGAAGGAGGATAGGAGCTGTGGGTCAGGGCTCTGGCTGTGTGTGTGTGTACCGTGCAGGACTGAGGCAGCTACCCCCTGCTCCACGTCCGTCCTGTTCCGGGGAGCTCCATGTGGACCCTGCCATTGTCCTGACTCATGGACCCTGTCCAGCTTCTAGATAGAGTGGGAAGCAATGTTAATCTGGAACAGGGTCAGAGGTCAGGGTTGGACCCTGGAGCTACCCTGCCGGGCGCTGACCTCTCAGCCCCAGGGTGGAGCCGATGATCTGAGCTCTGTTGTGTGGAGGTTCCAGGGTGATCAGAGCTGGTCTGTACCCCCTACATGCTCCAGGATCAGGCCCCTGGGGACAGGGCAATGTTGGACAGGATTCCTCTCAGGACCAGAATTCCAACAGGAAAAGAACCAGCTTCAACTCACTCACTCACTCACACACACTCACACAGGTAGTGAAGGAGCAGAACAGTGGTGCCACTTCTGCAGCCAGTCCGTAAGTGTTTACATATCTGAAGTGGTGTGATTTACACTGAGGTTCACTGAACTCCACAGAACCAACATAAACCAACAGGACCCGTTTCTGCTAATGAAAGTACACATGAGAAGTAAGTGTAATATGTGAATGAACATCGCGATCTGTCTTGGCCATCTCTCAAGAGTAGATGTTCGAAGACACACCTCAATGTCCCGTGTAAATTCTGTTGATTACATGCAATTATCTTACAGCTGCGCAGAGAGCGGCACCTTTAGCCCTGCTAGTGTCGCTGCGGGGAAATTCAGTGTGTGGACAGCCAATCAGCACACCCTTCATCCGTGTTATTGTGTTGTGTGTGGGGGTGTGTTAAAGGTGCCTGTGGTGCTGCAGTTTTAATCGAGTGTGTGTGTGTGTTTAAGAGACGTGTCGTAAGAAATCAAGCCAACGTCTGGTGAGCCTGAACAGACACATTATTGTGTACAACCGGCAGAGATCTCCATGGAAACCGTGCTGTCAGACAGACAGCTGCACCAGTCAGACAGACAGCTGCACCTATGTCTAGTGTTCACACATGCTGCAGTGGGACGCAACATGTGAGTCTACACACAAGCCACACCACAACTACACAACATCACAGCCATCGTCCGCCAGCCAGGGCCACCTACAGAGACACCTGTCAGCAGGGAAGCCCCTCCCCCTCTGCCAGCAGGCACATCCCTACACACACACACAAACTGTGATCACACCCAGGTCAAGGATCTCCCTGAAATAGGATCCACCTGCCTGTTGTGTCCTCGACCGTCTCTGATCTCACACTACTTTCTATATCTGTTTGCTATTTACTGCAGACGACACCCAGAACGCATCAAACGCTTTAACGAGCACCAGGCGTAGCGTGGAGGACGTGTAGCGTGGAGCAGGCGTAGCGTGGAGCAGGCGTAGCGTGGAGCAGAAAGGTTGCAGCGTGGTATTTGTGCGCCGTGGATTCTCACGCTCTGGGCTTCTGACACTCAACTACTCGAACTGTTTTATCGTGTTCAACAGTACAAACATCCTTGGCTAATGAGCACAAATGTGTTGTATATTAGTCCACACTAAGAGCTTGGTAAATAACATACATCAGCCATGACGGTTGACATTTTAAATATTTAGACACGTCTGAGTTTTTCATGTTTGTGGCGCTCATAGTGGAGCAAAGCATCATCATGTCCCTGAACACACCGCGTGGTCACCACCCACACCGAGCAGTCATTAACCACACCGAGAGGCGGTGTTCACGAAGAAGTCCAGGTCTTCTCAAAGCAAGACGTGCTTTGAATGTGACTGATTACATTATGAACCCAATGTAACCCAACCACACTGCACACATCACATAACCACAGACAAGAGCCAGTCAGTTCCTACCCCCACCCCACTCCTACCCCCACCCCTACCCCCACCTCCACCGCACACACAAAAATCCCTCAAAAAAGCATCAGCATTTGGGATAAATGTTCACAGAGACAAAGTTTGCTAACGACAACAACAGGAGTACCACTCCACGCTGGGACAGAGATGAGCAGCTCTCTGAAGAGTGTGTGCAGATAAGAGTGTGTGCAGATAAGAGTGTGTGCAGATATGAACGACACCCTCCAAGTCCTGCTGAACCTCTCTGCTGCACTCTACATGTTCAACAGTCTGTCTGGAGTTCCCACCTCTGGTGCTGGAAGAGCTTCCATCTGTTTGGGGACCTTCTCATCAGTTTGGGGACCTTCTCATCAGTGCTGTTTAAATCAGCCGAGGAACCTCCCAGGTTCAGAGGGTGTGGAAGAGTGAGGTCATCTCCAAACAGCTGGTCTCGTCCTCTGGCCCTGGAGCCAGCCAGAAAGCTCCATGTGTTCACGTCCTGCCAAGCACCAGGAGAGTGAGAAATCCAACCTGCAATGCATTGTGGGGCACGTAGTCCTCCTCACACTATTCTGTGTGAAAAACCATCTCTGGCTCCCGATTTGTCCGGTGTGAAATGGCCTCATGAACCTCAGACACCCAGGAAATCCCCACAGAACATTCGACACCTGTGCTGCTGAAAGTGCCCTGGCGGTGAGAGCTGTGTGCCGTGCCCAGAACTACCCAGGACTGAGCTCCTCTTCCTCCAGGACATCTGAGCAGAGTGCTACCTGAGGAGTGTGAGGATTATCCAAGAGCCCAGTCTCCCAAACCACGCCCCCTGCTCCCCACAGGCAGAGGGTGCCACAGCACCAAGGCTCGGACCAATCGGCTCAAAGACAATGTGTTCCACAAAGGCTCGGACCAATTGGCTCAAAGACAATGTGTTCCACAAAGGCTCGGACCAATCGGCTCAAAGACAATGTGTTCCACAAAGGCTCGGACACAAGACTGCGTGTCGGCCTGCCTATGTAGATTTTTTTTATCATTACACTTATGTGTATTGCAGTGCCGATTTCACACTTTCAGTGTCTATCAAGCAATGACCAAGTCTACTGTATTGTACAGTACATGTGTGTCTTCATATGTGTCTACATAGTGTCTTCTGTACAGCAACTAGTGTATTTTGGACATTGCACTGTTAACACATCTTGCAAAATTTCTTGTGCTTCATGCTTTTATAACTTGGACCCAGATGTTCTGTAAATCTTTTATGACAACAAATCATTTGAATTGAAGTATACGACACAATACAAACTCAGCCGTCTCACTCCGGGGTCAGCAGGGCCGGTCCATGTTTTTGCTCTCGCGGGCCTCCCCGATGTTTCTGCAGATCCTGCATGTTCTAAAGCTCTCCAACACAACACTAAAATGAAGGATTATCAGATCATTTATCCTTCACAAACTCATCGCCTACAGTCTGATGTCCTTGTGCACCAAAGCGTTAATGTTTTAAGCAAGTGTCTGATCACAAAACCAGCCACAGGTGCCCTAGGAAGTGCTCAGCACGCACACGGACCAGAAACCCCTGGGGCACTGGGGAGAAACTCCACATAGCAGAGGGAGAACCGAACTCATGTTTATTTGCACGTGTGGACCATCAAAAGCAACATTTCCTGATGCTCACCTTTGACCTTTTCAACTGTGGTGTTGGTTCGGCTCGTTACACCACCACTAGGGTGTGGTGAGACTGGTGAAAGGAAGACTGAAGCATCAAAACAGGAGAGAGCAGGACTCTGATGTACCTGTACAGGTAGGACTGAGCAGAACTGAGCAATAACGAGGATTATATGATGTGAGAAATCAGTATAGAGCACGAAATGCAAGCTGTGAGTATAACCTCCTACTACACCACCCTCATGCATTACCTTCTACTACACCACCCTCGTGAGTTTTACCTACTACTACACCACCCTCGTGAGTTTTACCTACTACTACACCACCCTCGTGTGAGTATTACCTTCAGCAACACCAACCTCGTGTGAGTATCAGCTTCTACTACTCCACCCTCGTGTGAGTATCAGCTTCTACTACTCCACCCTCGTGTGAGTATCAGCTTCTACTACTCCACCCTCGTGTGAGTATCAGCTTCTACTACTCCACCCTCGTGTGAGTATCAGCTTCTACTACTCCACCCTCGTGTGAGTATTAGCTTCTACTACTCCACCCTTGTGTGAGTATTACCTTGTTACACCACCCTCGTGTGAGTATTACCTTGTTACACCACCCTCGTGTGAGTATTACCTTGTTACACCACCCTCGTGTGAGTATTACCTTCAGGTACATTAACATGTTGAACAGCAGCAGCTGTCCTGACTAGTCAGTTGTTTTTTAATATCCATGATTCACCAGAACACTCAAACATTCACCACAGCTGCTATTGGACAAGGTAACCACGCATCTCACAGTTCATCAGACTAGCAAACCTACGGCAAACCTACGGACAAACAGCAGTCCTACGTTAGGCTTAACACTTCCATTAAATCAACACCCACCCTACACATCTTTGGTATTAAAGAAAATGTCTTGGCTATAACCAGGTGTATGATGCAACGAGACAGCAGAGACCGGAGTGACATCTCCACTACACCCCTCTACATGTCTACACACGTCTCTTATACAGTACAAGATTTGAGCCAGCTGTGTCCAGACAGAAGGCACCTCACAGACATCTCTCAGACATCTCTCAGACGAGCGGCTAGCAAAGTCCAAATACTTTAATTGCATTGATTCGTTTTCATTTCACGAAATACTGTAATGTCGATACGCAACATAAATATACAGCAAACCGCGAGGAACACTTGCTATATTTGGCTGACGGTGTTGGTGGCTGGAGGTTTTGTGCCTGCACCAGATGGAGGAGGTATAGCGCCTCTCCAGTCCTCGAGGGTGGAGAGAGGCGTGTTGAGCAGGTGGATGCACTCACACTGAAGACTCCTGACTGGAGAGCAGAACTAGCCCCCTGAGGTTGAGGTGAAGAACTTTACTGCCTTGAGTCCATTCTAACTGAAATAAAGCACTCAAGTAGATCTGAACCATGACCCAGTGAGGTGATTCAAAAATAAATACACTCCATAAACATAAACAACCACCAAAAAAACAAAACGCAAAACTAGTGCATTGGTTGTGTAAATAACAACAGTAGTAACACTGATGATAAAAGCCCGTTGCTCAGGAAAGCAGCATGGGTGTTTAAAACAGCTGGTGGAGACAGTCTGGCTTCCTGAGCGAGTTTGCCAGTGCGGTCACACCCGGAACCAGCAGACGTGGACGGACACTACAGCACAGTCCTTTAGAAATGAAGGACTGATCTTCAGAAGCTCGTGTCTGTGGCGGTAATACCGACACCGCCACAGGGCGCGGAGCAGGACAGCGCAGCCTCACACGCTACTGTGTCTCTGGGAGGAGCCGGGCCGCGTGGGGGGCCAGGGGCTCCACGGAACCTAGGGGCTGTTTTAGGGAAGTCATGTGATCTGGACAGGTTCTAACACACCTGTCACAGGTCAGGGGTCACTGCAAAGCATGCAGCAATGTCACGGGTGTCCCCTGAGCACTTTCACGCCGGCATGACGGAGCAGGTAGGACCAAGCAAATAAGTAACTTGTAGTATCTTAGATATCATGGTTCGCATTAAGTGATGTCAAGATCTGTGACGGACGGACTTGAGCAGACTTGGACAAAGCAGGGATCCTTCGACAGAAGCGGCCGGGCCGACACACATGGAGCGCAGGACCCAGGGAGCTCGCCGCTCATCACACTTCGAATACGGCTGAGATCAGATCCCGTTGGTTAGATCTTGAATGACGCCAGCCGTCACCAACTTGCGCAGGAATTCCTTCTCTTTCGATATATTGTGTGTCCATGACTGGAGAGGGGGAGAGAGGGAGAGGGGGAGAGAATGAAAGAGAGAGAAAGAGAACTCAACACAGAAGGATAATAAGTGTCTCATGTTGAAGGCTAAAACTCGTCTGACCAGTCATGCCCCAAAGTGTTTGATCTTACACATCTTTACGGTCAGAGGGACAATAGGAGATGGATCGGCCCATCTAAGGTAAACACCACGTTACTGGAGCACAGGCACAATAGTGCACTGAACAGGCTTTTAATGGCGGACAAGAGACAAGAGGATCTGAGGCAACAATGTGTGTAGTGGCACCTCCTCTGTGGAAGCAGCACTTACTGACGGTTCCTGTGTGTGTGTGTGTGTGTGTGTGTGTGTGTGTGCATGAACACCCGGATGATCAATAGGATGGTGGACAGTGTCGGCTGTCTGAGATGTTCTGGTTAGTCACATGGAAACACAGTGCAGCTCCAGGACGCCACTAGTCTGAACCAGGGGAGTTCAGAGGTCACACTGCTGAGAGGTTTGTGTGACTTCACACCACTTGGGCAGGCAGCCCAACACAAACGGCTCAGCCGTACACACACACACACACACTCCTCACCGCGTGGGGTCAGAGGTCAACAAGCCGGCTGGACGTCAGACAGACCACAGACTCTACCAGCAGAAGGAACCTACTGATTCATGTTTTAAGGCTTGGAGTGGGTGAAATGGTGTGAGTGTGTGTGTGAGCTCAGAGCTGCAGTCTCCTGCCATGTCAGGGCGGTTATGAACCCGTGTCCTGCTCAGCGAGGATGTCCCGCACGGACAGGCTACAACCGACCCATCTGTTATAAAAACTCATATGGGTTACGGTTACTGTCTTACTGCACTGGACATTAATAGCGGCCCAAACACTGCAGTGACTAATGAATCATCTCCATCCCATAATGTCTGTGAGAGGGAGGGAGAGATGGGCAGAGCAACAACCCACAACAATAAGAGTCTTTCAATAACATGTGTAGAGTATGTAAGACCCATTCACCAGACTGAAACAGGAGGAGACAGACAGACAGAGAGAGAGAGACAGAGAGAGAGAGAGACAGACAGGTAGAGCCAAACGGACGACAGATTGCGTGTCTAAGGAGGAAACAGCCGTCTCCTGACCCCTCATCTCCACGGTGATTTATTATGTGTGTTTAAGTGGGAGATCTGAAGAGATCAGTTACACACTTGTAATGCTCCCTTTCTCCTGACGGTCAGATCATGTCAATATAGCTCAACTGCACCCAACACACACACACACACACACACACACACAACTCGATATGTGCAGTAATCACAACGCACTAGAAACTCTTCCCAAGTCAGGTCAACAGCCCTGGCTACACAGCTAATGTGCCTACAGTTCCAGTCTGGACCATTCGCAGGTGTCATAACGTGGGACTGGGTCCGGATTCCCTGGAGCAGGACCGGTGAGCTTCAGAGATCAGGTGACACCAGCTCCCGCCCCCTGAGGGGCGTCCAGCCCTGTCCACCCAGTTACACCAGCAGCTGGGACACAGGTGCTGTACAGTAACCCAAGACCAGGCACACAGGTAAACTAGCTGTGGACTGGGGCTTCATAATGAACTTTTAGGTTACGCGTTTCCCCTATAAAATGACCCCACCTTATTGTACAGTGGCAGGAATAGTGTAGTGAGTGACAAAGCTGTCTCTCCCATGGGGACTCTACGCTATAGGAATAAGAGCTTGCACACAAGGCTCCAAACACGCTCACCTTCCTCTGTAACCCTGGGGAGAGCCACCAAATGTGGAAATGTTGAAAAAAGAAACTAAGAGCATTTGGACTAAGAGCATCCAAAAAACAACAGTAAGTAAAAAGGCTTGTTGCATTCTCGTGATGTCCGTGTGATCCGTGATGCGACGTGCCCCTCTCTGTGGTGTGACGTGCCCCTCTCTGTGGTGTGACGTGCCCCTCTCTGTGGTGTGACGTGCCCCTCTCTGTGGTGTAACGTGCCCCTCTCTGTGATGTAACGTGCCCCTCTCTGTGATGTAACGTGCCCCTCTCTGTGATGTAACGTGCCTCTCTCTGTGATGTAACGTGCCTCTCTCTGTGATGTAACGTGCCTCTCTCTGTGCTGCCTCTGTGGGACGGTGATCACCTCTTTAATGGTGGACATGCGCAGTTTCTCGTAGTAGTGCAGTGGTGCACCGGGGGTGTTCATGTCGTATCCAAAGCCGGCCACAGCCACCTCGTCACAGTTGTGCAGGGCCATCGTGATGGCCACTGTTCCCAGAGTGGGAATGTTCTGGGGAAACAGACATGAACAGAGTCACAGTTCTGTACGTGTCCCAACGACCTGTGTGAGTGTGTGTGTCCGATAGCTGTGATCACATGAGCAATACACCTTATCACAGAGCAAGTGTGTGTGGGAGGGACTGTGCGTGTGTGTGTGTGCATGTTTAGCAGGCTCCAGGATGGAGTGTGATCCAGTGCTCAAGTGTGTGTTGGTGACAGATTTATCGGTCCAGTAAGACAGGAAACGCATCACAGCCTCTTGGTCTACCGTTCTTCATGGCAACACAACACAAACAATCACCACCACGGGCCCTGCAGAGGCGCCTGAGTGGTAAAGCCCTCTGCCCAATCACCTGGGTTATGTGGAGGCCCACCGCACACCACGGCAGCCGAGCCACCGCACACCACGGCAGCCGAGCTACCGCACACCACGGCAGCCGAGCCACCGCACACCACGGCAGCCGAGCCACCGCACACCACGGCAGCCGAGCCACCGCACACCACGGCAGCCGAGGTGTATGTGGAGGAGCCGGGCAGAACAGGGTCCAGCACAAGCCCCTTCAGCACCACACACCCTCCACACACCCTCACCTCCCACACCCCCCTCACCCTCCACACCCCCCTCACCCTGCATAGAGGGCGCACAGCTGAGCAGATGTCTCCGAGTCAGTAAGTGGTGGTGAGCTGGGTGTAGGTGTGGAAGGGCATGTGTGAGGGGGGGTGGAACGTGGGGGTGGGTGGTGGTGAACTTCCTATGTTCTCTTACCCCACGTCCCATAAGGCCGTGGTTGTGAGGGAGACCAATGAATCGGAACGCTGCCTCCTGGATGAAATACGGATTCAGGACACGCATGTCCGCTGGGTCCCTGGGAACCACACGTGCTACTGACTTCCAGAACCCCTCCGTGTGACGCTGGGAAGGAGGGAGAGAGAGAGACAGACAGAGAGACAGACAGAGAGAGAGACAAGAAAGGTTTACACACTTTATCTTCAGTGATACCCTGAACAAACCACTTTGTCAACACAGATTTTACTCATCATGCAATCAGAGCAAGTCTGAATTTGAGTGAGTGGGCAAGACAGGAGATAGAGAGACAGACAGAGAGAGAGAGAGACAGGACAGAGACACAGCGAGAGAGAGACAGCGAGACAGGAGAGTTTACTCAGGGTGCAATTAGAGGACTACAAAACAAACTGAAGTGGGTTGAGTAAGAGAGAGACAGACAGAGAGAGACAGACAGACAGAGAGAGAGAGACAGACACACAGTCTCAGCGGTGTAAACAAACCACCCCATAACCGCCTTTCATTTCCACAATAAAGCAGAGGGAAGTGTGGTCAGAGACGCTGGCAGCGTGCCAGGAGCTCTGAGCCAGTACACCTGTCCTCACACAGGTCCCCCCAACCTCACACCACACACACCTCTGGGAGCTCTGAGCCAGTACACCTGTCCCACACAGGTCCCCTCTGGGACCACACACACCCCTGGGAGCTCCAGTACACCTGTCCTCACACAGGTCCCCCCAACCTCACACCACACACACCTCTGGGAGCTCTGAGGTACACCTGTCCTCTGACAGGTCCCCCCAACCTCACACCTGTCCTCACAGCTCTGAGCCAGGTCCTCACACAGGTCCCCCCAACCTCACACCACACACACCTCTGGGAGCTCTGAGCCAGTACACCTGTCCTCACACAGGTCCCCCCAACCTCACACCACACACACCTCTGGGAGTCAGGTCACCTGTCCCCCACACAGGTCCCCCCAACCTCACACCACACACACCTCTGGGAGCTCTGAGCCAGTACACCTGTCCTCACACCCCCCCAGGTCCCCCACAACCTCACACCACACACACAGGTCCCCCCAACCCTCACACCACACACACCTCTGGGAGCTCTGAGCCAGTACACCTGTCCTCACACAGGTCCCCCCAACCTCACACCACACACACCTCTGGGACACCTGTCCTCTGAGCCATCACCTGTCCTCACACAGGTCCCCCCAACCTCACACCACACACACCTCTGGGAGCTCTGAGCCAGTACACCTGTCCTCACACAGGTCCCCCCAACCTCACACCACACACACCTCTGGGAGCTCTGAGCCAGTACACCTGTCCTCACACAGGTCCCCCCAACCTCACACCACACACACCTCTGGGAGCTCTGAGCCAGTACACCTGTCCTCACACAGGTCCCCCAACCTCACACCACACACACCAGTACACCTGTCTGGGGGAGCTCTGAGCCAGTACACCTGTCCTCACACAGGTCCCCCCAACCTCACACCACACACACCTCTGGGAGCTCTGAGCCAGTACACCTGTCCTCACACAGGTCCCCCCAACCTCACACCACACACACCTCTGGGAGCTCTGAGCCAGTTCACCTGTGCAACCAGTATGCTCCATGTTCCAGTGTGGGGGATACTGGAGACGAGCGACTACAGGCCATCACACCAGCAGAGATACACTCTCACAACCCATTCAGGGGATAAGGGATCACTGGGATCCACACACACACAGATTCATACCACACACACACACATACACGTATGGTCACACACACAGATTCATACCACACATACACACACACACACACAGATTCATACCACACACACACGCACGCTCAGATTCCCCATTAATGAACATGCCAAACTGCTGTCCCGGTCCAGAAGCGCTGCTCTATAACGGGGCTTTAGGTGTTCCCTGCCTCGCTGCTGCTCCAGTCAAAGATGGCGGCTCGCTGGCATGGGAGGTGCGTGAGATGCAGTGGCTTTAAAACAGAGTGAAGGCCATGACCTCTGACCCACCATGTCCACAGGCTCGTGCCACCGTGTGCAACATGATCAGAGTCAGAGCAGCACTGCTGTGTAAACACACAGTGTCTGTGTAGGAACAGCAGGAGCCCAGGACCACTGCATAACGCACTCTAGGAACAGACCGATTATCATTCATATGGAGTATCGCGATAACTCAATGATATTGCGATACTTCTGCTATATCACAGACAACATGTATAGTTGTGTATTATATGTATGAATCAGAATAATACTAATGAGCTACTAAACACAGAGCATCACTGTTGAAATGTTACCACCACTAAACCCAATGGACACACACACACACACACACACACACACACGGACACACACACACCACAAAAGGAAGAGCATGTCCAGGAGTGTGTCCTCTGACATGACTTCAGGCTGGACTTCCTGCATAGACAGGACAGCGATTCTCCCCAGCGGACCACACAAGCCCCTCCAGACCCCCCACCTACCTGCCCCAGCCAAACCTCTACAGCACATCATTTACACGCACCCCACCTACCTGCCCCAGCCCAAACCTCTACAGCGCATCATTTACACGCACCCCACCTACCTGCCCCAGCCCAAACCTCTACAGCGCATCATTTACACACACCCCACCTACCTGCCCCAGCCCAAACCTCTACAGCACATCATTTACACACACCCCACCTACCTGCCCCAGCCCAAACCTCTACAGCGCATCATTTACACGCACCCCACCTACCTGCCCCAGCCCAAACCTCTACAGCGCATCATTTACACGCACCCCACCTACCTGCCCCAGCCCAAACCTCTACAGCACATCATTTACACGCACCCCACCTACCTGCCCCAGCCCAAACCTCTACAGCACATCATTTACACACACCCCACCTACCTGCCCCAGCCCAAACCTCTACAGCGCATCATTTACACGCACCCCACCTACCTGCCCCAGCCCAAACCTCTACAGCACATCATTTACACGCACCCCACCTACCTGCCCCAGCCCAAACCTCTACAGCACATCATTTACACACACCCCACCTACCTGCCCCAGCCCAAACCTCTACAGCACATCATTTACACCCCCCCACCTACCTGCCCCAGCCCAAACCTCTACAGCACATCATTTACACACAGACATTTCAGCAGCTCCAGATTGATTTTCCCAAAACTCAATCTTCACTTTTATCGAGCTCTTTTAAGTCTTGAGACATGCAACTTATAACCCAATCTGGAAAACATGGGTTACAGTATAAGGAATCTTGAGGGGGGGTAAGGAACCTTTTGAAGAGTTTTTATGGATCCTTCAGATGTCTGCCAAGCACCACACACCGTATACAAATATGTAGCTTCCCTTTCACCTTCCAATTATCCTCATCATCATCATCTCATTCGCAGGGAACTGAAGAATATTATCTAAATGGCCCAGTTTCCAAACCACATACTTCAAAACATCAACAAAGATGTTCCAGTCAATTGCATGTGTAAATTAGTCTTTTGATTAGACTTGGTTAGGACTTGAATGAACAGAGTTTTACCTTAAATGGGTCAATGGGAGAAGATGGTGAAAAACCTCCAAACGGAAAACAATTACCTCGTAAAAACAGGGTGTGTGTTTTTACCCAGCATACCCTTCAGCTGGAGAGCCGATGCACAGAAAGTAAATCTTTGTTTAATGATGGCACCTTTTACAACAAAAACAACCCTTTCAGGAAATCGGAGCTATGAATCAAACTGTCTGTGTGCTTTGAAAGGAAGGCCAATGTTCTGATCCCCATCTCTCTCACACACACACACACACACACTCTTCCTGTTGCCCCTGTAAGCTGATCCTAGCAGCTCTGAGTGGCGGGGAGAGGTGAACTGAAGCGCTGCATTATCTCCTGAATAAAAGCAGGTGCCTCACTAAAGCAGCTCGGAGCCCCCCAGCCCCCCAGCCCCCCAGCCAGCCAGGCGCACAGCCCCCAAGCCCCCCAGCCCCCCAGTCCCTCAGGCGCACAGCCCCCCAGGCGCACAGCCCCCAGCCCCCAGGCGCACAGCCCCCAAGCCCCCAGCCCCCAGCCCCCCAGCCAGCCAGGCGCACAGCCCCCAGCCCCCAGCCCCCCAGCCAGCCAGGCGCACAGCCCCCAGCCAGCCAGGCGCACAGATCTAAGTGTTACGTAAAGTCTCCTCAGAAAGGCCAGCGAGTTCGATCCACCAAGCGTATCAGACCTGTGGGAGCCACTCAGTTCGTCTCCCACCATAAAGACCTTCTTTGAGCAGTGGGTGGGCTTTGTGTGCCAAACTCTCAGAGTCAGACTGACCCTCCAGCAGGAAGCCAGTTCTCATCACCACGCCCACCCTCAGAATGTCCTCAGCTGAAAATAACCCCTGTGCTCCTCACAAAGGCACGGGAGCCGCGTGCGGAGACATCTCCGTCTCCTACCCAACTGTTCACCTCCAGTTCACTGACTGCATGGCACTGCAGACATTACGCAACGGTGTCGTGTGACAGCGTGGTGTCCCAGGGACCCTGGCCACGCAGACGGCTCACGCAGACGGCTCACGCAGACGGCTCACGCAGACGCTCCGTGTCCTTGACTGTGTGGGATGCCTGTCGCAGAGGCGCGGGGGTTTCACCTTTCACCACAGGACACCGCCAGATGTGTGTGTGTTCCTGCTCCACTCAGCATGAGGAGCAGTCCTACTGCAGTAACCCACTCCAGCCCAGAGGTCCCCTACCACCCTGCTACCCTGCTACCCTACCACCCTGCTACCCTGCCACCCTGCCACCCTCATTAAGCACATCGTTAAGTACCTGTCCGTCTCCTAACGGCAAATGCAATACTGGCTGCTGTACAAAGGACAAAAACGTTTCCCCCCGGACTGCACGGCGATGAGGGCGTGGCAATGTCCCTGAGGAGGACACGGGGGGAAGGGAAGGGAGGAAAGACAGCGAGGACATGTTCTCCGGGGTTTCTGGAGAGGGACAGGAGTGTGAGGAATTTCAATGTCACGGGGGTTGTTAGTTCACACACCCTGCAGTCTGTAGAGAGCCTCTCCTGTGTGACCAATCGGAGATTACTCCGCCGTTAGCACGCTAGCATGCTAGCACTCGCTCTCCGCGTGGGAGGGGAAGAATGCACTGCTGACATAAACAATGTCTGAAATAAGAACGAAACAGCGAAGTCCAATCATGACTGAGCAGGAAATGACCAGTCAGGCTACAGAGGTGTGTCCAACCGTGTGTCCAGCCCCCCGCGCGCCGCCATTGGACGAAACATGACAGAACCTTCTGGAACCTCTGCAGGCGTCCGCACGGCAAAGCTGAGAGCTTCCCAGAGGTTTTAATCTGCCCCTGAAATCTTCTTTCCCTTTGTCTCCAAGGGCAACCCTACCAGTTGCCAGTGGAATGCTGCCCCCTGCTGCCCCCATTAGGCCAGTCCCCACCTGCCCCGGGTAGCAACACCCGTCCCTTACCAGTCTCTCCTTGAACACCATGTGTCTGAGCCACTTGAAGTCCAGCGGTTTGAAGGCGGAGAAGACGAACAGCGATGTCTTCTCGTAGCGCTCAGGTTTCTGGATGGATCCCTCTGGGTAGGTGATACGCAGGGACGTCTTGGAGCCCACGTCCTTCTCAAAGCCACTGACTGGAGCTTCGTTCAGTCTGAACACCAAACAAGCGCTCACACACACACACATACACAAGCACACGCACACACACACAAGCACACGCACACACACAGGAGCGCGGATACACACAGTATAAATAAATAAATATTTATACAAACAATATACAATAAAAACTCAAACAATGAGAACATTACAGCTCTTCTAACTCAGAATATATTTTCTAAACAAGCATCTTGTTTCTATGAACAGCTGCGTATTTGCCCGTCTTACCTCACGACCACGTCATACTCATCGATCTTGGACCCCAGCGACTTGTTGGAGAGTATACCTCCATTACCAATGATGACGCACCTTTTACAACTCAGGCTGCAACGTCAAAGACAGACAGGTGAGTCAGTCAGACAGACGAGTCAGACAGACGAGTCAGACATCTTTCTCCAACTAAAACAGCCTTTGGAGGACATGTGACTGGTTCCCCATGGTGTGTTCGATAACTGGACACGTAGACACTGTGACAGCGCGGACAACCGTGAGGCTCCTCTGAGGGGCTCTGGTGAAGAGAAAGGCCACCGTGCTGGTGGAGGTCGAGCGTGTGAGCACCAGGGCCGGTCGTACCTGTCCAGCTCAGCGCCCAAGCCATAGTTCTTCGTATGAGCTAAAATGAGCTCGATGACCCTTTCTGTGGACACACATGAAGAAGAATTTAAAAGGTGTAAGTCTGAGTACACATACAAAGACACACACACACATGCACAAACACACACACACAAACAGAAAGACAACTGGCGGCGGGGACACGAGACAGTGGGACTGTGTCTCTGTGTTTACTGTTAAATGCCATGATGTGGATTACTTTGGACTCTCTGAGCCACAGAGCAATAGCGCCACTTATAGGCTGACAGGATCCAGCGCCAAGATTCACACAGTGTGTTTTAATGTCTCTCACACACACACACACTCACTGTACAGCACAGCAGTGACCATAACACACACTCACTGCTTCAACTAACGCTTTACTGATCCAAGTGTGCACTCCAGAGAATAACTGCTCATTAGCGAGCAAACCCTGGCAGGCTAACCCTGGCAGGCTAACCCTGGCAGGCTAACCCTACAGACTTCAGTACACGGTCCTGTAAAGCTGGTGTCCTCTGGTACATGTTTGGTACCAACAGCTTCAGCCGCAGAACAGCAAAGCTCAGAACTCCACCCACTCCAGTGCTAACTGTGCTAACTGTGATGTGATGGCTCCACTTCTAATAAACACCAGTCCAGCTCCAGCGGCTGTGACAGACGTTCAGAGGCCTTTCAGCTCTCGGAGGGAGAACAAATCTCAGAAATGACGCAAGCTGTGTCCAGCAGCACTGCTGACGCCATGAAGGCCCACGCTGGCTCTCCTGATTAAGACTCACTGTGGAAAATGCAGAGAACTCGATGTTCTAAAC
>JAGXOD010000025.1:9735000-9807500 GCA_020368025.1 Brachyhypopomus occidentalis | reverse complement strand
GCTTCATTTATAACCCGCATACTGCAGTACTGTTTAAATAAACAAGACGAGGAGATATAGATTGAGATATGCAGGGCTGGGGGGGGGGGGGTCCCACACAGATGGACTGAACACAGTGTACAGAGCAGCAGGTCTCCCTGATCGGCCCCACACACTCCACTAAATCTTTAGGGGGTTGACATCCCCCCAGAGCTGATTATGAGGCTCTTCATGAGTGCGGGAAGGCCACACACACACACCACAGAGAGAGAGAGAGAGAGAGAGAGAGAGAGAGAGAGAGAGAGAGAGAAAGAGAGAGAAAGAGAGACACCAATTAGTGACTTACAGTTTTCCATCGAGTTTGATGAGAAACCCCTGCTTGTCATACACTAAAGAGAAAACAAACAACTGATCAATCAACAGAACAGACACCTGCAAACAGAGAATGCAAGACAGACAGAGCTGGGGGGGGGTGTGTGTGTGTGTGAGGGTGTAGGAGATGAGGGGTAGAACCCAGCTCAGCATGCAAACACCTCACACACTAGCGTCACCACAGCAACAAGACATGCTCCACACACCCAGACCCTCAGCCCTCCAGGGGAGAGGGGTCAGGGGAGAGGGGCCAGAAACAAAGCAATAGTGTGGAAATCCATAATCAGAAGAAGACACACATCGAAAATGACAAATATATAAGAGCCCCCCCCCCCAAGAGATCAATTTATACAACAAAGATTTTTGCATTTGATCCAAAGTTCCCAAAAGAAAAATTACAGGAAGAAAAATGAAGACAGTCAAACACTAAATCTGGGACCCAATCAGTTCCTGTGAGGACAGAGGAGAGAGTGAGAAAATTTGTTGGAGAAACACCAGTTAGATCATGAAGAAAAGTCAAACAAATATTCAATCATTCACATTCAAGCATTTCAGCTATTCCACATTAAGTAGATCCCAAATGATTGTTTGAGCAGAGAGTGTGAGTACGAGAAAGACCCAGAGACACAGACTGGGGGCAGCACTGGTGATTACTGCTCCCTGCCCAGGGCTGGGGGGGCAGCACTGGCATCTACAGCGCCCTGACCAGGGGGGGGGCAGCACTGGACCCCTGCAGACAGCACGACAGATTAGTATTGTGGCGGAGACGTGCAGTGGTAGAGTCTGTTAGTGGCTGCACAGAGGGGCTTTGGGCTAAAGCCCTGCCCCCTGTGGAGTGGGAGGAGCTTTGGGCTAAAGCACTGCCCCCTGTGCAGTGGGAGGAGCTTTGGGCTAAAGCACTGCCCCCTGTGCAGTGGGAGGAGCTTTGGGCAAAAGCCCTGCCCCCTGTGCAGTGGGAGGAGCTTTGGGCAAAAGCCCTGCCCCCTGTGCAGTGGGAGGAGCTTTGGGCGAAAGCACTGCCCCCTGTGCAGTGGGAGGAGCTTTGGGCGAAAGCACTGCCCCCTGTGGAGTGGGAGGAGCTTTGGGCGAAAGCACTGCCCCCTGTGGAGTGGGAGGAGCTTTGTTCTAAAGCCCTGCCCCCTGTGCAGTGGGAGGAGCTTTGGGCTAAAGCATCACCACCTATAAAGTGGGAGGGGCTTTGTGCCAACGTATCACATCTATGAACTGGGACAGTCTTTAGGCTAAAGCATTACTACCTGTGAGTCTTACAAAGATCACTGTGCTTCTCCCAGCAACTTGGCCAATCAGCAACAGTCTGTACGGGACTGACCAATCACGCAGCTGTAGCTGTACACCAGCACCCTACATGGCGACACCCAGAGCTGGTGTTCCAGAAAAACCCCCTCCGACTGGGGCTTACAGCCGTAGTCCTTAGACAGGAAATGCACTTGCAGCATTTGGAAGGTGCACTTATGCAGCGTGACCTCCATACTGATCAGGTGTGTGTCACTGGGAATTGACCCCATGACCTTGGTGGTCTACTGTGGGAGCTAAAGGTGGGACAAGCAAACACAACTGGCTGACAGGGACAGAAGCACTTTAAGAGTCTTTGTGGCAGAAGCGTAGAGCAGAGGGGCGGAGCTTGTGGGCGGGGCGCGGAAGCGTTGGAATGTTGGGTAGTTAACGGTGATGGTTCACAGTTAATCACAATTATTTGTGCACGCAATGGCGTAGACAAAGTTAACGCTACGTGACACGTACACGTCTGAAGGAGAAAGTCCGTCATGCTGGCCGTCTCTTCAGGTCCTGGTGTGATGGTTGCTAACCTGGTTTGAACAGCTTCAGTTTCAATCTCCCATTAGAACAGTGTTAGTGTTCGTCTCACCAAACAGACCAATCACTGCTCTTACAGGAGGTAAGGAGGCGGGCCTTATGACAATCAGAAGATGAACGGTTGCTGTGATGGTGTGTGAACAGAACGCTAGACCACACCAACACACGGTGAGTTTCAGAAGTCAAACCAGGCTACGCAGTGTCTACAGCAACCAACACATCATATTCCCTGTGAGGTTAGTCACGTTAACCTCCCAACATTGACATGAAAATGTGTCCTGAAGCTCTGGAGGTGTACAGGGGACCTCTACCTGAATCTACAACACGTCCCACGTAGACAGAGCTATCCACGTCCACCTCTGAAACACAAGAGTGTGAATTCAGCTCAAACCTGGACGGTGTCGGTGAATGCCATGTCAGGGCAGGGGGTGTGCCATGGGGGAGTGGTGTGCTGTTAGGCTCCGCCCACAGCCACCACCTGAAAACTCTCAGGACTGTTGGAAATTTAGGCCTTCAGTGCAACGCCCTTTATATCCTGAACACATGACCTGTGCCTGTTTGTTTAGTACAAATCGGTTTATAATCTGGAATATTTACAATAATCTATTCTGGAGCACATGAGTATTTACACTTGGAAAATATAATGATTCGTCTCAACTCAACTGTCAATGGAGGACAATGTTGGTATTTGTTTTGCTTAGCGGAAAGCACCTGCATTAAGATCTCAGCCCTCCCCGGCCGTGACATCACTGGAGCCACGCCCACTGACCCACACAGGGTTTCAATGCTCCATACAGACACACACAAAACAGGACGGACCTCCCGTCTTTAACAATTATGCTTTCACAACACACGTCATGAAACCCCTAGTAAAAGAGCTCAACTCTTGGTGACCTACAGGACACGTAAAGCAGTCAGACCTCACAGCGATAACACACCCGCCAGAACCTTCACAAGCAGCTGGACTCCAGCTAATCTCTTAATGAAACAATCCAGGGCTGCAAACTGTCGGGCCAAGAGGCCCGGGGCAGAGCAGGAGGCTAAACGGATCCAGGGCTGAGTCTCGGGCCGGCCAGGGCGTCACAGTGGGCGGGCAGGGGCGGACGCCGTCTTCCACAGCGGCCCGTCGGATGGGACTCCAGGACACCAGTCAGAGGCGTCCCTGGGGACACGCAGACTGGGGACACGCAGAGGGGGTGTGGGAGGGGAGGGGCTCGGTCTTCAGCGTGTGGGAGGGGGTGTGGGAGGGGAGGGGCTCGGTCTTCAGCGTGTGGGAGGGGAGGGGCTCGGTCTTCAGCGGCTCACGCGAGGAATAAAGAAAGTGGTGGGGAAAAGGTCCAGGGTTTATTTCTCTTCCATCTCCCAAACGACTTCAAGATTAGCGAAGAGGTTAACATACACGAATCTGTGAGCATTTTGTGCTCCATTTTCATATCAAGGAGAAGTTGGCAGCAGTAGGAATACCCAGAGGCTCCAGGACCTCGGCTCTTCATGAACACCACCACACCGCGCCAGCAAACATCGCAGCACTAATTACTGGCGAATGCTGATCGATGAGCTTCAGTTACAGGAATCATTTCCAGCTTTACCACACGGATATTCAAGAAGCATTTGGTTTTCAGTGGAGCAGGAGAATATTTCTGCTCTAAACCCCTTAAGTGCAGCAAAAGATCTAAAACGCTGCAAATTAAACAATGGTTTAGTCCTCTGCGTGAGAGGAGGATGCTGTGTTAGAGGAATGGTTTAGTCCTCTGCGTGAGACGAGGATGCTGTGTTAGAGGAATGGTTTAGTCCTCTGTGTGAGAGGATGCTGTGTTAGAGGAATGGTTTAGTCCTCTGCGTGAGACGAGGATTTAGTCCTCTGCGTGAGACGAGGATTTAGTCCTCTGCGTGAGACGAGGATTTAGTCCTCTGCGTGAGACGAGGATGCTGTGTTAGAGTAATGGTTTAGTCCTCTACGTGAGATGAGGATGCTGTGTTAGAGGAATCGTCGACCTCTGCAACGTTCTCCTGAAATAGACTCCACCACCACACGTCCTTAAAAACAAATTAATTAAACACAAACTATTAGTCTGAATCCATTACTGGGAGACTTCGAGGCCCATGTGACCTGTCGCTGTGTGTGAGCTACACTACAGCAGTGGCCTTACGTCTGCTATTCTACACGTTACACTCAACAACAAAACACGACTCCCAGTAGATTTCTTGCCTGGTCTGGGAATGAGGTTGCCCACGCAAACCCAAACCCAAGCCCGGCCCGAAGCAGCAATCTGAGGACCACAGGCAACGTGAGGACCAAGCTCCTTCAGAACCTCAACACAAAACACAGAGAAAGCACTGATGTGGGGACTGAAGAGCTACCAAAATCAGATGTATTCATACGCCTTTGACCACAGCAGCAGTCATCCAAGTCCCAGGTGAGCAAGCCAAAGGAGACAGTGGCATAGGAAACCCCCTAACTGGTACACTGGCTGTAAACATCTCAAAACAACATATAAACATATTAAAGTGACTCTGCACAGCCGAGCAGCACCACCACTTCCTGCAGTCCCAGTTCAGCTTGTTCATCACCGTGGATACACAAGTCTCCATCCTCTCAAAAGCTTCAATTTCATGTTTAGATAAATTCACACAAAACAAGCCCAAATAGTCCCAAATAGGAATCAATATAGGGCTTAAAATAAACTCCAAACAATCTTATATATATATATATATATATTTTTTTTTTTTTTTTTACTTGGGTAGCATGCATAATCTAAGACAGATAAAACATTCTTAAAATAAACGTTTTCAATACACTAATATTAAACAGGTCTGAACGCTAAGGATAAAGATAAAAAATAAGACGACTACTTGTTGTCAACATGTTTTTGTTAATAACGGGAAGTACGTAGCCCCTTTAGTAGGCCCCCCCAGGGACCCTAGAGGAGGCGTCTTCAACGATAGTGGCTTCGCTCCCTCTTGTGGTCAATTGAAGAATGACAGCACCTGCACCTTCTCCGCCATCAATACAACCGTGTGATGACCACTCCGTCGGGGGACCCAAGTTTAGATCTACGGTCTGAAAAGATCTACGAAATCTCTGTAGAAAAGCTACAGCTGTAGAAACAAATCTCTAAGAAAAGCTAAGAACATTTGCAAAGTATAGCAAAAAAAAAAAAGCCCAACTCTAGAACAGCCCGTGAACACCACATGGACAGACAGTGTACGTGTCGTGTGTACTAACGTGATTTCTGTCCCCACGCCCGCAGGTGCAGCCTCCCCGTGGAGTAGTACAGGAAGCCCAGCACCAAGGTGGGACACAGCACCAGCATCAGGTTCCGCGTGGGCTTCATGGCTCTCATGTCTCGCGGGCCATCTTCACTGAGCCGCCTGCGCGAGAACAAATTGCAGGCACGAGCGACGGTGATCATCCGAGATCCGAACGGTCACAAACGCCTCACAGACTCGTTGGGGTTAATTTACATTATAAACTGTGTTTCTTCATCCAAATACTACACTCTAGTATATGTAAATGTTTTTTTCTTGTTTTGTTGACAAGTTGTTGAATCTAACGTTCAGCTTTATACCACACACAGCGGTAGTTGTCTCAATATTAGCGAGCTAGCGTCGGATTTAAAACTGTAATTAGATACGGAACCACCTACACTCTCAGTGCGTTATCTAGTGATGGCTACCTAGCCAGCATACTGTAAACACGGCTAGAAGGGAAACTGCTCTTTGCCACAACTTTAAATCCAGGTGTAAAAATAACAGATCAACTGAGCGGTTGAATCGTATTTTCCAACCTGCAAACATGTCCTGCGATTCAGGTGGCTAGTGTGCTATAGCTCGTCAGCTAGCGGACGGACGGACGAGCTCTGCACTACTGAAATATCTGTACATTTTTTGGTTTCATTCATTTTTTATTTATACCAACAATACGTTAAAAAATATCCCATCGGATCGAGTCATATCTGCTCACTAGCGATCAACAGAAGAAGCGAGAGCTCAGTTAGCCAGCTAGCTCGCACTCCGCGATTCCGTTCCCGGTTACACTGCGAGGAAAGACGAGGCTGTTTATGCCTCTCCTCCCAAAACAAAACAAAATGTTTTCACATTTAAAACATAAATCCACAGCGGTGGGGGAAAATCGCATCAAACATACTGTTATCTTGTTCTTTTGCGCCCATGATTTCTGGAGGCGGAGAGCTGCATTTGACCCTTCACGCCCGCTGCTCTAACGGTGAGATCCCTTCAGCGGCCGCCGGGAGCGCGCACTTCGCCGCCGCCGGGAGCGCGCACACACACATACACACACATATATATATATACACACACACACACACACACACACGGGACCTTCGGGTTTACGTTTGTACGTTTTGAAATTGCCAAACCACAGTCTGCAGAGGTTGGTCTGCACCTAGTCAATTGTCATTTAAATCATTATTTTAGTGCTTTCATTTCAGCCAAGCAGCACAAAGGTAAACAACAACCACTACTACTAATTATAATCATAATAAATATCACACGCTTTAGGTTTATTTAGACATTTTTCCATTCGGAAGGGTTAGAGTTAGGTGTGGGGGAAACAGACTACTGCATGGGCCTTTAAGGTACTGTATTAATTAAACTGTTTTGAACAAGTAGGCAAGTTTCCTTTTTACACAATCGCTAAACGATTGTTTTTTACTAAGTGTAAAGAACTAACACACACAATGATGTGGACATCAAAATAGTTCCACTGCTGATTGGGCTGGACCCGTAAGACACACGTCAGTAGCGCGCGCCCATCTAATCGCGCTTTAATGGTTTTCGTCTATGGGTTTAAATTGGAGGGCAGTGTTTTGTTTTCGGTTAATGAATTGTATAATGAATAAGCGCAGAAATGAATTGGAAGCGGCGTTTTATGGCAATCAATCTGAAGCTTTGCTTGTGATGATTTGATCATGCTCAGTGTTGGAGATGTCATCAAACTGGGCTGGATGCTATTTGTAAATGAAAGCCATGGGTCTCGACTCGCGTTCATATTACACCAGTTCGGTTCTGTGAACATTGTGACTGGACCAACAAATTTTGTTTGTACCTGGTAAACAATAAATCAAACATCCCTAAACACCTTCATATTGTCATGTTAAAACACAATCATTCTCTCCTTTAATTTAGTGTCACATGTCTAAGCATCTGAATTACAGGAAAATGTGTTGTGTGAATTCTTAGGGAACATCAGTCAGTCACCTTTCAGATCAGTGGCTGAACTGGAGAAGGGGCCTCACGTCTGCTCCACATGCTGTGAAGAGAAGCTGTAGAGTGTGTGACGTCTGACTCCAGCCTGTGACGTCTGACTCCATTCTGAGACGTCTGACTCCATGACAGATATTCACAGACAATAACTCCTACTTCAATATCAACAAAAACAAGGAACTGAATGTTGAAATGATTCTAGGGGAGGAGCCGCATCACAGTCTGGTAGTGCAGTGCTCCTGCTGCACAAGCTCTGCAGAGGGGCTGAAAACCTCTCCCACCGTACAGGACGTGTGAGTGGGAGATGGTTGAGGAACCACAGCATCGTCACCCAGACACTTCCTGTTCCCTCTGCCATCTCCATAGAGGTTCCAGAGCAAAACTCACCAGACGTAAGAACAGTTTGTACCTGAGCTATTACAGTAGCCACACTCAACACCAGTTCAACTCCACACACTATGCACGCATCCGTCAGTAAACATGTCCTGTGATGTGGTTGCTCTGTCCTTCACCAACACTGAAGTGCTGCAGTCTCCCACATGTCCACAGAGCATCTGACTGCGGGGACAATGTCCATACTCAAACATAATGGCTCTTACTGCACACTTAACCCTGAGTCCTGTGGGAACACTGTATACATATTTAATGTCCGCACCATATCTACCTCCATTGTGTTAACTATGTATTGGCGCACTGGCACATTTGTCTAGCATTGTGTTATATCGAGTTGTGCTGTTTGTGCACATGATGGACTAGCTTCCAAAATGTGACAGGGCATTTTATTGCTAGTCATAAAGTTACCGTGGTGATAATTACCACACCAGTGTCCACTTACCGCTGGGCTAAATTTACCTGTGCCTAACGTGAAATCCAGGAAATCTTACCAGTAAATGGCATCGATCGGCTGGGATATTTTGTGACGGCTCGTCACATGACAACAAAGCCAAAATGCTGTAGCACCACATTACACGAACCCCACAAGACACCAGTAGCACAAGTGAGGGAACGTAACGGTGCATTTGTGCTTACGTTAAATGTTTAATACGTGTTTTATGAATTTGGCCTGTTGTCTCGTTTAATTTGTGCATTATTATGTCAGTTTGTGCACAAGTGTGTAAGCCAATAGCATCTGTCTATGATGTACGCCATATACAGCCTACGCATAAAGACATGTGACGTATGACATAAATCTGAAGTGTTTGCATACCCCTGTGAAGCACTCGGGACCTCACAGAACCGAGGCACTCAGCAGGACCCACCAGCCCTGTTCACGAGACCTACAGCTTCACAGACGCCATCGCTACATTTTAGGACCGTTTTACTCAGAATCAAAAGCTGGTAACTTGTATTCTTAATTCGTAAGTCTGGTGGTAGAAGCCACCAGTGCCAGACCCTTCTGCTGTACCACACGTGTGATGGTACCACACTGTGTGAGGACGTTGGGTCTGTTTCAGAGTCATGAATCTAACCTGAGATGGTGAGCCTTGTGAGGATTCAAGCCTAGAGTCAAGTGTCTCTAATCCTGGTTCTGGTCTGTGACGACGTCCACCATACAGGGCCAGAGGGACGTCCACACACCAGTCGTCTTAATTTCTTAGCCAAAAACCCTCTGAAGCTGAAGTCCACAAATAACTTTACACCTTTACAGTTTACATATACCAAGAAGTTGGTGTTGTGCTAGCAAGTCACACCTAAATAAAAAAAAAAAAAAAAAAGGGGAACTTTGCTACAAGAGAGTGACATTTTAGACCAATTCTCCACAAACACCCCAGGGACATTTAAAGCAGTATCTTCTGCACATTGATGACCTTCAGATCATATATTTGTATATTTGTGTATATTAATATTATTTACACTTTTTACACATCTTGCTAAGCTGCTAGGTCTTCTTGTATGCATTTCATATTTAATTGTACCGTTGATCCTGTGTCAACATGCATATGACATATATATGACCATATATCAGATCAGACCGCACATGAAGAACAGGGGAAACAGGTCTGGATCCAAAAGCAAGTGGGGGGTGGGGGACGACGACACACCAGATGAACCAATGAAAACACGGCATGAGCAGAACGAAAGGAGAGAAAAAAACGTGCTCAGTACATCCGATTCAGCTCAGTTCTCCATGACAGTCATCATCACACTGCATTCATTCAGGAGAACAGACACCAGGGTTCAGTAACACGAGCGCTGTGCTAACCTTCTCTTCACTGACCTTTAGCCCTTCAGAACTGACCACAGGTTCTGATCTGCATCTGTGGGATGTGCCGTTGTTCTGCCTGCCAAGGGGTCATGACTGCACGTGTGTATTTACTGCTGAACTGCTGTTACTGTTTGAGTGAGTTGAGTTGAGCATGTTTTGAGTGAGAGTATTTTGCTGACATGAATTTTACGAGCTGTGTTAGTGTTTCGCAGGCTGAAAAAACGAATGGTGTTTTCCCAGTGTTCTGCATATTGTACTGGTTCAGCATTCTGAAATACGCAACACGTGAATATGGTTTCAGCTCACTGTGAAAGGCCAAACTAAATGATCAGACACCAACCACACTTCCCAAATCTGGACGCTGGTTCTCTGCTGCTATTGGACAGGGGCAGAACGTCATTATCCAATCATCACACCTGCTTTCAGCCAAAAAACCACTGCTAGCTCACGCCCATCGTGGAACTGTCCTTCTAGGGAAGCACACAACATACCACACTGTTCAGAAACGCACTGTGCTTGAAAAAGCAGAACAAAAAACAACAAAGACACAAACAGCTGTAAAGACACTCAGGGGCACAGAGTGAGTCCACATCTCGGTTTTTACTGACACGCTGGACATCTTTACAGAAGGCGTGAATGGAAGAGTGTTGTGGCCCCTGCATCCATGAGCCCTGCAGACGAGTGTAGACGTTTCTTTAAGAAAAGCCTGAAGAGCATTAAATAAACTACATCCAACTCTCACAGTATATGAACATTAAAACACATATTATAAAATAATGCAATCAAATAGGCTTCTTAATAACAATTTAAAAATCCATTTATAAGTCATTTCTTTCTGAAGTGGCGATAGAGGTCTCTTCCTTCTGAGCTTAAAGTGGGGCTAAAATCACACCTCTCATCATACGCAGGCAAAAGGCCTGAACCCAGGTCTCTAACCTCCACGACTGTGTCTCTTTCTAGGGGTGTGGTGTGGGCCTGGGGGGTGAGAAGCTATTAAAAGTTCATCTGGGAAGTGCAAACATAGCTTATATTAAAGCATAATAATAGATGTGGTAAGACTGCAATAGCAGTGAGTGATTCTCTTGAATAAAGAAGTGCAGGGATGAGCAGGACAGGGTCGTGAGGCGGGGACACTAACGACAGAGGCACTCCGTGGCGTTGCCCAGCAGCCTGGGCTCTACATCAACCTCTCCGTCAACAAGGGGCATGCCCCGCCCACATCCCAGAGGGGGCGGGGACTCACACTACTATATTGCGAAGGCTACGGTCATAAAGCACCATCTAATAAATAGGCTGGTTAAAAAAAAGAGACAAAACAAAACTCCAGAAATGTAAAATGCTAAATTCATTATGTTCCAAATCTACAATAATCAGGAATGCACAATGTACAATATGATGACAGTGAGGATCATATTATTACCGTGGTGATGGCTCCTCTAGTCTGGTAAACACGGGCAGAAACAGCACCCTGAACGCGAGGAAAATAATTTAATGCAATGTGAAAACAGGAAGTTCCTGAAATGGAGATACGAAAACTAATCCAACCCCCCTGTGCTTTATGCTTTCCAGGTACGGTTCACCAGAAACTATGTATGCAAGTGTCTTGCTCTCCAGGGGAGCATACAGACTGCTTATGTAGGGGACTGGTAGGGTGTGTCTGTACCTCTGTGAAGATGCCCTCAGACAGAACATGGCCAACTTATCAGAGATCAGGGAGATGGTAATATTATTTCACCAATTAAATGCATGTTTAAAAAAAATAAAAAGTAAAAACAGGTCTTATAAAGGTCCACACAGACACAGTGAAGTCCACTCACACATCCTATTTCTTCATGTTTCTTCATGGGACATTTTTACTGGACTGTGTGTGTGACGGTGTTCCTGCTGGGGCCCGGGCTACTCCATGATGGCCCTGTAGATGACGGGTTCTATGTAGTCTCCTCTGTATTTGGGGTTGATCACACGCTGTCTCTTACTCAGCTGTTCCTTCTTCTCCCCAAACATCCCGTCGAATCGCATGTCAGACGCCTTTGACTGGGACAAAAACACCAGACATGACTGAGCAGGACAGAGTGTGTGGGGGTCTGTGTTTGGGTCTGTGTGTGTGTGTGTGGGGGGGTCTGCGTGTGTGTGTGTGTGTGTGTCTGAACTCACCAGTCTGGATTTCACACGCTTGGGCAGCTCCTCGTCCAGCGTGTAGACGTCGTCTCTCTTGGCTGTCAGCTGGGAACCATCTTCAAACTCCACCTGTAAGGCGCGGCGGGAGTGGTGCACACACACACACACACACACACACACACACACACACAACAAACAAACACACACACACACACACACACACACACACACACACATACACACACACACATACATTTTATTACAGTCATTCTCGGTCGCTCTGACGTAATTTGCATATCAGAATTGAATTTCTGAAAATGACATCACAGCAGACGCCATGTGTGAATCCATGTGAGTCTCTTATAACCTCTCACACACAATAATGTGGACATGTGGCCTACAGAAATGTGCAGCCTTGTGTGTTTTCATTCAGTGTCCTCAAAACCTTAATGACACAAGGTCTCATCATTCTGAGGACGAGTTGACATAAAAACCTTTGGGGCATGAACGAGAGGATGAGAGAGAGAGACGCTTTAGCTGCTGATCCATCGTGTGGTATGAGGATTCGAGAAATGCACCAAAGCGACTGAAGAAGACTAATAAATCTATGAAATCTATGAAATATGAAATCTATGAATCTATGAATGAAGAAGACTAATACATCTAATAAAGACTAATAAATCTACACACATTACACCGAACTGCACCCACACATTTACATAACCACAGTGGCTGTATCACATCCTGCACACCACATACACAGAACTGCACTGACACACTCACATAACCACAGTGGCTGTATCACATCCTGCACACCACATACACAGAACTGCACCCACACACTCACATAACCACAGTGGCTGTATCACATCCTGCACACCACATACACAGAACTGCACCCACACACTCACATAACCACAGTGGCTGTATCACATCCTGCACACCACATACACAGAACTGCACCCACACACTCACATAACCACAGTGGCTGTATCACATCCTGCACACCACATACACAGAACTGCACCCACACACTCACATAACCACAGTGGCTGTATCACATCCTGCACACCACATACACAGAACTGCACCCACACACTCACATAACCACAGTGGCTGTATCACATCCTGCACACCACATACACAGAACTGCACCCACACACTCACATAACCACAGTGGCTGTATCACATCCTGCACACCACATACACAGAACTGCACCCACACACTCACATAACCACAGTGGCTGTATCACATCCTGCACACCACATACACAGAACTGCACCCACACACTCACACAACCACAGTGGCTGTATCACATCCTGCACACCACATACACAGAACTGCACCCACACACAACCACAGTGGCTGTATCACATCCTGCACACCACATACACAGAACTGCACCCACACACTCACATAACCACAGTGGCTGTATCACATCCTGCACACCACATACACAGAACTGCACCCACACACTCACATAACCACAGTGGCTGTATCACATCCTGCACACCACATACACAGAACAAAGGGCTTGTGCACCTGACAGCAGTGTGAAATACTGTATAACAGAACAGAGTCTCTGACGCAACTCAGTGCAAAATAATCTGATCTAGCGTCTGCTAACTGCACCACCTCCACTTGAACTTTAACGAGTGAGTGTATTGTGCCCTTTGTGTGTGTGTGTGTGTGTGTGTGTGTGTGTGTGTGTGTGTGTGTGTGTGTGCGCACCACGTCTGTGCCTGTGGCAGTGCACGTTCAGGTGAGAGAGGGAGTTGGTCACAATGCGTTTGCTCATTAATCTGTGGGCGGATGCCGCATGGGTGGATGAGGCCAGATCAGATCAGTCTGCAGGCGTCAGATGCTCGGGTCAGCGGTGGTGTCGTGGCAGTACTGCACTATAGGACCCGCCCACTAGGACCCGCCCACTAGGACCCGCCGACTTACCTGATACATCTGGATGACGTGAGACGCTACAAACTTTGCTCCGTAGATGAGCCCATCGGTCCATCGCACCTGCACCACCTCCCCTGGTGGAGGAGGACCCAGCTGGCTACAGTCACGACCCTGCACCACCCGGCAGGGTGGAACAACACAGCAACGTATAAGAGCTTTAACCACAACCACACTGTCTTCCAACACACACACACACACACACACACACACACACACACGTGCGCACGCTGGTGAACTCTCACGTCTGTTGGAGATTTTATTAGAATTCTGGATTACAATAATGATGTAGATTAACATCAACGTGCTGCAGCATTAACTGTGTATAATCCCGCCCTGCTTCACTGCTCACATGCCCCGACGCTGGGACACTGGGGCGCTAGGAGCAGCATGAGGACACTAGGACACTGGGGCGCTAGGAGCAGCATGATGACACTAGGACACTAGGAGCAGCATGATGACACTAGGACACTGGGGCGCTAGGAGCAGCATGAGGACACTGGGGCGCTAGGAGCAGCATGATGACACTAGGACACTGGGACACTAGGAGCAGCATGATGACGCTAGGTCACTGGGGCGCTAGGAGCAGCATGAGGACACTAAGACACTGGGACGCTAGGAGCAGCATGAGGACACTGGGGCGCTAGGAGCAGCATGAGGACACTGGGGTGCTAGGAGCAGCATGAGGACACTAGGACACTGGGGTGCTAGGAGCAGCATGAGGACACTGGGACACTGGGGAGCAGCGTGAGGACACTAAGACACTGGGGCGCTAGGAGCAGCATGACACTGGGACACTGGGACACTGGGACTAGGAGCAGCATGAGGACACTAAGACACTGGGGTGCTAGGCATGATGACAGCATGAGGACACTAGGACACTGGGACACTAGGAGCATGAGGGACACTGGGACATGAGGACACTGGGACACTGGGGCACTAGGAGCAGCATGAGGACACTGGGACACTGGGACACTAGAGCATGAGGACACTAAGGACACTGGGCTTAGGAGCAGCATGAGGACACTGGGGAGGAGCAGCATGACACTAGGACACTGGGACACTAGGAGCAGCATGAGGACACTGGGACACTGGGGCAGGACACTGCAACATGAGGACACTGACACTGGGGCGCTAGGACATGAGGACACTGGGACACTGGGACAGCATGAGGGGGCGGGAGGAGCATGGGGACACTGGGACACTGGGGCGCTAGGAGCAGCATGATGACACTGGGACGCTAGGAGCAGCATGAGGACACTAGGACACTGGGGCTAGGGGCAGCATGAGGACACTAGGACACTGGGACACTAGGAGCAGCATGGGGACACTAGGACACTCGGGCTAGGAGCATCGTGGCGGCACGAGGACACTGGGACACTGGGACGCTAGGAGGGACACTGGGGCGCATGAGACACACTAGGACACTGGGGGGGGCGCTAGGAGCAGCATGAGGACACTAGGACACTGGGGACAGCATGAGACACTGGGACACTGGGACACTAGGAGCAGCATGAGGACACTGGGACACTGGGGCGCTAGGAGCATGAGGACACTGAGGACACTGGGGGCACTGGGGCAGCATGAGGGACAGGACACAGCATGAGGACACTAGGACACTGGGGCAGGAGCAGCATGAGGGACACTGGGACACTGGGAGCAGCATGAGGACACTAGGACATGAGGACACTGAGGACACTAGGACACTGGGGCGCTAGGAGCAGCATGAGGACACTGGGACACTAGGACGCTAGGAGCAACATGAGGACACTGGGACACTGGGGCAGCATGAGGACACAGCATGGGGACAGGAGCATGAGGACACTGGGGGGGCGCTAGGAGCAGCATGAGGACACTGGGACACTAGGACGCTAGGAGCAGCAACACTGGGACACTGGGGCGCTAGGAGCAGCATGAGGACACTGGGACACTGGGGCGCTAGGAGCAAATACGAGCATTAGGACACTGGGACACTGGGGCGCTAGGAGCAGCATGAGGACACTAGGACACTGGGGACTGAGGAGCATGAGGACACTAGGACACTGGGGGACACTAGGAGCAGCATGAGGGACACTAGGACACTGGGGCGCTAGGAGCAGCATGAGGACACTAGGACACTGGGGCGCTAGGAGCAGCATGAGGACACTAGGACACTGGGACGCTAGGAGCAGCATGAGGACACTAGGACACTGGGGCGCTAGGAGCAGCATGAGGACACTGGGACACTGGGGCGCTAGGAGCAGCATGAGGACACTGGGACACTAGGACGCTAGGAGCAGCATGAGGACACTAGGACACTGGGGCACATGAGGACACACTGGGACACTGGGACACTGGGGCGCTAGGAGCAACATGAGGACACTGGGGCGCTAGGAGCAGCATGAGGACACTGGGGCACTAGGACGGGGCTAGGAGCAGCATGAGGACACTGGGACACTAGGGAGCAGCATGAGGGACACTGGGGAGGACACTGGGGACATGAGGACACTAGGACACTGGGGCGCAAGGAGCAGCATGAGGACACTAGGACACTGGGGACACTAGGGAGGACACATGAGGACACTGGGGACACTAGGGAGGAGCACATGAGGACACTGGAGGGACACTGGGGCGCTAGGAGCAGCATGAGGACACTGGGACACTGGGGGCGCTAGACACAACATGAGGACACTGGGACACATGAGGACACTAGGACACTGGGGCGCTAGGAGCAGCATGAGGACACTAGGACACTGGGGCGCTAGGAGCAGCATGAGGACACTAGGACACTGGGGCGCTAGGAGCAGCATGATGACGGGCAGCATGATGACACTGGGACACTGGGGCGAGGACACTGGGACACTGGGGGCGCTAGGAGCAGCATGAGGACACTAGGACACTGGGACACTGGGGCGCTAGGAGCAGCATGAGGACACTAGGACACTAGGACGCTAGGAGCAACATGAGGACACTAGGACACTGGGGCGCTAGGAGCAACATGAGGACACTGGGACACTGGGACACATGGGGACACTGGGACACTGGGAGCAGGAGCATGAGGACACTGGGACACTGGGGCGCTAGGAGCAGCATGAGGACACTGGGACACTGGGGACACTAGGACACAGCATGAGGACACATGAGACACTAGGACACTGGGGGCGCTAGAGCAGCATGAGGACACTGGGACACTGGGGCGCTAGGAGCAGCATGAGGACATGGACACTGGGACATGACTGGACACTGGGACACTGGGACACATGAGGACACTGGGACACTGGGGGCTAGGAGCAGCATGAGGACACTGGGACACTGGGACACTGGGGACACTGGGACACTGGGACACTAGGAGCAGCATGAGGGACAGGACATGAGGACACTGGGACACTGGGGGACAGGAGCATGAGGACACTGGGACACTGGGACAACATGCTGGGGAGGACACTGCATGAGGACACTACACTGGGGGCGCTTAGGACACATGGGACACTGGGGCGCTAGGAGCAACATGAGGACACTGGGACACTAGGAGCAGCATGAGGACACTAGGACACTGGGGCGCTAGGAGCAGCATGAGGACACTAGGACAGTGGGGCTCTCGGTGGAGCATGAGGACATGAGGACACTGGGACACTGGGACACTGCTAGGAGCAGCATGAGGACACTGGGACACTAGGACAACATGGACACTGGGACACTGGGGGGGAGGACAACATGAGGACACTGGGACACTGGGACACTGGGAGCAGCATGAGGACACTAGGACACTGGGGACACTAGGACACTGGGGCAGGAGCAGCATGAGGGACACTAGGACACATGGGACACTAGGACACTGGGGCGCTAAGAGCAGCATGAGGACACTGGGACACTAGGATGCTAGGAGCAACATGAGGACACTAGGACACTGGACACTAGGAGCAGCATGAGGACACTAGGACACTGGGACGCTAGGAGCAGCATGAGGACACTAGGACACTGGGGCGCTAGGAGCAGCATGAGGACACTAGGACACTGGGGCACTGGGACACTAGGACAGCATGGGAGGACATGAGGACACTGGGACACTGGGGCGCATAGGACAGCATGAGGACACTGGGACACTGGGGAGGACACTGGGACACTAGGAGCAGCATGAGGACACTGGGACACTAGGACGCTAGGAGCAGCATGAGGACACTGGGACACTGGGGGCTAGGAGCAGCATGAGGGACACTGGGACACTGGGACTAGGAGCAGCATGAGGACACTGGGACACTGGGGCGCTAGGAGCAGCATGAGGACACTAGGACACTGGGGCGCTAGAGGAGCAGCATGAGGACACTAGGACACTGGGGCGCTAGGAGCAGCATGAGGACACTGGGACACTGGGACACATGAGGACACTAGGACACTGGGAGCAGCATGACACTAGGACACTAGGACACTGGGGTAGCTAGGAGCAGCATGAGGGACACTGGGACACTGGGGGGCAGCATAGGACACTACATGAGGACAGCATGGGACACTGGGACACTGGGGGGACACTAGGAGCAGCATGAGGACACTGGGGCACTAGGAGCAGCATGATGACACTAGGACACTGGGACACTAGGAGCAGCATGAGGACACTGGGACACTGGGACGCTAGGAGCAGCATGAGGACACTAGGACACTGGGGCGCTAGGAGCAGCATGAGGACACTAGGACACTGGGGCGCTAGGAGCAGCATGAGGACACTGGGACACTAGGACGCTAGGAGCAACATGAGGACACTGGGACACTGGGGCGCTAGGAGCAGCATGAGGACACTAGGACACTGGGGCGCTAGGAGCAGCATGAGGACACTGGGACACTGGGACACTGGGACACTAGGACGCTAGGAGCATGAGGACACTGGGACACTGGGGCGCTAGGAGCAACATGAGGACACTGGGACACTGGGGCGCTAGGAGCAGCATGAGGACACTAGGACACTGGGGCGGACACAGTAGGACACTGGGGCAGGAGAAGGAGGACACTAGGACACTGGGGCGCTAGGAGCAGCATGAGGACACTAGGACACTGGGACACTGGGACAATAGGACACTAGGACACTGGGACGCTAGGAGCAGCATGAGGACACTAGGACACTGGGGCGCTAGGAGCAGCATGAGGACACTAGGACACTGGGACACTAGGGGCGCTAGGAGCAGCATGAGGACACTAGGACACTGGGACGCTAGGAGCAGCATGAGGACACTAGGACACTGGGGCGCTAGGAGCAGCATGAGGACACTAGGACACTGGGACACTGGGGCGCTAGGAGCAGCATGAGGACACTAGGACACTGGGACACTGGGGCGCTAGGAGCGCTAGTGTTAACTCACTGCCATCCCCCAAAACCTGAAGGGGTTAACCCCAAACTACCCGTGATATGTGGGTGTGGTCTTACATTCTGTGGAATTCACAGCAAGATCAAAATCAATAATTAAGCAAACATCAGGATTAAAGTGTTTTGTACTGCGTGGGTTAAGTGGAACGGTAGATTAGGGAGTGTGAGTGTAGGGGCCACCTCCATCCACCTCCATCCAGACCCTCACCACAATGTCCTCAGGGAAGAGGTTGTCACTGAAGGAGCCGTCGTCAAAGTTGACCTCGTAAAACGTCTCCTTGGAGAGCTGGACCACATCACACTGGTAGTAGCGTCCGTTCCTGTGTTTGCAGATCACTTTCTGGCCCACACACAGGTCCCTCATGGTCTCCTTATTCCGCTGAGAGAGACAGACAGGTGACACAGAGACATACAGAGAGACAGAGAGAGAAACAGACAGACAGGCAGAGAGACAGAAACACAGGCAGAGAGAGAGAAAGAGAGAGACAGACAGCGAAAAAGACAGAGACAAAGACACAGAGGGAGAGACACAGAGAAACAGAAAGAGAGAGACATACAAAGAGAGACAGAGAGAGAACAGAGACAGAGACAGCGGTCACATTTCCTCAGAGAGGCTTTCGCTTTGTTCATATCACGTTACCCTGAGTAAGCCAAGACTACAGAGGACACACTAGATTACACAGTAAGGTGAGTCCACACTAGATTACACAGTAAAGTGAGTCCACACTAGATTACACAGTAAAGTGAGTCCACACTAGATTACACAGTAAGGTGAGTCCACACTAGATTACACAGTAATCCACACTAGATTACACAGTAATCCACACTAGATTACACAGTAATCCACACTAGATTACACAGTAAGGTGAGTCCACACTAGATTACACAGTAAGGTGAGTCCACACTAGATTACACAGTAATCCACACTAGATTACACAGTAAGGTGAGTCCACACTAGATTACACAGTAAAGTGAGTCCACACTAGATTACACAGTAAGGTGAGTCCACACTAGATTACACAGTAAAGTGAGTCCACACTAGATTACACAGTAATCCACACTAGATTACACAGTAAGGTGAGTCCACACTACACAGTAAAGTGAGTCCACACAAACAAAGGTGAGTCCACACATCAGCTAAAGTGAGTCCACACTAGAAGAGCAGGTGACAGGCACAGTGCGTGAAGCGGGGACAGGCACAGTGCGTGGCGGGGACACGCCCACAGTGCGTGGCGGGGACACGCCCACAGTGCGTGGCGGGGACACGCCCACAGTGCGTGGCGGGGACACGCCCACAGTGCGTGGCGGGGACACGCCCACAGTGCGTGGCGGGGACACGCCGGCTCACCCAGCGCCGAGCACACGGGCCTGTCCCTGCCTGCTAGGCACAGCACACACACCTCTTCTGAACTCTGGCCTACACACACAGCCACTGCTCCACGGACTGACACAGGTCAACGAAAGGTCATGATGCATTACAACACTCCCCAACTGGAGGCACCGCTACAACGGTACTCGATGTCTATCTTTTTTACACTAGCATGTATTAAATATTTGTGACTGTAATGACTTTTCTTGCTTTTATCTTTTAAGTAGGGTTTTCTCAGTATATATTTGAGTATATCTAGGCGTCCATACTGACTGTATCTAATAATATCTTTGCTTAAAGTTTCTTCCTGATTTTAGCCTAAACTAACTAGCTAGAGATTTTGTTCTGAGTAAAACAATGAAGCACTTTTTGTAAGTCGCTCTGGATAAGGGCGTCTGCTAAATGCCGTAAATGTAAATGTAAATGTAAATTCAGTCATGGAGAAACGTATTAGTTGTACTGAACAATAGACCTGCAGACTCTGTTCTTGAGACAGACGCTAAAAGATATGAGCTGTCACACACCAGTGGGCCTGCAGCCCAAATAAGACCCACCATTCCTACAAAGCCATGGGTGCCATAGACAGCTGTGAGACAGCAGGAGAGTGAGACAGCAGGAGTGTGAGACAGCAGGAGAGTGAGACAGCAGGAGAGTGAGACAGCAGGAGTGTGAGACAGGAAGACTGAGGGTGTGAGCTCAGAGCCTAACTCAGGCATCGAACACACAGAACAGGATTAAGGGAGACACACTGATATTTTCCAAACCTCCAGTAGTGAGACACAGATATGAGTGTAGTCTGTAGTGTAATGTCAGCTGGCCTTGAACACCTCGGCCCTAAAGCAGCGAGTCAGACGCCAGTGCAGGCACATATTTATACACCAAACATTCACTAGTTCGCTGCAATTTGAAACCACAATATACTGTACAACAGCAGTACCTCCATTTACACTCCTACATGTTGTACTTATCTGCTATATTAATCATACACTGCGGTAAACACAGTGACTTTGCTGTTCGTGTCCTTCAAGCTGCTGCATGCACAACAAACCTCCACCCTAACCCTCCCTGTAAGGAAGCTTCCTGTAGTGCAGCAGAACTACTCACAAACGTTTTATCTGTTACGCAAGTCTGTGGCAGTTGACGAGACAAGATCTTCAAGTTCCCTCAACTACTGCAGCTACCGTTGTGCCTGATGTACAGACAAACTGGAGTGGTATCTTAACAGAACCACTGCAGGAGGCCGCGTGTGGAGGCCGCGTGTGAGGAGGTCGCGTATGAGGAGGTCGCGTGTGGAGGCCGCGTGAGGAGGTTGCGTGTGAGGAGGTCGCGTGAGGAGGCCGTGTGTGAGGAGGTCGCGTGAGGAGACCGTGTGTGAGGAGGCCGTGTCTGAGGAGGTCGCGTGAGGAGGCCGTGTGTGAGGAGGTCGCATGAGGAGGCAGTGTGTGAGGAGGCCGTGTGTGAGGAGGTCGCGTGAGGAGGCCGTGTGTGAGGAGGCCGTGCGTGAGGAGGTCGCGTGAGGAGGCCGTGTGTGAGGAGGCAGTGTGTGAGGAGGCCGTGTGTGAGGAGGCCGTGTGTGAGGAGGTCGCGTGAGGAGGCCGCGTGTGAGGAGGTCGCGTGTGAGGAGGTCGCGTATGTGGAGGCCGCGTGAGGAGGTCGCGTGTGAGGAGGCCGCGTGTGAGGAGGCCGTGTGTGAGGAGGTCGTGTGTGAGGAGGTCGCGTGTGAGGAGGTCGCGTGTGAGGTCGCGCATGAGGAGGTCGCGTGTGGAGGCCGCGTGAGGAGGTCGCGTGTGAGGAGGCCGCGTGAGGAGGCCGTGTGTGAGGAGGTCGCGTGAGGAGGCCGTGTGTGAGGAGGTCGCGTGAGGAGGCAGTGTGTGAGGAGGTCGCGTGAGGAGGCAGTGTGTGAGGAGGCCGTGTGTGAGGAGGTCGCGTGAGGAGGCCGTGTGTGAGGAGGTCGCGTGAGGAGGCAGTGTGTGAGGAGGCCGTGTGTGAGGAGGTCGCGTGTGAGGAGGTCGCGTGTGAGGAGGCCCTGTGTGAGGAGGCTGCGTGAGGAGGCCGTGTGTGAGGAGGTCGCGTGAGGAGGCCGTGTGTGAGGAGGTCGCGTGAGGAGGCAGTGTGTGAGGAGGCCGTGTGTGAGGAGGTCGCGTGAGGAGGCCGTGTGTGAGGAGGTCGCGTGAGGAGGTTGCATGAGGAGGCAGTGTGTGAGGAGGCCGTGTGTGAGGAGGCCGCGTGAGGAGGCCGTGTGTGAAGAGGCCGTGTGTGAAGGGGTCGTGTTTGAGGAGGCCGCGTGAGCAGGTGGAGCTCCATACCTCCGACTGCGCAGGTCCTTTGTGGCGACAGCAGGTGACGTAGACGAGGAAGGGCCAGTCGTCAGGGTGCATGAGCACGCCGGCGGCCTGCGCACAGGTGGGGTGGTAGGAGGTGGGGCAGCGGCCGTGCGAGCACTGCACACAACAGCCCCACGTCTTCTTCATCCTCCTCTTGCAGTAGTAACATTTCTGCCCAATACACAACAGCAGGCCGTGACACACTCACTGGAGCATGTGGGTGGAGGGGGTGGGGGTGGGGGTGAGGGTGGGGGTGAGCACATGTGCAGCCAAGCAGTGAAGCAACAGCCCCACCCACACAAAGACAAGTGATTTCACAAAAAACTAGCACCCTACACGCACACACACCACACACAAACCACACACATGAAACACACACACACCACACACACACACCTACACGAAGCACACACACCACACACAAACACACACATGAACACACACACACACCACACACATGAAACACACACACACCACACACATACACCTACACGAAGCACACACACCAACCTCCACACACACCAACCACACACACATGAGCAACGCAGAATGCTCCCCCTCTCCACACCACACCCTTTTATGAATGTTTGTTTACCAGTTTGAACCTCTGTAGGGGAATACCACTCAGGTCTACGGGGGATCTCTCTGAGATGTTCACGAAGCGTGCCTCCAGAATGGCCACCGCACACAGCACATGCACCCACCTGAAACACACACACACACACACTTCTGTAAATAAAAAAACAAACAACTAAGATGCTGAAGTAATGGTTTTCAGGGTTTATGCTGCACTGCTGCCCTCTGGTGGACACATGACTCACTTGCCATTGTTGGCTCTGTGTAAGGCACCACCTCTCAATGAGCACAAACAACAACTCTGTAAAACAAGAAGACAGTGGCATGAGGCAACTCTTGCTTCCTCATGACTCCATCATTCTATGAGATCTGGAGTGACTGGAGTGTGAGACATGAACAGAACTGCGGGGTCCGTAACGTGTGAGATGATCGTTGGAGGGAGACCCAGTGACACTGACCTCAGCAGACGCCCGCGCTGCACAGCGGGCACATCTCCAGTCTTTGGTAACTCTCTCAGGTGCCACGCCATAGCAGCCTAGCAAACACACACACACGCACACACGCACACACACGTTGCTACAAACTGCCAGGTTTTTATGTGTATACAACAAACCTATCAAATATAACCCACCTTAAAATACAACAACCTACCCATCAAATACAACATTTCAAAAACATGTTCTGAATTCTCCAACTCCACACTCACTGGTGTGCACTCCCCATACTCACTGGTGTGCACTCCCCATACTCACTGGTGTGCACTCCCCATACTCACTGGTGTGCACTCCCCATACTCACTGGTGTGCACTCCCCATACTCACTGGTGTGCACTCCCCATACTCACTGGTGTGCACTCCCCCATACTCACTGGTGTGCACTCCCCATACTCACTGGTGTGCACTCCCCATACTCACTGGTGTGCACTCCCCATACTCACTGGTGTGTACTCCCCATACTCACTGGTGTGTACTCCCCATACTCACTGGTGTGCACTCCCCATACTCACTGGTGTGTACTCCCCATACTCACTGGTGTGCCCATACTCACTGGTGTGTCCTCCCATACTCACTGGTGTGTCCTCCCATACTCACTGGTGTGCACTCCCCCATACTCACTGGTGTGTACTCCCCATACCCTGGTGTGCACTCCCCATACTCACTGGTGTGTACTCCCCCCATACTGACTGGTGTGCACTCCCCATACTCACTGGTGTGTCCTCCCCATACTCACTGGTGTGCACTCCCCATACTCACTGGTGTGTACTCCCCATACTCACTGGTGTGCACTCCCCATACTCACTGGTGTGTCCTCCCCCCATACTCACTGGTGTGTGCTTCCCCACTGGTGTGCTCTCGACATACTCACTGGTGTGCACTCCCCATACTCACTGGTGTGCACTCCCCATACTCACTGGTGTGTGTCTCCCCATACTCACTGGTGTGCACTCCCCCATACTCACTGGTGTGTACTCCCCCATACTCACTGGTGTGCACTCCCCATACTCACTGGTGTGCACTCCCCATACTCACTGGTGTGCACTCCCCATACTCACTGGTGTGCACTCCCCATACTCCCACTCACTGGTGCACTCCCCATACTCACTGGTGTGCACACCATACTCACTGGTGTGCACTCCCCATACTCACTGGTGTGCACTCCCCATACTCACTGGTGTGTACTCCCCATACTCACTGGTGTGCACTCCCCATACTCACTGGTGTGTACTCCCCATACTCACTGGTGTGTACTCCCCATACTCACTGGTGTGCACTCCCCATACTCACTGGTGTGCCCACTCCCCCATACTCACTGGTGTGTCCTCCCCATACTCACTGGTGTGTCTTCCCCATACTCACTGGTGTTCACTCCCATACTCACTGGTGTGTACTCCCCATACTCACTGGTGTGCACTCCCCATACTCACTGGTGTGTACTCCCCATACTCACTGGTGTGCACTCCCCATACTCACTGGTGTGTCCTCCCCATACTCACTGGTGTGTCTTCCCCATACTCACTGGTGTGCACTCCCCATACTCACTGGTGTGTACTCCCCATACTCACTGGTGTGCACTCCCCATACTCACTGGTGTGTCCTCCCCATACTCACTGGTGTGTCTTCCCCATACTCACTGGTGTGCACTCCCCATACTCACTGGTGTGTACTCCCCATACTCACTGGTGTGCACTCCCCATACTCACTGGTGTGCACTCCCCATACTCACTGGTGTGTACTCCCCATACTCACTGGTGTGCACTCCCCATACTCACTGGTGTGCACTCCCCATACTCACTGGTGTGTACTCGCACACAGCACTGCGCACAGCTGAGCAGCAGGGCGGTGCCGTCCTGCTCCAGGTGAGGTGTGGACAGGTGGTGGTCAGCGCTGTCCTCCGTTGTGGTGCTGAAACACACCTCAGGGATAAGTGGCTTCGTCCGCACCTGACCCCCCACCTGGACCAGAGCCGACTCACTGTCGCCACCTTCAGACTGGACGGAGTATGTGCATGGATTAGAATTGAAGAGGTTTTAGGAAAGATATCGTTAGTTCTCATACATTTAAATATTCTTTAATTGCTCATGAACATTTTTGGAAGAGTCAATCATAAAACGTCCTCCAAGAGCACCACGTCCTGATTTCTGAAACAGAGTCTAAAGGTGAGAAACATTCACTGGTACTTTTCATGACATGTAACTTCAGGTCAGCAGACTACAGCCACTGAAGTAAAGAACACATGGACTGGGATGAAATTACATTCAACACCTCTTGCCAAAGCAAAGTGGTAGGTGACCTGATTAAAGACCTGACTACCTGATTAAAGACCTGACTAAGGGGACGTGCAGGGGACGTGTGAGGACTATGCAACCCCTCATACGAGCACATACTGCTACCACACTCCACTGGACAGTGTAGATGACAAACCACCGAACAATCACTTGTACATAAACTCAATGGGCAATGCTGCTGTGAGCCGCCATTTCCATTTGGTGGAATTCAACATGCTACGCTAACAGCTGCCCACACCACAGAGATGTCAGACAGCTCGCTAGAGAGTGACATGTCTTTCTGTAGTCTACAACATTTGTGTAATTGGACAAAGGTACATTTGTGTACAGTGCAAGTGTAATGGGAGAGCTCCACAGGTCATGCCGTGTCCTTGGTACAAGTAGACAGGTAGGATTTATTTCCCCTGTGGTGGAGGAACACTGCTCACTCCACCCATTGATTGGGTGTGACTCCTGCTACCTGCCCACACGTCTGTCACGGTAGGCATGACCTTATGTGACCCTGTGTAAACCCCACAACGCTGAAGCCACAAAGATACTGTTAGCAAAATAACTAGCCAGCAGCATCAGCTACACAGCAGGACAAGCGTACAGTCTGATCTGCTTTGACCTGAAACTTACAGACGTACGACAGGGTTTCTGCTCATGAAATGACCTCCGTGTGCTGTTTACCTAACAGCTACTCTATGATCGAATGAAGCTACATTTACACAGCGTCTTTCAATATACCCAAGGTCGCCTTACAATTAACTTACATGAACAATTAACTATTTATTAGACATGCAGACAGACGATCACACACCAGGAGAGTTTGTATGGACAGCCAACCCAACCTCCATGTGTCTGAACTGTGGGAGGAAACCAGAGACCCTGCAGGAAACCCACACAGACGCGGGGAGAACATGGGGGCTCCACCCAGATAGGGGCCTGAACCCAAGACCCTAGTGCTAATGTGCTAATGTGCTACCACCAAGCATGCATGTTGCCAAACCTCTACAAACTCCACAACTGTGGAGTGGCTGCTCTCTCACACACACACACATACCCGCTGATAGGCCTGGAAGAGCATGCAGATGGCACAGTAGGGCGAGTGGAGACCCATCTCTCTGTTGTACTCTCTCTCCTGCTCTTCACTGTAAGGCCGGTTCTGCCACAGCTGGGACAGAGGTCTGGCCCAGGTCTCCCCCTCTAACCCGTCATCATCAATCAGAGCCTGGTCCTGGAGTTCTGTACCGCACACGCACACACACACACACACACACACACCCAAGCACACACACACACGAGCACACAGTTAATCCACAGCAGTATTATACCATCACATCAGGCTTACACGTGGATTAAAGAGATTAATATACATATATCAGGTCAAGCTCAGTCTGCTCACCCTCGTCACTGATGCTGTCCTTCACCAGGGGGTGGTGTCGTGGAAGCTTCACCAGACTGTTCACAGCATCTTCAGAGTCCTCTTCTGCCCCCTGCTGGACAAACAAAAACATACTGTTCCACCGTACGGTCACAACGCCACGATCAACAGCTTCCACTGATACGAGAGGTGAGAGGAGAAAGCAGAGGAGACCTGGCAGTCGCTGTGTGTCTCTGTGTCCGAGTCACTGTCTCTCATGTCCCTGCACTGCGGCTCGGGGTCGCTGTAGTCTCCTTTGGCATAGCTGTGGACATGCAAAACCTCCGCCGGACTCAGAGTCCTCTGAAAGAGCCGCTGGGCTGAGTTCACGCTGGGGTTTGCCTTGCCCTCTTCGCTGCCATCTGGTGGAACGCAAGTGCCAATACTCTCCCTGGATTTAGGCTGGGATGTTGAGCTGGTTTTGCAGGGCTTGGGTGTGATGTCACCACGATGCCTAGTGTTACGGGCAGGGTTGGGTCTAAGGCTGAGGTCACTTGCTTCAGGCTTTGTGGCGATGTCATTAGAATGAGTTTTAGCAGGGGTTTTACTAGGCTTGTTGGTGAGTGCGCTACGCTGCGGAGAAGTGATATGACCAGTGAGACTGGGTTTAGTTGTGAGTCCATGGCACACTTTGTGTGGTTGAGATGAGGCATCACGCAGCCGAGAGGTCACGTCACTCGACTGAGATGTGATGTCAGCCGACTGAGATGTGATGTCGCTTGGCAGAGAGGTGATGTCAGTCGACTGAGAGGTGATGTCAGTCGACTGAGAGGTGATGTCAGTTGGACAACTTGGCTGAGAAATGACACACGCTGGTTGAGAGGCGGTGTTAGTTGGCTGAGAGATGATGTCACTTGGCCGACATGTGACGTCACTCGGCTGAGTTGTAACGTCACTCGGCTGAGTGGAGATGTTACTCTGGAGACTGGTGAGGTCACTCTGAAGACTGGTGATGTTACCCGGCTGAGCGGCGATGTCACACGGCTGATTGATGATGTCATTTGGCTGAGTGATTATGTCACTCTGCTGAGTGGTGATGTCACTCTGCTGAGTGGTGATGTCACTCTGCTGAGTGGTGATGTCACTCTGCTGAGTGATGACATGAACAGGTTGGGATGAAGCACTGGACACCGGTGTGCCGTGGCTCGGCTTATCTGGAATGTCACCAAGCTGCGTGGGACCACTGGCTGCACAACCAGTAAGATCATTGCTCCATGAGGGCGGGGCGTCTGTGTCAGGGATTGGTTGGGCATCTGATGAACAGGGAGGAGCCTGTGGATGGAGCTGGTGTGTGCCTGTTGCCGTGGCTCCCTCACCCTCTCCCTCAGCTGCAGAAATAACACACTTTAATCATCGCTTCTAATGCACAGAAGGTGATGATGTCTGTAGGTTTGCATGCAAAACAAAGAGACTGATGGTCACATTTGGAGTGAACATCAGGCTGCTTCTCGACTTCAGCACCACTCTGCTACACTGGGAGCCATTACAGTGCTTGTGGTATTACTGTGGAGCATCGTACCTGCTGGGCCCAGCTGTGTGTGCTCCACCACAGGGGCAGACTGGCTCAATCTCACCCTCTTCTGCTGCACCTGCTCATCAGCCTCTGTAGAACCAGCACCAGAACCAGCACTGGTTTCCCTGGGACGCTTAACCGCAGTCTGCTGCTTACACTCTCTGTTGGCACACATAAAAGAGACCCATTAAAAACACTTACAGAGATTAGAGCACTTAAACCCACTCAGAACATATTAGTACACAGTTAAACCCACTTAAAAAAGATTAGAACACTTAAACCCATTCAGAACATATTAGTACACAGTTAAACCCACTTAGAACAGATTAGAACACTTAAAGCCACTCAGAACTGATTAGGACACGTAATCCCATTCAGAATATAATGATTAAAACCACTTAAAACAATTAGAATGTTTAAAGACAGGTAGAAAATGAATTAAAATATAAATACTTGAGGGGTGGTCAGTTAAAATGCTTAACAATGAAAAAAATAATAAAAGCGATTAAAACACTTAAAACACTAAAAAGATAAATTCAAGCACTTTTAATGGCTCTTAGCACAAGGGAGGAGTTAGAGAGAGACTGGAACTCAGATGATATGTGTGAGCGTGTGTGAGCATGTGTGAGTGTGTGTGAGTGTGCGTGTGTGTGAGTGTGTGTGAGCATGTGTGTGTGTGTGTGAGCATGTGTGTGTGTGTGTGTGTGTGTGTGTGTGTGTGTGTGTGTGTGTGTGTGTGTGTGTGTGTGTGTGTGTGTGTGGTGTGTGTGTGTGTGTGTGTGTGTGTGTGTGTGTGTGTGTGTGAGCATGTGTGCGCATGTGTGTGTGTGTGTGAGCATGTGTGCACCTGTGTGAGTGTGTGTGAGCATGTGTGCACCTGTGTGCATGTGTGCACCTGTGTGAGTGTGTGTGAGCATGTGTGTGCATGTGTGCACCTGTGTGAGTGTGTGTGAGCATGTGTGCACCTGTGTGAGTGTGTGTGAGCATGTGTGTGTGAGTGTGTGTGTGTGTGAGCATGTGTGCACCTGTGTGAGTGTGTGTGAGCATGTGTGCACCTGTGTGAGTGTGTGTGAGCATGTGTGCACCTGTGTGAGCATGTGTGAGTGTGTGTGAGCATGTGTGCACCTGTGTGTGTGTGAGCATGTGTGCACCTGTATGAGTGTGTGTGCATGTGTGCACCTGTGTGTGAGTGTGTGTGTGAGCATGTGTGCACCTGTGTGAGTGTGTGTGAGCATGTGTGCACCTGTGTGAGTGTGTGTGAGCATGTGTGTGTGTGAGTGTGTGAGCATGTGTGCACCTGTGTGAGTGTGTGTGAGCATGTGTGTGTGAGTGTGTGTGAGCATGTGTGTGTGAGTGTGTGAGTGTGTGTGAGCATGTGTGCACCTGTGTGAGTGTGTGTGAGCATGTGTGCACCTGTGTGAGTGTGTGTGAGCATGTGTGCACCTGTGTGAGTGTGTGTGAGCATGAGATAATGTCTAAATCTCAATCAGACCTTTTGTCCTGCACAGCAGGGCTGCTCATGTCTTCCTGGGTGGTGTTCTCTCCATCTCCTCCCTCTCCTCCATCTGTGGCCTGGAACTGTATTTCTTTCTCTGTTCCTATGGTTTCAGTTTCCATCCTTCCTTCCTCTCCACCCTCTTCTGCCTCCACCTCTCCACCCTGTGTGGCTCTCGCCTCCACTGCTTGTCTCACATGCTCTCCTTCCTCCTCTGCCTCCATCTCTGCCGTGTCTTCTTCACCCTCATATGCTTCGCTCTCCATCTTCCCCTTTTCAGGGTATGTCTCATCTTTCTCTCCATCAGCCTTTTCCGAGACGGCCTCTCCTGTCTGTGCGTCTATGGTCTCCCTGATGGTCTCTCTAGCTGCCTCTACGCTTTCCATCTCTGGTCTCTCCAAGTTATCCTTCTCCACTTCTCCTGCATGTCTCTTCTCTTTTTCGTCCCCAGTCTCTTCTCCAGCTGTCTCTCCTCCTGCTCTTACCTCTGTGCTTTCCATCTCTCCCTTTCTGGTCTCTTTCTCTAATCTTTCTGCCTCAGTTATTACAAACTCTGTCTTTTCGCTCTGTCTCTCTCCATGTTCTCTCTCCATCTCTCCTCTGTCTGTCTCATCTTTTTCTGTCTTCATATCAGTCTGTTCAGACTCCTCCTCTCTTGAGTGTGTGTCTGTGTGTCCAGAGCCTGTCTGTTCTTCGCAGGCCTGTGTGTGACGCTCTGTCCTGGCTCTCTCCATCTCTACTCTTCCTGTGTCCACATCTGTGTCGCCTTCCTCCATCACCACCTCTCTGTTTTCGTCCTCCTCTTTCTCAGTCTGCAATTCCATCTTCTCATTCGCCTTTTCTGCCTCCCCACACTCTAACCTTTCTGTCTCACTCTCCCCACACTCTAACCTTTCTGTCTCACTCTCTCCACACTCTAACCTTTCTGTCTCACTCTCTCCACACTCTAACCTTTCTGTCTCACTCTCCCCACACTCTAACCTTTCTGTCTCACTCTCTCCACACTCTAACCTTTCTGTCTCACTCTCTCCACACTCTAACCTTTCTGTCTCACTCTCCCCACACTCTAACCTTTCTGTCTCACTCTCTCCACACTCTAACCTTTCTGTCTCACTCTCTCCACACTCTAACCTTTCTGTCTCGCTCTCTATCCTCTGTCTTCTTTGTTGGTCTTCCACCTCTGTCTGCATTTGCTGTGTTCATCTGTGGCTCTTCTGTCTCATTATCTGTCTTTTCTGTCTCTGTACTTGTTCTCTCTACACCCTCTCGTTCAGCTGTTCTGTTGACACCCTCTCCTTCGGCTGTTCTCTCTACACCATCTCCTTCGGCTGTTCTCTCTACACCATCTCCTTCGGCTGTTCTCTCTACACCCTCTAGTTTGGCTGTTCTCTCTACACCATCTCCTCCGGCTGTTCTCTCTACACCCTCTCCTCCGGCTGTTCTCTCTACACCCTCTCCTCCGGCTGTTCTCTCTACACCCTCTCGTTCGGCTGTTCTCTCTACACCCTCTCCTCCGGCTGTTCTCTCTACACCCTCTCGTTCGGCTGTTCTCTCTACACCCTCTCCTCCGGCTGTTCTCTCTACACCCTCTCCTCCGGCTGTTCTCTCTACACCCCCTCCTTCGGCTATTCTCTCTACACCTTTTCCTTCAGCTGTTCTGTTGACACCCTCCCGTTCGGCTGTTCTCTCTACACCCTCCCGTTCGGCTGTTCTCTCTACACCTTTTCGTTCAGCTGTTCTGTTGACACCCTCCCGTTCGGCTGTTCTCTCTACACCCTCCCGTTCGGCTGTTCTCTCTACACCCTCTCGTTCGGCTGTTCTCTCTACACCCTCTCGTTCGGCTGTTCTCTCTACACCTTTTCGTTCAGCTGTTCTCTCTACACCCTCCCGTTCGGCTGTTCTCTCTACACCCTCTCGTTCGGCTGTTCTCTCTACATCTTTTCGTTCAGCTATTCTGTTGACACTCTCTCGTTCAGCTGTTCTCTCTACACCCTCTCGTTTGGCTGCTCCCTCCGGTCTCTCCTCTGTCTGACTGACTGTGTTGGTCCAGTTACTGAGCTCTCCTCTCTCTTCCACTTGCACCGTTCCATCCAGCAGGAGCTCGGTGTGCTCTGGTGTGGCTTTGGAGTGATCGATCAAAAATATCCATGGAGATCTTCACCATGTCCTTACGACAGGAGCACTGTGGGAGGAGAGAAGGAACACAGAGCTTCAGACACCATTCAACAACAGGGCTTAGATCACAACCACTGTGATGAGAACAATACACTCAATACACCACTCTAATGAGAGCAATAACTCTAATGAGAACAATACACTCAATACACCACTCTAATGAGAACAATACACTCTATTCACCACTCTAATGAGAACAATACACTCTATTCACCACTTAATGAGAGCAATACACCACTCTAATGAGAACAATACACTCTATTCACCACTCTAATGAGAACAATACACTCTATTCACACCACTCTAATGAGAGCAATACACTCTATTCACCACTCTAATGAGAGCAATACACTCTATTCACCACTCTAATGAGAACAATACACTCTATTCACCACTCTAATGAGAGCAATACACTCTATTCACCACTCTAATGAGAACAATACACTCAATACACCACTCTAATGAGAACAATACACTCTATTCACCACTCTAATGAGAACAATACACTCTATTCACCACTCTAATGAGAACAATACACTCAATTCACCACTCTAATGAGAAATACACTCTATTCACCACTCTAATGTGAGAACAATACACTCTATTCACCACTCTAATGAGAACAATACACTCTATTCACCACTCTAATGAGAGCAGCAACTCTAATGAGAACAATACACTCAATACACCACTCTAATGAGAGCAATACACTCTAAATGAGAACAATACACTCAATACACCACTCTAATGAGAACAATACACTCTATTCACCACTCTAATGAGAGCAATACACTCTATTCACCACTCTAATGAGAGCAATACACTCAATACACCACTCTAATGAGAGCAATACACTCTATTCACCACTCTAATGAGAACAATACACTCTATTCACCACTCTCTAATGAGAGCAATACACTCAATTCACCACTCTAATGAGAGCAATACACTCAATACACCACTCTAATGAGAACAATACACTCACCACTCTAATGAGAACAACACCACTCTAATGAGAACAATACACTCTATTATTCACCACTCTAATGAGAACAATACACTCTATTCACCACACCACTCTAATGAATGAGACACTCAATTCACCACTCTAATGAGAACAATACACTCTATTCACCACTCTAATGAGAGCAATACACCACTCTATTCACCATTCTCTAATGAGAATGAGAGCCACTCTAATGAGAGCAATACACACCACTCTAATGAGAGCAATATCTAATGAGAGACAATACACTCTATTCACCACTAATGAGAACAATACACTCTATTCACCACTCTAATGAGAACAATACACTCTATTCACCACTCTAATGAGAACAATAATGAGAGCAATACACTCTATTTATTCACCACTCTAATGAGAACAATACACTCAATAATGAGAGCAATACACTCTATTCACCACTCTAATGAGAACAATACACTCTATTCACCACTCTAATGAGAGCAATACACTCTATTCACCACTCTAATGAGAGCAATACTCTATTCACCACTCTAATGAGAGCAATACACTCTATTCACCACTCTAATGAGAGCAATACACTCTATTCACCACTCTAATGAGAACAATACACTCAATACACCACTCTAATGAGAACAATACACTCAAGACACCACTCTATTGAGAACAATACACTCAATACACCACTCTAATGAGAGCAATACACTCAATTCACCACTCTAATGAGAACGATACACTCAAGACACCACTCTATTGAGAACGATACACTCAATACACCACTCTAATGAGAACAATACACTCTATTCACCACTCTAATGAGAGCAATACACTCAATTCACCACTCTAATGAGAGCAATACACTCTATTCACCACTCTAATGAGAGCAATACACTCAATTCACCACTCTAATGTGCTGGGTAGAGAGATAACGAGTTTGTTTGTCAACACTCTAATAGATAACTAGGGTTTGTGAAGCACTTACTAATGTAGCCTGCTTGCCGTAGTCGATCCAGCGCTGGGTGGCAAAGTTTGTGGATTCTGCGCAGTTGAAGCCGTGGTTGAAGCCAGCATGATAGGCAAAGGGAAAGGTGACGATGAACTCACCTGCTTCCTGTGTGACCTGACAAGACACAGGCATGAAGATCAGGCCTATTTATTCTAAGGATGTAGTGTTTATGTGTGCATTTATATTTATGCATGTATTTCAATAATGCATTTCAGAATATTATCAAACGCTTATGAATATTGTAAATCGGTTTAACAAATGCAGCTAAAGTAACGCAGTAACGTGGCATTCTAACCTTCTCGAGGGGAATGCCATACTTCCTCAAGATCGACGGTGAAATCAAAGTCATCTTGTGCCGTAAGAAGGCTTCACAGCTCTGGGCACTTCCAGGAAAAAACCCTGGACACAATCACAGTTTATATATTACTAGCATTTCAGCAAAGCAACTGTAGTTCGACTTTAGTAGGAAAAAAATACGTAGATCTAGAAACCAAAGGCGTTGGTCGTTCTGACCTTTAGCAAGACGTTCCAATCTCTTCCCGTGTTCTGGAGGCACAACATACCTGCGCAGGAGGTGGTAGTTATCTAGGGTTAAGGGGGACTTACTGAAGATGACAGCTTCACAGTCCTCCTCATTCATGCGCATTTCTCACAAAAAGTAGTGTTAACACTAAGGTAATGCTGGACACCTCATGTCAAAAGGCATGAAGAGGTGAGGTGAATGTTTGGGGAGGACCAGGACTTGGGATCTCTGAAGTGCACACACACACACACACACACACACACACACACACACATGTATACACACACACACACACACACACACACACACACACACACACACACACAATGTATACACACCCACATACACACACATGTATACACACATGTATACACACACACGCACACTACCAGGACTTGGACTCTCTGAAGTGGACACACACACACACGCACGAACATGCACGCACACACACACAAAAACACACACAAAAACACACACAAACACACTACCAGGACTTGGGTTCTCCGAAGTGCAGGTAGTTGATGCTGTAGAGGTCCATGTCCTCAGTGTGCCATGCAAACGTGGTCTTCCACATGCCGAAGTAGAGATACGGTGTGTTCACCCCATTGATCTTAATTCCGCTCTCTCTCTCCACCACGTCCAGGATGGTGTTCAGACGGCCGATGTTCCACTCACTCACGTCCTGCACACAGATGGAATCCTGCGCTCAACACACTGCCATACAACACTGATCGTACTGCCAGTCTGGGGCGTCTCTGGGAACGAACCCCAGTTTCCCTATGGGTTATATAACTACCATATAGACAGTAATGGTTATTATAATGTTATTAATAAGATGTTTATTATATATAATAAAATTATAATGAAATCAGACAACTGAAAAAAAACAGTTACCAAAGACAAATGCAATAAGATGTTATTGTTATTGAGATATATTAACAATGGTGAAAAGGTTAGTCACTGACCGAATCATAGAGAGTTCCACTGATGTCTGCACCATACAGCGGAGGGTTGAAGGTCAGATTCTTCCAGTACTTTCTCTCCAGTTCTTCAAATTCTACATATCTGGGGTTGCAAAACCTGAAACGTGCGAGTCAGCAAACAGACTGTTACAGGAAGACGTTTTCTTAAGCTTTCTTACTCCACAGTAAAGTGGACAGACAGGTGATGGCAGGTGTCATCTAGCTACCTTCTCCATTCCGTAACTACATGTTACCTGCACACCTGTGAGGACCATTCACAGGGGAAGCACAGTCACCGTGCACAAGTCTGTGTGGTCTGACACTCACTTGTCCATGTTGGCGGTCCGCCGAAATTCCCGCACACTCATGGGTTTCTTCTGGATGTTGTACTGTGTGAATAGGCCAGATTCTCCAGTCACCACCTGCTGTATCGGTGCGGGAATGACCAGGTCATCGATGTCATCATAAGTACGCCGGGCCTTCCAGTCTTTAGGAGGTATGACCTGCGTCAAGGAACGAGACCTTTAAAATGAACCTCCAACCACATGGTCCTCTGGCAATGCACTGGGGACCAAGCACTTTAAGCCATTTTTAACAACAAATTAGATAAACATAAAAGTGTAGTGAAATGTAGTAACAGAATGTTTCACGGCAGTTAACCACTAATTAAATGAATGTCTAAATAATAACCCTTCAGGTTGACATGCCTGTGAGATTTATCTGTAGTACTCTGGTTGGTTATTAGTTCACACTGCGTTATTTAGGCCCTCAGGTGCTCTGAAACCTGTATGTTGAACTCATGAAGGGCTGAATGAATGAATGAAATGATGAATAAAAAGGGAAATGACTGTTGTGTCTCCACATCTCGCATCAGCACTTACCTTTGCCATGCCAGCCCTGTGAGCCCCCAGTGACTCCATGTAGGCGATGTAGCGGTTGAAGTCTTTGAACTCTTCCTTGTTTGGACGGAAGATCATGATCTTTGATCCTGGAGTCTGAGCTACAGAATCTGAGGCCATTCTGGTACTGGGACTGCACACACCAAATATGTGGAAGTAAAAGAGTTTAAGTAGCCCAACAACAAAAAAGGAAAGCATAAACATAACATGGATGTGTTATATTACAAAACATATCCTCAGGCTGTAAAAACATACATAGAAATGATGCATCTGAAATAAATGGTCATTTTATCCTTTAAACACATTAGTTAATATAAAAGTTCATTCAAAACTTACCATCAACCTAAAACGTAACAAAATAATTAAACGGTGAATTTCCATCACGCAGACAACTGCACCTATTCTAAGAAATTAAGCATTATCTTGACTGAAGTTACAATATAGTTAGATCTACCATGATTTGTTACAACAGTAATAAAACTATACCTAACTTTTAAACCACTAATATAAGCGAAAACGCTGAAAAACAATAAAGATTTTTACGAATTTCCACGTACTATATTTGCCATGTAAGTGATTTTATAGCGCTGAGCTAGTTAATGTTAACTCTGCTACCTAGATAAGAGTTAACAGCGCTGCACGTTCTGATATATCTCTACATGCGGTTAAATGTACGTATATATAACAAATGTCGAGTTATTGTATCTTACTGAATAGTCTCTCAGTTAAACACACTGGTGCTGCCAGGCAGCTAGCCATTCAGCTACCTTAAGTAAACAAGACGCTCCAGCAAAGTAGGCAGCTAGCTAAGTACAGCGTATTAGCTGAGTGGCTAGATGTTACAAAGAAGTGGAACGCTAACTGCCGTTAGTAACGCTAATAACGCAGTGATTACGCCAATAACTCCGTGGTTACGCCAATAACGCCGTGGTTACGCCAATAACGCCGTGGTTACGCTTATAACGCCGTGGTAACGCTTATAACGCCGTGGTTACGCGACGAGCACTACGCTATTAGCGCGGTGGGCCAGGACGACATCAGCGATAACTTTGTACTTCTGACGAGTGAAGTACGTCCGTCAAAGCAGGGCCCAGTGTAGTTTAACTCCCGGGCTACACGCCACGGTAAGCGGACGGACTTCAACAACAAACTTTGAGTTGTGGATCCAGATGAGCTAACTGTAGCGCTATTTTAGTAGCTAAATGTTGTTAGCCAACACGGTCCGTTTTTCTAAGCTCTAGGCGCGAAGGACTCAACAGCGCGTCACGCGCAACGCATGCGACTGTGTTTCAAACTTGACGCGTGCAGTAGAACACAGTCGCGCGGCGGCGTTAGCTTGACGCGTGCAGTAGAACGCAGTCGCGCGGCGGCGTTAGCTTAGCATCGCTAGTCAGGGTCCGCGACAGGCTAGCCCAGCTAGCTAGCAAAACAGTGCAGTGCCTACATTTCAAATACACTTGTGCTGCGGTGACAAACCATAAACTTTATCGAAGGGGAAAAGTGAAAACGATCTTACGTGTGTTCAAAAACTAGTTGCAATCTGCTTTCTCCAAATTCTCAAAGAAATGTGGTAGTTATTGTAGGATTCACAACCGATAGAAAAGATTGTCCTCCATTATTCTGACACACCAACGCGCATGCGCACTGTAGAATTGTTTACAAAGATGGAAGAAGGCGTTCCCCGCGCGCCGCGCCGTGGAAGTTCTAGCTAATCAAAGCGCTCCGGTAGGTGTTTGAGCTGAGCCACTTGCATGGCTTACATCATTTCCTCTGTAAACATGTGCGGCAATAAACTTGTTGTAACTACAATTGTATTGCTTCATATTATTACGTGAGAATTAGATATAAATAAGAGACAACACTGCAATTTCTCTGGAACAAGCCAGACCTCACGAGGACATGAGTTTCACCGTGCGGACCGTCCCAGCTCTTCCCTTACACATTCTGGTCGTGGCGGTAACAGACATCACTGTATGACCCTGTTGCTCCAGCGTGGTTCATCTTCCCGCGATATTTCTGTAGGCCAAAACTACTTTAACGGATAGCATTGCGTTGGGCAGCCCAGCCTTCTTTCGTTGCTGTATGTAAATGACTCGCTGCAGCTCCTGTGGCGTTACATTCGCGTGTTCTGTGTATAATACACTGAGTTTTAGGTTTGGAGCAGCTTTTTAATTATTTGTAAAGTCTCCCTGTCAAGATCACAGTGCTGACGTCACTGTCACGGCCATCAATGCTACCAATAATTCTAAAACAGCTAAAGTCTATAAAACGTATAGATTGCATTGGTGAAGTATGGGACCAAAAGTTCTAATGTCCATTTCCATAATTCTGAGCCTGATGTGAGTCTTGCCCTAGACCACTATAATTAAATAGAAAATGGTGCCACTGATTCGGGGTCACTGACTCTTTCAGGGAGACACCAATGTCCTTTTATAATTACACTGAATCTTAAAACCATGAAACTCCATGTACAGAACAGGCAGCTGTGGGCGTATACCAAAGGGACAAAACCAGCCTAATTACTGTATTATTCCCTTTTCACCAACTTGCTGCAGTATGCACATTTACACAGATATGACGGGGTCTGAATAGGACATAAACTCTCCAGGTACAGCACACATTAATCCTGCAGTACCAGAGGAGTAGCAGTGGACACACACACACACACACACACACATCTCTCTCTGTGCTGGGCGGTCTGGATAATAAGCAGCAGGAGACTGGCAAGCACACATACACACACACACACACACACATATACACACACACACTGGAAGTCTACTCACCATCTGTTTCCCTGGCAACAGCCGGAAGTGTGTGTGAGTGTATACATGTCGGATGTCACGTATGTACATTGGAGGGTGTGTGTCAGTGTGTGTATTGATACTTCAGAGGGATTTTTGTATGTATGTGTCTTGGCATGGTCTAGATATGGCTGTGTGTGTATGGGTATTCTCATGGGCAGTCTGTATTGATGGATGCTCTATGTGAGAGGTGTAAGGGTGTGTGAGGGTGACTGCCCGCCTGTTTGTGTCAGAAGTACTTGGGTGTGTGTTGGAAGAGTGGGTGTGTGTGTTTTGTGTTGGATGTGGTTGGGTTTGTAAGTGTGTGTTGAAAGCATTTGTGTGTGTATCTATGTATTAGAAGCATGTGGGTGTGTGTTTGTATTGGAAGTGTTTGGGTGTGTATGTTTTTGTGTTGGAAGTGTTTGGGTGTGTGTGTCTTTGTAGTGTGTGTTTGTGTTGGAAGGATGTGTGCATGAGTATATGTCTGAGAATTGTGTGTGTGTATTATAAGGTTCTGTGTGTAAGTGTGTGTGTGTTTGTATTGTATGGTTCTGTGTGTAAGTGTGTGTGTGTGTTTGTATTGTACGGTTCTGTGTGTAAGTGTGTGTGTGTGTTGGGGGATGCACAACATTCCATCCAGTAACACTGTGACAGAAGATCACTTCAGTAATATACAGAACCCAGTTATTAAACTTTATTGACATCGATGTTTTTTTGGAACATTTGTTCTTTCTCTTTTTTATTTTTCTTTTTATTAACAAATAGAAAACAGAGTGCATGTACAACAGATCGAACCCTCGTAGATTTTGGTGAGAACACAAAGTTAAATGAGTCATTAGCCCTGGTCCCGTGTGTCTGAGCCCATGTTAAACCATGTTGTTTGAACCCATGTGGGGGAGACGACTGCTATGGAGACCTTCCTGTATCCACTGGAGGAGGAGTCTGTCCCTCTGAACCACAGTGAGATATGATCGAAATGACTGATACGGAACCATAAGGAACTATACGGAACCATGCAGAACCATACAGAACCATATGAACTAAGAGCTGTCCCTTACGGACGGGCACTCCCTCTTCAACCAGTTCTACTCGGTCACGGAGGTCAGTTGAGCGAGTTCAGCTGACAGCTGGGACGTTTCATCTTTTGAAATGAATCTAGGAGAAGAGACTGATAGCCGGGCACCTCTCCACACAGGCAGCTGAGTGACTAGACGCACAGGTAGGCCGGGGGCTCGCTGGCCTGACCCGGCCTGGGAGAACAGAAGCTCCAGTGAGACAGTCTCGCTCTAGTGTGTTAACACGCTTGTTTTGTTGAAAGGTTCCAGGAAAAAAAGAAGATCACAGTTTACAGCTATTTTGAAGTTCAGAATCTGTACAGGGCTTTATTCCCAGATCTCAGACCTGAGGATTTACTATCTGTTTGGTCAGTCCTCCTGTAACCATGGCTACATGCTGTTTCATCTTTTTTAACATTGATGATTGTTCTGGGGGATCAGGAAGTGAACAGATGTACTAGAGATGCTCCTGCCCCCTCTGACTAGGAGCACATCGTCAAAGTGAGCAGAACGGTGAATAGAGTAGCGTTGTGAACCAGTGCTTATAACCAGTGCTTATAACCAGTGCTCTTTACCAGTACGTTACATAGGTCACGTTAAAATACATGCCCCTGTGCTAAACATAAGAGACCATAGGATAATAAAATATATCAGAAACTAATATCAATGTATAAAAAAAAACAAAAAAAGAAAACAGACCCCTTATAGATAAAATAACCAGCGTAAATGACAAAAAATACAAGATTTCAGGTACAGATGGTTTATACTGTAATAATAATGATAATAATAATAATAATAATATTAATGATAATGGCAATGATAAGGAATAACAATGCAATAAAAATGGCAAGCTTCAAAAAATAATTCAGTGAAGTACGTCTCAGCAGGACAGAGAGACAGGAGATGCTGTCTAGTGTTGTAGACACCAGCATTTTGTTGTTCTTTTAGTTTTTGTTTATATATTTATTTATTTTTTGTGAGTGCTTTCTGATCCAGTGTCCACAGGACCGGATGAGAGCGTGAAGGGCCTGTGCCCACATGGAGCACTTCAGTGCTCTCCTCTCCGTCTCCCTGCCTGTCTCCCAGCCTGTCTCCCTGCCTGCCTGTCTCCCTGCCTACCTGTCTCCCTGCCTACCTGTCTCTCTCCCGTGGCCTGCGGTGTGTATAGGTGGGGTGGGTGTTGCTCAGACAGAGCCTGCTGCTCTCCTGAGGGGTGTTCCAGGATGTTCCGGAGACTGTTGTGAGCGGTTACGTTGCATAGTGATCAAAGCTGCCCAGATACTCGAGAGCTGCCTTGTAACACAACTGGTACTGGTCCTAAACACACACACACACACACACACACACACACACTATGACATATGCATCCTGAGGTTCAAATGTTTAATCTTCTTTGAAAATGTCCATTTATGCACTTTCTTCCCCCGAATCGTCATGAGATATGTGGGAGAGACCCAAACTAAACACACCCTAAACTAAACACACCCCAAACTAAACACACCCCAAACTAAAAACACACCCCAAACTAAACACACCCCAAACTAAACACACACCTAACTAAACACACCCTAAACTAAACACACCCCAAACTAAACACACCCCAAACTAAACACACCCTAAACTAAACACACCCCAAACTAAACACACCCCAAACTAAACACACCCCAAACTAAACACACCCCAGTCTCATTGACACTCTGTCACTCAGCTGTGTGTGTGTGTGTGTGTGAGAGAGAGATTACCTCCGTTTGTACCATAGCAGGTCTCTGGGTGCGCAGTGTTTTGACGGTCTGAAACAGATCGACCACTCCCTCATAACGCATCCTCTCCAGCACGATGCTCAGGGTGATAAACACTCCTGTTCGCCCCACGCCAGCACTGCAGGGTGGCAGAGGGCAAGTCAGTCACACACACACACACATCACAGGCAGAGATATACACACAGACACACACAAACACAGGTGCGCAGGTGCACACGCACGCACGCACACACACACACACACACAAACCAGTTACAGTTCTACCATCTACCAGTCTTGTAGGTATTTCAGTCTTGATAGGTATTGTCTAATCTTATATTTTGTTGTCTTCTTTCTAGGCATCAGCACTAGCAACGGTTTATGGCAGTGCTTGACCTCAAGTAGTTTGGACTTAAACCTGTTTATACTAGATAGAGATGCATATTCTGACTGAACACATAGTACTTTTGTAAGTCGCTCTGGATAAGAGCGTCTGCGAAATGCCGTAAATGTAAATGTAAATGTAAATCTCAGACCTGCAGTGAACAGTAATTGGTCCATCCTGGCCAAATTGCTCCTTTGTCTTGTGCACTTGGCCGATGAAGTCGATAAACCCCTCCCCCGTCTTTGGCACCCCCTGCTCTGGCCAATCAGTGAACTGGAACTGCCGGATGGTCCTGGATTGGCCATCCTGAGAGAGACAGGGTGATGTTATCTAAGCAGTCCAATCAGAGCCTTAATCAGAGCTCCCATCACAAATCTATGTAAATTGCAGGCAACACTGAAGCTACTCAGACAACAGCGCCATGCAGACGGTGTGTGTGAGTGGCAGCACAGCAGACGGTGTGTGAGTGGCAGCACAGCAGACAGTGTGTGAGTGGCAGCACAGCAGACAGTGTGTGAGTGGCAGCACAGCAGACGGTGTGTGTGTGTGAGTGGCAGCACAGCAGACGGTGTGTGTGTGAGTGGCAGCACAGCAGACGGTGTGTGTGTGAGTGGCAGCACAGCAGACAGTGTGTGTGTGAGTGGCAGCACAGCAGACGGTGTGTGAGTGGCAGCACAGCAGACAGTGTGTGTGTGTGAGTGGCAGCACAGCAGACAGTGTGTGTGTGTGAGTGGCAGCACAGCAGACGGTGTGTGAGTGGCAGCACAGCAGACGGTGTGTGTGTGAGTGGCAGCACAGCAGACGGTGTGTGTGTGTGAGTGGCAGCACAGCAGACAGTGTGTGTGTGAGTGGCAGCACAGCAGACGGTGTGTGAGTGGCAGCACAGCAGACAGTGTGTGTGTGTGAGTGGCAGCACAGCAGACAGTGTGTGTGTGTGAGTGGCAGCACAGCAGACGGTGTGTGAGTGGCAGCACAGCAGACGGTGTGTGAGTGGCAGCACAGCAGACGGTGTGTGTGTGAGTGGCAGCACAGCAGACGGTGTGTGTGTGAGTGGCAGCACAGCAGACAGTGTGTGTGTGAGTGGCAGCACAGCAGACGGTGTGTGAGTGGCAGCACAGCAGACAGTGTGTGTGTGTGAGTGGCAGCACAGCAGACAGTGTGTGTGTGTGAGTGGCAGCACAGCAGACGGTGTGTGAGTGGCAGCACAGCAGACGGTGTGTGTGTGACACTGACTGCCACCTGTACACTCAGGTGTTGGAATGGTGAGCAAAACCGCACCCTGGCGTCGGTGACTTTGAACTCGCGCAGGATGTACTGAGGCATGTTGTACTCGGCCATCGGATCCACTACGAAGTACTGGTACCGGGCCGAGCGCTCAGCCGGCCAGTACTGGTGACACTTCTCCTGCGGAGAGGAAACAGCGATGGGGCTCTGAGTGAGCGCAGGAATCATAAACATGGACATTAGTGTGTGTGTGAGTGTGTGTGAGTGTGTGTGAGTGCGTGTGTGAGAGTGCGTGTGTGAGAGTGCGTGTGTGAGAGTGCGTGTGTGAGAGTGCGTGTGTGAGAGTGCGTGAGAGTGCATGCGTGTGTGTGTGTGTGTGTGTGTGTGTGTGATGCCACACACACGTGTTGTGTTTACTGAACTCACTCTTCCCATCTCCCGGAGTTTGGTGAGCATCACCACTATAGTAGAGTTGTTTTCCCACAACATTCTCCAGAAGTCCTCAGTTGTTTCAGCCAGGGGGCCCTGGGTAGCAATGTAGGCTTTTTGCTGCCTACACACACACACACACACACACACACACACATACACACACATACACACCAGAATAGCACTTAGTACACTCACCTCCACAAAAATAAAAGTGGGTTCACTTTCACACACACACACATGCACACACACATAAACACACACACACTCCCTCATTTGTCTGGAGAGGTATGCACAGAGTCAGAAATATTGGGCTGGGATTATTTCTAGTAGATGCTCTGAAACAACACTTGGGGGCGCTGTGGTATCATGGATAAATAAGCCCAGGCCACGATCAATGCGGGACTCTAGAGCCGTTATGCTCCCAGCCTGGGACTGGTGATGTGTGTTATATACAGCTGAGGTCGCTCGGCCGAGACTCTCTAGTTGAGACGTCCAGGCTGAATGTAGAGACGTGGAGAGAGAAGAGGCTGTAGACTCAGAGCTTTGTGTGTGTTTGCTGAAGGTGTGTAAGCATGCATGTTTACATCCAATCCATCTTCCTCCACACCATCATCATCCTCATTAACTGCTGTGGAAGTGATGTAGGCTTTGCCATCATGACAGGATAAACATAATGAGTGCTTCCTGTTTCCCATGAGCCCCATTTAATGAGAGAAAGAACCAACACACACACACACACTTTTTTCTCAGGAGAGAAGGACGTGTGTTTCATTAGGCTGGCCTCATTTATTAGGCAACTTAAAGCGAAGCCCCTCTAATCCATACACATGCACCCACACACACAAACACAGCAGCAAACACACCGAGCTGAAAGGGAGAGAAAACCCTTGAGCACAGACAGCCAATTATCCTGCTGCTTCTCCAGCACATCAGACGCAGCAGAGTCTCTGAGTGGAGGCAGCAGTTTCATAAGTCCTCAAGCCTTTTCCAACCCCAAACACTTCCTGCAGAGACCACGTCCCTCTTTATACACAGCCTGCAGAGACCACACCCCTCTTTATACACAGCCTGCAGAGACCACACCCCTCTTTATACACAGCCTGCAGAGACCACACCCCTCTTTATACACAGCCTGCAGAGACCACACCCCTCTTTATACACAGCCTGCAGAGACCACACCCCTCTTTATACACAGCCTGCAGAAACCACACCCCTCTTTATACACAGCCTGCAGAAACCACACCCCTCTTTATACACAGCCTGCAGAGACCACACCCCTCTTTATACACAGCCTGCAGAAACCACACCCCTCTTTATACACAGCCTGCAGAAACCACACCCCTCTTTATACACAGCCTGCAGAGACCACACCCCTCTTTAAGCACAGCCTGCAGAGACCACACCCCTCTTTATACACAGCCTGCAGAAACCACACCCCTCTTTATACACAGCCTGCAGAAACCACATCCCTCTTTATACACAGCCTGCAGAGACCACACCCCTCTTTAAGCACAGCCAGCAGAAACCACACCCCTCTTTATACACAGCCTGCAGAGACCACACCCCTCTTTATACACAGCCTGCAGAGACCACACCCCTCTTTATACTCAGCCAGCAGAAACCACACCCCTCTCTATACACAGCCTGCAGAGACCACACCCCTCTTTATACGCAGCCTGCAGAGACCACACCCCTCTTTATACACAGCCTGCAGAGACCACACCCCTCTTTATACTCAGCCAGCAGAAACCACACCCCTCTCTATACACAGCCTGCAGAGACCACACCCCTCTTTATACGCAGCCTGCAGAGACCACGCCCCTCTTTATACAAAGCCTGCAGAGACCACGCCCCTCTTTATACACAGCCTGCAGAAACCACACCCCTCTCTATACACAGCCTGCAGAGACCACACCCCTCTCTATACACAGCCTGCAGAGACCACGCCCCTCTTTATACACAGCCTGCAGAGACCACGTCCCTCTTTATACACAGCCAGCAGAAACCACACCCCTCTCTATACACAGCCTGCAGAGACCACACCCCTCTTTATACAAAGCCTGCAGAGACCACGCCCCTCTTTATACACAGCCTGCAGAGACCACGTCCCTCTTTATACACAGCCTGCAAAAACCACGTCCCTCCCCTCTTTATACACAGCCTGCAAAGACCACACCCCTCTTTATACACAGCCTGCAGAGACCACACCCCTCTTTATACACAGCCAGCAGAAACCACACCCCTCTTTATACGCAGCGTGCAGACCACACCCCTCTTTATACACAGCCTGCAGAGACCACACCCCTCTTTATACACAGCCTGCAGAGACCACACCCCTCTTTATACACAGCCAGCAGAAACCACACCCCTCTTTATACGCAGCGTGCAGACCACACTCCTCTTTATGCACAGACTGAGACCCCGCCCCTCTAACTCCTTCTGCCCAACCACTTCCCATTGCATCTCCACCTGTGCCACTACCATGTGCTCAAGTCATCCCACATGCAGTTAATACATGTCAATATATGTGTACATGGTGGCTCTGCTATGCTGCTATGAGCACCATAACAAGCCTGTATGTGTGTACGTGTGTGTGAGAGACACACACAGAGTTTGTGTGTGAGATTTGTGGGGATCAAAGAGAGCAGAATTGCAGTGACAGATAATCATTTAATTTCCCTACGGGGCATGTTTGTCACCTGTCAGGCAGTGGGAAGGCTAGGCAGTCCGCCTGGTGGGCAGTGCTGACAGGGGCTAAGTTATGGACAGTCCTGCCAATAAGGACAATTTATCATGACAACTGCCAGCACAAAGGGACAGACTACAGAGACACAGTCTGAGACAAACCATGACTCTCACTGTCACCTACTGTCCACAAGACAGACAGTGAGAGAGACAAATAGAGAGAGAGACAGATAGAGAGAGACAGAGGGAGAGAGAAGGAAAGAGAAAGGAAGAGAAGGAAGACGAGAGAGAGAGAGAGACAGAGATAAACTATCTGGCAAGATTTCAGCAGAATCTGTCTATATTTCAGCAGAATCTGTCTGTCTTTGTTCACTGTATTCTATAAATGTCATTCTTGTTCGTCTAGTGACTGAAAATTGTCTCCTGTTACATCAAATCAAGCCTTTCTCTTCATACACACACACACACCTGTATCCGTCGATGAAGCTGGCGTTGATGTAGTCCGAGCCCTCCACCCCCCTGATTGGCTGGAGACACACTCTGCTGGACTCAAAGGGCATGATATTGACCAGGCGGTTCTTGAACTTGTTACACGGCAGGTTGGCGCTGATGAACCTGGACGTGTGGGCTTTCAGGTTGGCCAGCTTCTGCAACGAAGGACGAAGACAGTAGGCTACATCACGCGTTCCCACGGCGACGCGGCCATGGCTCAGTCTACACAGTCACCAGGGGCAAGATTCATCTCACCCACACCATCCAGCAATGTGGCCCACACTGCTCCTCCGGGTCCTGGTGTGTGTGTGTGGAATTGAGCTTTGTGTAGTTGGTTGGTCGTGAGCGCTGCGTTTTCCGTGTAGTGTAGTATATATACATAGTGTGTATAGTTGGGGGGCGGGGCTTCAACTTGCTTTGTTCTCAAAATTAAGTCTGATTTCTCCTCTGTATGCCTGTATGTCAAAAAACAGATGTAGAGAAGGCGACACAAGCTAAATTAACACACACACACACACACACACACACACACACACACACACACACACACACACACACACACACACACACACACACACACACACCTGTGGGGATGAGAGTGACAAGACGAGAGAGAAGTTTCTTCTGGCTTTTCTGAAGGTTTTATTTATTTAGAGTTTATTTATTTAACTCTGAGAAAAGAGAGCGTGGCAGCCAAACAGATCTGGCGTGCGCTGAGCATCAGAACTCCACGCTGTGTGCTATGGACCTCCAGCAGGCTACATCACCACATCCACACACTCCACAGAACACAAGCCCACGATAGCTGTAATCTGGCCCAGGAAGGTTCCTTATGGATGCCCATTTCACAGCCTCCTGTTGCCGTGGGAATGCAGTGAAGCTGTGTAGTGGGAGACTTAGAGTCGTTTCCCTGGATACAGCAGATCGAGCTTACACCAAGACAACGGTGCGATGGGGAAGACACTGCACTCACACACTCCATACAGGTGCACAAACACACATTCTAATATGTCTGTTCTAGACGTATCTGTATGTTCTCCGTGCACACGAACACGACACACTCCCCCAGCCTGTAGATGTGTAGGTGTCCGTGTGTCTTTGGCATGCCATTTAGTGTGGTGTTATCCATGCAAAATATGGACCACACACACACACACACACACACACTTACATGAAATATATGCACATACACAAACTACTTATATATACCAATGATCATTTACACTTGCATATAACACACATGCCCCTCCGTTCATTTGAACATAAATACAGCACGTAGCCACACGTGTATGTGGTGCTGCAGGTATTTCAGTGTGTTGAAGGTAGGTCCTCCACACTCAGCACACGCGCGCGAGAATAACGTCAACTTACCAGCACAGTTGTGTTATTATAATAGTGATAACAATAATGTGTTATTAAGTCATCACACGCTAACGTAAGTAGCATGTGTAAGTCTGTCTAAATGCTCATATGTGCTAGTGTGTGTGTGTGTGTGTGTGTGTGTTAAATATCCACCTGTATCAGGGAGGGGCCTTTTAATTGCGAGGGAATACAGATTGTTTAATATCATCAGTGTTTTGTTTATGCCACAGAAATAATATATATAATGTACGGGATAATATAATAATATATGGTGAGGCTACATTCTATTTACAATACATGTTGTATACAACTGTAAACTAATTTGTTTAAATTTCAGGTGACTGTAGATATTTTTGGTTGAAAAGTTTCTACAAGAAAGTGCAATGATGTCTTGTTTCTACAGTTCAGCGACTCCACTTCAAATATCATGAGGAGATCGAATTGTGGAATATGTGAATCGTATCAAATCGTGAGCAGAGTGCATCGCTACACCCCATGGGTTACAGACACACAGGCAGCTGTGTGCCAGTCACATATGTGTGCATGTGTGTGTGTGACGCATGTGTGTGTGTGACGTGCATGTGTGTTTTCCTCACCTTGAACTCCAGCTCCATGGCAGTGATGGAGTCCCCGGGCGGCACCTGTGTGAGTTTCTGGATGTGTGTGTAGAGGCTGCGTGCAGGGACCTCCGTCAGTCCGCAGGCGGCCGCCTCCAGCAGGGCCTCGTGGATGAACACGTACTGGTCCTCCGTCTGCACCATGTAGTTCCGCTGCGCCCGCATGCAGGTCACATGACCATAGATGTCCACCGACTTCTCGTGCTTCAGGCGTTCCAGCATGGCGTCGATGACGATGAAGCAGCCCGTCCGGCCCACGCCCGCACTGGAGCACACGCACCAATCACAGGCCTTCACACTGGGCCGCCACCAAGGCGCCTTTCCCTATTGGTTAGCTCGTGTCACATGATTTACTGCTTTAAATTGCTGACTTCACTGAACTTCAAACATCAGATTACTGATTTCTTAATGTACTATTTGAGGTTCATTAAACATTTGTAACACAGCCAGATTGTTTACTTTTAATGTTAAAAACAACACTGAGCTCAAAACTCCAGTAGTGGGAAACTTAAATGTAACAAAAACAGATAAACACATCTGAATCTGCCCAACCACTGAACTAGTTAACCACTGACCAATGAGAAGTCTAGTATGTTGTCAGTGTAGCTGACGTCCTGCAGCTGAAGTCCTGCAGCTGAAGTACTGCAACTGAAGTCCTGCAGCTAAAGTCCTGCAGCTAAAGTCCTGCAGCTAAAGTCCTGCAGCTGAAGTCCTGCAACTGAAGTCCTGCAGCTAAAGTCCTGCAGCTAAAGTCCTGCAGCTGTAGTCCTGCCTCTCAGGACGTTTAACACGGATACATTATACACATGTGGCCATGTTGAAGCTGCTCACCTCTTCAGGTTCAGAACAGAACAGTGCTGTCCTGTTTCCTATGTGCTCCATACTGACTAGCTGCGTTGGTTACGTTTGACATTGAGGCTGTCAATCAATCTGCTGTGGTTCACGCCCACACAGCAGAATAGTACAAACTCAAAAACTCAATACACACCTTTAAACTCAATTCACACCTTTAAACTCAATACACACATTTAATGTCGTTTCACAGGAAGAGATGGGAAGGTAACTACACTATATAGTGATTATACTACACTATATTACTCTACTGGCAAATCATTTTCTTCCTGAAAACCTTTATTAGATATACTGCTCTTCCTTTTGAAGAGGTACTTTTGTAGTATGTGTGTGTGTGTGTGTGTGTGTGTGTGTGTATACACATATGACATATAAAACAATTGGCCACACAATGCCATTCCTCTAGCTTTAGCTACCAGGGCATGAACATGGCCCCATGTTGAACCCCAGTAACCAAAATAATCAAATCTTTAATTTTTTATTCCATTAAAGTTTATATTAAAACATTTGTTATGCAAAACAATGGAATGTGGGACCAGAACAAAAAAAAAAAAAATTCACATTCACTGTAGTGCATCTAAAGAGAATAAACACCCACACACTCCCAGGAACGCACATGCTCAAACACACACACACACACACACACACACTCACACACTCACACACACACTCACACATACAAGAGAGCAGCGGGTGTGGGCTCACCTGCAATGAACTACCATGGGTCCTGCATCAGGAGTGTTGCAGGCTTTGACCCTGCGCAGGAAGGCCAGGATGGGTGTGGGGTACTCAGGTACACCGTGGTCCGGCCAGGCCAGGAACTGGAACTGACGAAGTTCCCTCTTCTCACTGGAGCCAGTCTGTTATGTCACACACACACACACACACGCACGCACGCACACACACACACACACACACACACACGCACGCACGCACGCACACACACACACACACACACACACACACACACACACACACACACACGCACGCACACACACACACACACACACACACACACACACACACACCATACACACACACACACACACACACGCGCAAACTCACACTCAACACATACAGTCATCATTCACTCCAACACACACACACTCACTCACCACTCACTCATACACTCATCTTTCTCTCCTTTAGCCACTCCCTCCCTCCCTCTCTACATCCCTCCCTCCCTCCCTCCCTCTCTCTCTCCCTCCCTCTCTCCTCCCCAAGCTCCTCCTGCAGGTGTTAACAGACCTTGAAGAGAGTGAAGGTCCGGACGCTGTATGTGGCCAGCTCCACGGTGTCCAGCAGGCTGACCTGGATCAGCCCGTATGTCTCTGTCCCCCGACTGGGCCAATACTGATCACACTTCACCTGCAGAGGACACACACACACACACAGAACACACCAGAGAGAGAATAAGCAACAGAGAGCAGAGGAAAAGGAACAAACTAAATGTCCAAATAATGTGAAACTGGCGAGTTCCTACTTATTTACTTTTATTTGTAAATCTGTTTTTCAATCGCCTTGGTTTTATTTATATTGATGTGTGTGAGTATGCGTGAGTGTGTATATGTGTGTGTGTATGCGTTTATGCGTGTGTGTGCACATGAGTGTGTGCGTATGTGTGTGTGTGTGTGTGTTTATGCGTGTGGGTGTATGTATGAGTGCGTGTGTGTGTGTGTGTGTGTGTGTGTGTGTGTGTGTGTGTGTATGAGTGCGTGTGTGTGTGTGTGTGTGTGTGTGTGTGTGTGTGTGTGTGTGTGTGTGTGTGTGTGTGTGTGTGTGTGTGTGTGTGTGTGTGTGTGTGTGTGTGTGTGTGTGTGTGTGTGTGTGTGTGTACGTGTGCGTGTACTCACTCTCGACTTCTCCTCCAGTCTGGTCATCATGACAACAGTGCTTGTTCTTTGCTCCCACACCATCCTCCAGAAGTCCCTGAGGGTCTCGGCCACTGGGCCCTGGGTACCTATGTAAGCGTTCTGTTTGCGGTAGCCGTCTATGTAGTTCGCGTTGATGTAGTCACTTCCTGGCACATCTGCCCTCAACATACACAGAGCTAACACTTAGCACGCTAGCACATCACCCACACCTCAGCACTCTACATACACAGAGCTAACACTTAGCACATCACCAACACCTCAGCACTCAACATACACAGAGCTAACACTTAGCACGTTAGCACATCACCCACACCTCAGCACTCAACATACACAGAACATACACTTAGCACGCTAGCACATCACCCACACCTCAGCACTCAACATACACAGAACATACACTTAGCATGTTAGCACATCACCCACATCTCAGCACTCAATACACAGAGCTAACACTTAGCACGTTAGCACATCACCCGCACCTCAGCGCTCTACATACACAGAGCTAACACTTAGCACGTTAGCACGTCACCAACACCTCAGCCCGCCTCCCACAGGCCTTCAGTGCAGGCTAACAGCTGATTAGAAGTGCGGAGAGGCTGGGGCTGGGGGTGAGAGGTAGCACATCACGCACCGTCCACGGGGGTTAAGACGACCCTGGAGTGGTCGTACGCGATGACGTTTGCATAGCGGTTCTTTGGTTTGTTGACCTCCAGATTGGAGTGTTCCCAGGTAAACTGCTGACCAGGATCAATAGACTGGGGAGGGATAGAGAGGGGAGATAGAGGGAGGGAGGAGAGAGAGGGAGGAGAGAGAGAGAGTAAACCGGGGTGAGCCAGATAGCAGCACCTGCCCTTTATAGATCCTGAAGATTCCACTGAATGCAGACAGGTCTCACACTTACGCATAACAAACAACCTCAGCTGTAACATTTTGAATGTGGTTTGGCCACTGACGTGTCTGCTCTGCTGTATATACTTCACTATGTCACCTTTACCCATTTGTGTTAGAGGGAAACAGCTACTAAACAGAGAAATCCAATAACAACTCAAATAATATTAATAACTCTAATAATAACTTCACCACTGAAACTTTACTGCTGCTCCATGTGAGTATGCCTGTGTGTGTGTGTGTGCATGCTTTGGTACTTTTTTACGAGTTCTGCAGAGTCATCAGCGAAAACGAGAGAAGTAAAATGTGTTTCATTCCTTCCTTTATTTCTTTGTGAGTCAGAACCCAGAATATTTCCTAATTATCAGGTCGTGATCGTAGACACACTAGATTCACTCTGCAGGGTCCATGTTCCTATAATTCAGAACTGGGTCAAAAACACACACCCTGACTTACACCACCTTACACCACCCACCCCAGCCCACACCCTCATCTCCATCAGGCCTGTATAAACAATCCATGCCAAGACTCTTCTACACCACTGCAGGACTGTAACGAGGTGAAAAGAAGAGACTGAGTGGGCGGAGAGTGGGTGGAGTGTGGGTGGAGAGTGGGCGGAGAGTGGGCGAGGAGTGGGTGGAGAGTGGGCAGAGTGTGGGTGGAGAGTGGGCGGAGGCCTGTGGACGTGTCCCTCCACTGGTGGGGGGTTCACCGATGCCCTTGGTTGTTCTTTTTGGCATTCGTTGCACTGAATGCGTTGTTACTGTGTCTGTACTGTGTCTGTACTGTGTCTGTACTTTGTGTGTAGATGTGTAGAGGTTTTTGTTGATGATAAACATGAGAACTGCAATGACTGCTGGAGCTATGGAGCTCAGCCAAACACAGAGTCCTGAAGCACCACTAACCCTGCACACACACACACACACACACACACACACACACACACACAGAGTCCTGAAGCACCACTAACCCTGCACACACACACACACACACAGTCCTGAAACATCACTAACCCTGCACACACACACACACACACACACACAGTCCTGAAACATCACTAACCCTGCACACACACACACACACACATACAGAGTCCTGAAACACCACTAACCCTGCACACACACACACACACACACAGTCCTGAAACACCACTAACCCTGCACACACACACACACACACAGTCCTGAAGCACCACTAACCCTGCACACACACACACACACACACAGTCCTGAAGCACCACTAACCCTGCACACACACACACACACACACACAGTCCTGAAGCACCACTAACCCTGCACACACACACACACAGTCCTGAAGCACCACTAACCCTGCACACACACACACACACACACAGTCCTGAAACACCACTAACCCTGCACACACACACAGTCCTGAAACACCACTAACCCTACACACACAGACACACACATACAGTCCTGAAACACCATTAACCCTACACACACACAGACACACACACACAGTCCTGAAACACCACTAACCCTGTACACAGACACACACATACAGTCCTGAAACACCATTAACCCTACACACACACAGTCCTGAATCCTGAGTTATCTATATATAACACGTACATAATACATCTACAATATAATTCATCTTTACATCTATACATATATAATATAAACATCTATAATATAATTCATCTGTACATCTATACATATATAATATAAAACATTTATGATGTAATTCATCTATACAGGTATAATATAAAACATCTATAATATAATACATCTATACATCTGTACAGCACTATACACACACATTACTCATCCAAAGTCCAGTATATTATACAGGACTGACACTGTTATGCAGTAATATCATACAGGATTGTACCCTTTTATCACGCTGAGCCTCGGTGCTGTACTGATGCTCTGACTCTCTGAGTGAGTCAGTGTGCTCTAGCGATGCCGCTTTCTGGGGAGTTGCATGTCTTATTTAACAAGCCATTAGGTAAAGCTTCCAAAATCTCACACTGACAAATCACACCCATTAGCACTAATGTGCCCCCTTGACAGGCGGATGGGTTTCTCCTCCATTCTCTACCCTCCACCTCTTCACCTCTCTCTGTTCCCTTCATTCTCCACATCCTTCTATCTCTCTCTATCCCTCCTTTTTGCTCAAGCCTAGAGGCAGTTGTCCTGTGGGCACTCAACAGGTGACTGAACTCCACAACTCAGCAGAGCTGTGCTGATTCTCCCCCACTGTACCCAGACACAACTGCTCACACCACACACACACTCACACCTATACACAACAGTACAAAGTCTCACACACACACACACTCACACCTATACACAACAGTACAAAGTCTCACACACACACACACTCACACCTATACACAACAGTACAAAGTCTCACACACACACACACTCACACCTATACACAACAGTACAAAGTCTCACACACACACACACATATACACATACACTTCTGTTTGTTTTGGTGCAGGTATTATTATTTATTATTACTCACTGGAGCACATTAGCTTCAGAGGTTTGATTTGCCTTGTAAACAACATTGACTGTTTTAACACATTAGTCTTGTTTGTGTAGGATGTTATTGTGTTGTCTTAAGCTCTTATTTACAGAGTCCCTTCCAGAAGCACTGGGAGAAATGCTGAGTCATTAGTGCTGAGTTATTACTGCTGAGTCATTGGTGCTGATTCATTGGTGCTGAGTCATTACTGCTGAGTCATTGGTGCTGAGTCATTGGTGCTGAGTCATTGGTGCTGAGTCATTACTGCTGAGTCATTACTGCTGAGTTATTACTGCTGAGTCATTGGTGCTGAGTCATTACTGCTGAGTCATTACTGCTGAGTCATTACTGCTGAGTCATTACTGCTGAGTCATTACTGCTGAGTCACTGGTGCTGAGTCATTAGTGCAGAGTCATTAGTGCAGAGTCATTACTGCTGAGTCATTACTGCTGAGTCATTACTGCTGAGTCATTACTGCTGAGTCAGCACGTTCTGGTGTTCCCCTTGCTGAGGAGGCCTCTGTGATTGGACGTCCACAGACGTACCTGCTGTTGGCACTCAGCTTGTGTCCAATCTCAGAGAACGTGAGATATATTCACGGACGTGAATCCTGGAGTCCTAATTAGGTGGGAATGATGGTGAAGTGTCTCAGTGTTGGATCAGAGGGACACTAACGTGTCGTGGGTGTCTGAAAGGTCATTTAGAACTGGGTGGTCACTTATCCAGCTGTCTGCTGTAGTCCAGCTCAACAGGGAACAGTGACTGACGACACGTGGCTGACAACACGTGACTGACGACACGTGGCTGACAACACGTGACTACGTGTAGCTTGACTATACATGGTTGACTATACGTGTATCCTACGCATGTCGTTATGGTGTGATGACCCAGACAGTGGGGGACAACTGGGGAGAGGAACATCTCGAAGGATCACCCTCTTACTCATTTACCCTCTTACCCTCTTCCTGTCTGAGCTGTGAGTAACAGGAATCATCCCAGGAGAACGTGATGGGAAATGTACGACCCAGTTTGAGCCCAGCTTGGCTTCTACACAACACAACCACAACAGCTGGTGGTGGGACTGGGATGTACGTTAAAGTGAACTACCACAAACTCTGCATAGTCATATCAGCTAAGACATCTGTGTGCATGTGTGTGTATCTGTGTGTATCTGTGTGTGTGTGTATCTGTGTGTGTGTGTGTGTGTGTGTGTGTGTGTGTGTGTGTGTGTGTGTGTGTGTGTGTGTGTGTGTGTGTGTGTGTGTGTGTGTGTGTGTGTGTGTGTGTATTTGTGTGCGTGTATCTGTGTATTTGTGTGTGTGTGTGTGTGTGTATCTGTGTGTGTGTGTATCTGTGTGCGTGTATCTGTGTGTGTGTGTGTACATCTTTGTGTATTTGTGTGTGTTTATCTGTGTGTGTGTGTGCGTGTATCTGTGTGTGTATCTGTGTGTGTGTATATCTGTGTGTGTGTGTGTATCTGTGTGTGTGTGTGAGACTAGGGGACTTTGACCTTGGATCTCTTTCACCATCCTTCTTGGTTGGGGGGGGGGTATTATTTACGCTAGACCGTCTCCCATTTTATTTTTTCTTACACACACACACAGAGATACACACACAGATACATACACACACACACACACACACACACAGATACACACACACACACACACACACACACAGATACACACACACACACACACACATACACACACACACACACACACACACACACACACACACGTCTGTGAGCTCAAAGAATAATGCATGTGGCCTGAAGTTATGGATCTCTTAAAGCAGTCCCATCAGCAGCACTGAGTCTGGAGCTGGTCTGTGATGTAGTTTAGCCTGTCTGTGATGTAGACCAGTCTGTCTGTGATGTAGGTTAGCCTGTCTGTGATGTAGACCAGTCTGTCTGTGATGTAGTCCAGTCTGTATGTGATGTAGTCCAGTCTGTATGTGTTGTAGACCAGCCTGTCTGTGATGTAGACCAGTCTGTCTGTGATGTAGTCCAGTCTGTCTGTGATGTAGTCCAGCCTGTCTGTGATGTAGACCAGTCTGTATGTGATGTAGACCAGTCTGTATGTGATGTAGACCAGTCTGTCTGTGATGTAGTTTAGCCTGTCTGTGATGTAGACCAGTCTGTCTGTGATGTAGTTTAGCCTGTCTGTGATGTAGACCAGTCTGTGCACCAAATACACACAGAGAAGAATGAAGATTCTAGCGATTCAGCTGGTGGTTATAATCCAGGGTGGCCTTGTCCAGCCTTGTGGATGTCTACATACAGGTACCTCGTACTCCTGTGAGAAGCGCAGGTTGTCATTGGCTCTCAGCCTCTCGATGTGGTCAGCCAGGTCGCACACAGACACGGGCGGATGCTCTCGCATACCTGAGGAACAGAACAGGCAGGGCATTATGGGAGATCTATCAGAGCGGTCAGCTGTGAGCTCCTGTAATGGTGTATGGCAGTTAGCAAAGCTGTGAGCAACAGAAACACACACAGAAACACACTCAAACACTCAAACACACACACACGCACATTCACATTTTGAAACTGGTATTGAAGCACACTTCATCAGAAAGATGAAGATGACCTGGAGCATGACATCTTTGTGAATAAGCAGAGAGAGAGAGATGGAGAGAGAGAGAGAGAGAGAGATGGAGAGAGAGAGAGAGAGAGAGAGAGAGAGAGAGAGAGAGAGGAGAGAGAGAGAGAGAGGAGAGAGAGAGAGAGAGAGAGAGAGAGAGAGAGAGAGAGAGAGAGAGAGAGATGGAGAGAGATGGAGAGAGAGTGATGGAGAGAGAGAGATGTATAGATGCCTAAAAACAGAGAGGATAAAGGAGACCGCTCTCCTAAACACCACACTACGTGCTAACCCGGGAGGCGGAGCTATGACTGAGCATGCTCATTGATTGGTTGGAATCTGAACTATGGTGCAGTGAGAAAGAGAGAGGGGGACTGTATCAGAGGCATGGCTGATACACTCTTCTGTGCAAAGTTACAGTAACTTATTCAGTAACTGAGGTACAACAGCCTGATGATCTAACACATCCCCCTCTGGCTTTCCAGCCATGTGGTGTGGGATGTGCAGCAAGGTGCCATGAGGCCCAGGCAGCCTGCAGAGGGGGTGTGTGCACGCAGATATAGGAACAGCCAGCAGGGGTCAGTACACACGGCCTGAGTGGTCAGACATGGGCAAAGAGAAGCAGCTGGAAAACCAGAAGAGGAGTGTGTGTGTGTGTGTGTGTGTGTGTGTGTGTGTGTGTGTGTGTGAGGATGAGAGAACAGAGGACACGTGAGGGGCGGATGGAGACTAACTTGGAGTGTTCGGGCAACTGGGGGCACTGGAACCTGCAGAGAAAGAAATGGAGGAAGGATATGTAATGGCTGTCTGGTACCACACGGTACAGTCCAAGAGATAGCAAGAAGGAGAGAGAGAGAGAGAGAGGGAGGGAGAGGGCGAGAGAGAGGGAGAGAGAGAGGAGAGAGAGAGAGAGAGAGAGAGAGAGAGAGAGAGAGAGAGAGGGAGGAGCAGGAAGCGAGAGATCACTCATTTTCCCTGTGCTGTCATAGTGACATGTGAGATCTTGGCTTCTTTAATCAGTTGAATGGAAAGTGCTCAACATGACGTGTAGTATAAAGCCAAGTGTGTTAGCGCAGCACAAGCCACAGAAACGGCTGGGAACTCGAGCACACAGTGTTCAGCCAGACAGCGCAGGTCGTGCCCTCTAAGGCTGCTCAGGTTGGCCTGACCCTCAGTGAAGCCAGCACAGTCGACCTTCCGGCGCACAGGGGCTGCCAGCGTGTGTGAAGCAGGGGCGAGGGGCAAAGGGCCTGGCAGGAGGGGTCTACACCACGCAGGGCAGAAGCACTCAGACACACGACTGAGTGTGAGAAGAGAGATACAGACAGATTCCCAGCTAGGACATTCCAGCCTAATTCCAGCACCAACAATGAACGCTGACAAGATGAAGGTGTGTGTAATTCAGTCATGCATTATGTGTGCACATGTGGTTGTGTGTGTGTGTGTGTGTGTGTGTGTGTGTGTGTGTGTGTGTGTGTGTGTGTGTGTGTGTGTGTGTGTGTGTGTGTGTGTGCGTGCGTGTGTGTGTGTGTGTGTGTGTGCGTGTGTGTGTGTGTGTGCGTGTGCAGTACCTTGTGTCTGGTAGTTGAGTCTCCTCATCTCTACTGGATCTGAGGAGGTTGCCAGTAAATGATCTTTGACTCCTGCAGAGAGTTCATCTGTCCCCGAGGGACACGACCGCTTCCTACAGCACAGCAACATGAGCAGCAATTAGAGCACACACTCACACACACACACACACACACACACACACACACACACACACACACACACACACACACACACACACACACACACACACACACACACACACACACACACACACACACACACACACACACACACACACACACACACACACACACACACACACACACACACACACACACACACACACACACACACACACACACACACACACACACACACACACACACACACACACACACACACACACACACACACACACACACACACACACTCTAACTCCTCCATTACCAGCATATAGCAGGTAACCCTGCTACCTCACTACAGGGGCCTCAATGACAGGTGTAGGGAGATGTAGGAGAAGCACCTACCTCTCCTGTTTACTGTGTCCATCCAGGCCAGCAGCACAGCGCAGCACAGGAAAGAGAAAAGTCAGAGAGAAGGAGGCTCAGCACCACAGAGTTTCAGAGGAGTCTCAGCACCACAGCGTTTCAGAGAAGGAGTCTTAGCACCACAGAGTTTCAGAGGAGTCTCAGCACCACAGCGTTTCAGAGAAGGAGTCTTAGCACCACAGAGTTTCAGAGGAGTCTCAGCACCACAGCGTTTCAGAGAAGGAGTCTTAGCACCACAGAGTTTCAGAGGAGTCTCAGCACCACAGCGTTTCAGAGAAGGAGTCTTAGCACCACAGAGTTTCAGAGGAGTCTCAGCACCACAGCGTTTCAGAGAAGGAGTCTTAGCACCACAGAGTTTCAGAGGAGTCTCAGCACCACAGCGTTTCAGAGAAGGAGTCTTAGCACCACAGAGTTTCAGAGGAGTCTCAGCACCACAGAGTTTCAGAGAAGGAGTCTCAGCACCACAGAGTTTCAGAGAAGGAGTCTAAGCACCACAGACTTTCAGAGGAGTCTCAGCACCACAGCGTTTCAGAGAAGGAGTCTTAGCACCACAGAGTTTCAGAGGAGTCTCAGCACCACAGACTTTCAGAGGAGTCTCAGCACCACAGCGTTTCAGAGAAGGAGTCTTAGCACCACAGAGTTTCAGAGGAGTCTCAGCACCACAGAGTTTCAGAGAAGGAGTCACATCACCACAGAGTTTCAGAGAAGCTTTTGAGAAGACATCTTGCTAATGAGCTCCTGGCTTACCACATTTGTTTGTTCCTTTCTTACCATCTTTAAAGGGCGTTCTAGAGGATCCTCCCCAGAGGTGTGCTCTGGTTTCCTGGACACTTTACTGATATTTCTGCACTGATGTTCAGAAAACACGTTTTCTTTTCACTGGTCTCAGGGATGTGGTTTTGGATCCTTATTTTTCTTACTCTTTTATTAATAATAATCAACATCATAATAATATCAATATTAATATAAATAGTACTCAGGTAGGTTTTTGTTGTTAGTGTTATGGCCAAGCCCAGGAACCTTCCCTATACTTCACTGCATGTTTCAGCTGAGAAACATAATAATTCTGTTTAAAAAGTCAAGAGTGAAAAAAGAAATTAGTTCAGCAGTGCAATGCGTGAGGGACATCATGTCCACTTGAGGCTTCCATACTATTACGGTTTCCATTAACTTTACCATGGACACTAAGCACTCATACTTTAACACCAGTATTCAAAGGTTGTACAGAATGATCTAGAATAAGACCTGACAGGCCAACGGCAGTGTGAACACTGGAGAACATTCTAGATCTCTACCTGGGAGCAACTTGACACAGTGATATTGGGTCATGATTGTGGTTTCCAAGCCGACTGGGTGTGTTGCTGGCTTAGTGCTCTGCTTCATCTCAGAAGCATATCATACAAACATAACAAACACAGATTTCATATCAAACATGACAATCCCTTTAAAACGCATAAGAAAGCATGTTTTCAATACAATACAATTCAATAGAACACTGAAATGTTGCTTTAACTGCCCATGCCATTAGAGGAGAATGTCCCCACTGGATTTTCAGTTCTACTTTAATAGTACCTGTTTGTGGGAATGACGCAGTACTACTGCAGGGCTGTGGTGAGTCAGAGGTTTCTCAGAGGATTTTTACGCTCTCGAACGGAATTAGACAGGCCATTTTTATATACGAGAAAAGTAGGGGAACAGGCCAGACTCTACGTGTCTCACAGCGCTCTGGACAGACTCTACGTGTCTCACAGCGCTCTGGACGGACTCTGCGTGTCTCACGGCTCTGTGGCTGGACTCTACGTGTCTCACGGCTCTGTGGCTAGACTCTATGTGTCTCACAGCTCTGTGGCTGGACTCTACGTGTCTCACAGCGCTCTGGACGGACTCTACGTGTCTCACAGCTCTGTGGCTGGACTCTATGTGTCTCACAGTGCTCTGGACGGACGCTAAATGTCTCACGGCTCTGTGGCTTGACTCTACGTGTCTCATGGCTCTTTGGCAGGACTCTACGTGTCTCACGGCTCTGTGGCTGGACTCTACGTGTCTCACGGCTCTGTGGCTGGACTCTACGTGTCTCACAGCGCTCTGGATGGACGCTAAATGTCTCACGGCTCTGTGGCTGGACTCTACGTGTCTCACGGCTCTGTGGCTGGACTCTACGTGTCTCATAGTGCTCTCGACGGACTCCAAGTGTCTCATGGCTCGTGGCTGGATTCTATGTGTCTCACAGTGCTCTGGACGGACGCTAAATGTCTCACGGCTCTGTGGCTTGACTCTACGTGTCTCATGGCTCTGTGGCAGGACTCAACGTGTCTCACGGCTCTGTGGCTGGACTCTACGTGTCTCACGGCTCTGTGGCTGGACTCTACGTGTCTCACGGCTCTGTGGCTGGACTCTACGTGTCTCACAGCGCTCTGGATGGACGCTAAATGTCTCACGGCTCTGTGGCTGGACTCCACGTGTCTCACGGCTCTCTCACGCTATGGAACAATATATACAGCACTGTATGACGTCCTCGCAGTTCACACATAGTGATCACTCAGAGTGAATCTCAAGAATGAATGAAGTGTGCACTAAAGCTTTTACATTTAACAGGGCAACCCACATGCTTCAGGAAGTGTGAGTCACGTCTCACCTCTTGAACAGGAGGATGGCGATGACGATGATGATGATGAGGATGACAGCCAGGACAGGGCCCATGACCCACAGCATCTCCGGATCCTCCGTGTGCCGAGACATCCCGCTGTGTAGGCGGACCGTGAGGGGCTCGGAGAATGGACTGGCTGCAAACGTTTTCTACACACACGCACACACACACACACACAGTCAAGTGAGTGAATTGTGACAGCCCACTCTTAAAGTCTTCACTTCTGAAAGATCCTTTTTCAGATGTTGTGGCTTGATGGAAACGGTCTATTGTGCAGAACTGCTGCACACACTGGAACTGACTCAACTGTCTCATCCAATCACAAGGTAAACAGCGCGACTGGCTCAACTCCCTCCACCAATCACAGTGCAAACAGTGTAACTGCCTCAACCAATCACAGTGTAAACAGTGTAGCCGCTTCAACTGCCTCATCCAATCACAGGGTAAACAGCATAACTGCTTTGGCTGCCTCAACCAATCACAGTGTAAACACGGCGTAACTGCTGACACACTCAGCCAGTGGACCAACTCTATTAGAGTAGCTTACAGTGCAGATGGAAGACACACTCCTGCTAAGGCACTGCCGTTAATCGCATCAGAAACAGCTCTTAGACAGGCTGCCAGGGGCGTTCGCTCTCTGGAGAGAGCCATGGTGAGGACACGAGTGGGTGACAGAAGGATCAGCAAGGGCGTAGCCGATTCCTCCACCCTGCTGAGAGTTGGAGGATATGCATCAGTAGCCTTTGAGGGACGAATCCCATCAGCATGACATCTTCTCCACTCCCTCCGGATACGACAAATACAACATAAAGCTCTAGATCTGCAGACACATGTGAATCATTACAGCACTGTGGCAGAGTGCAGCCTACAGGCATAGAGGCTTGGCAGAGCAAGAAAGAGAGGGAGAGAGAGGGAGAGAGAGATGGAGAGAGAGGGAGAGAGAGATGGAGAGGGAGACGGAGGGAGGAGGAGTGAAAGATGAATGGAAAGAGAGAGGAGTACAGACATCAGCAACACAGTGGGCAGGGGAGCTAATCAACGCAGCTGGGCTAGACCAATCACACGACCAGCAGGTGTGGGTGTGTCGCCGTGCTGACCAATCAGATGAACTCTAAAGCCAAGTGTGAGCAGGCGACACAGTGCAGTGTCGATGTCGTCATGGCAGCGAACATTTGCAAAAGGCAGCACAAACAAAAAATCACAGAGGAGGAAACGTCCTTGTCATGGAAGTACAGAGTCACCCCGCCAAAATAAAGGTCACTCAAAACAATTCTTTCTCTCCCATGTTCTCTATATAATGCAATTAACCCATGTTTATACACACAGCGCTGCTTGAAGGTTTGAGTAGTTTAGACATTTCTGTTGTTTTACCATGATTCTCTTATTTTATCATCAGCAGTTTTTGTTTATGAAATGTCTGTTTATGAAGGTGTTTTGTGTGAGTTGCCAGCAGACTACAAGAAATGTGGAATCAGTACATGTGTAAAAGCTGGGGTTAGGGTTAGGGGTTAGGGGTTAGGGTTAGGGGTTAGGGGTTAGGGGTTAGGGGTTGGGGGGTTAGGGGGTTAGGGGTTAGGGGTTAGGGGGGGTTAGGGGTTAGGGGTTAGGGGGTTAGGGGTTGGGGTTAGGGGGGTTGGGGGTTTAGGGGGTTAGGGTTAGGGGTTTTGGGGTTAGGGGTTAGGGGTTTAGGGGGGTTAGGGTTAGGGTTAGGGTTAGGGTTAGGGTTAGGGGTAGGGTTAGGGTTAGGGGTTAGGGTTAGGGTTAGGGGTTAGGGTTAGGGGTTGGGGTAGGGTTAGGGTTAGGGGTTAGGGTTAGGGTTAGGGGTTAGGGGTTAGGGGTTAGGGGTTAGGGTTAGGGGTTAGGGTTAGGGTTAGGGTTAGGGTTAGGGTTAGGGGTTAGGGTTGGGGGTTAGGGGTAGGGGGTGGGGTTAGGGTTAGGGGGGGTTAGGGGGGGTTAGGGGGGGGGTTAGGGTTAGGGGTTAGGGTTAGGGTTAGGGGTTAGGGTTGGGGGTTAGGGGTTAGGGGTTAGGGTTGGTTGGGGTTGGGGTTAGGGGTTAGGGTTGGGGGTTAGGGTTAGGGTTAGGGGTTAGGGGTTAGGGGTTAGGGGTTAGGGGTTAAGGTTGGGGTTGGGGGTTAGGGTAGGGTTGGGGTTAGGGTTAGGTTAGGGTTGGGGTTGGGGTTAGGGTTAGGGTTGGGGTTGGGGGGGTTAGGGTTAGGGTTAGGGGTTAGGGTTAGGGTTAGGTTAGGGTTAGGGTTAGGGGTTAGGGGTTAGGGTTAGGGGTTGGGGTTAGGGTTAGGGGTTTGGGGTTGGGGTTAGGGTTGGGGGGGGGGTGGGTTAGTTGGGGTTGGGTTAGGGTTTAGGTTTGGGGTTGGGGTTTAGGGGGTTGGGGTTAGGGGGTGGGGTTAGGGTTTAGGGTTGGGGTTTAGGGTTAGGGTTAGGGTTGGGGTTAGGTTAGGTTAGGGTTGGGGTTAGGGTTGGGGTTAGAGTTTAGGGTTGGGGTTAGGTTAGGGTTAGGTTAGGGTTGGGGTTAGGGGTTAGGAGATGCCATCCACTGCAAGACAAATCGTTTACAAATGGAGGGCACTCAGTATCACTGCAACTCTGCCCAGAAGTGGACGGACATCAGAAAAATAATCACCCCACACGTCCAGAGAGTTGCAGATCTTTCTGGCACCATCAGGGATAAATGTATGTGTGTCTACAATCAGGCAAAAAATCAATAGACATGGCTTTCATTGGAGAGTTGCTAGAAGGAAGCCGCTGAAGTTGTCCATTTAAACTTTGCTAGAGAGCACTTGGACAAATCAGAGGCTTTTTGGAAGTCCATCCTCTGGACAGATGAGTGCAAAATTTAATTATTTGGCCACAATCACTGACGCCATGAGAAGTCAACACTGCATATAAAGAGAAGAACCTCCTCCCAACAGTGAAGCATGGTGGTGGAGATGTGAAGGTCTGGGCCTGCTTCTCTGCCTCTGGACCTGGACGGCTCCATATTATCCAGGGAACCATCAAGTCCCAGGCCTATCAACACCTTGTCCAATGGGAGAGAGATGAGTGAGGACCTTGTCCAATGAGAGAGAGAGAGTGAGGACCTTGTCCACTCGGAGAGAGATGAGTGAGGGCCTTGTCTACTGGGAGAGAGTGAGGACCTTGTCCACTGGGAGAGAGAGAGAGAGAGAAAGAGTGAGGACCTTGTCCAATGGGAGAGAGAGAGAGAGAGAGAGAGTGAGGACCTTGTCCACTGGGAGAGAGATGAGTGAGGACCTTGTCCAATGGGGGGAGAGAGAGAGAGAGAGAGAGAGAGAGAGTGAGGACCTTGTCCAATGGGAAAGAGATGAGTGAGGACCTTGTCCAATGGGGGAGAGATGAGTGAGGACCTTGTCCAATGGGAAAGAGATGAGTGAGGACCTTGTCCCACAGCCCTTTTCCTATAACCAGCTGCCACAGTAATTCTAAAGCCCTCACAAATGATAGTAGCAATTGTGATTATGTAGCAGTAATTTGTAAGCTGTCACACTCTTCTGTCACTCCAGGAACAAGTACTACATTGTCTTTGCCTTGATAAAGCTGTTTGTGGAGAGCTGTGCTGGTCTCATAATGGCACATAACGATGGTAAATGGATCTATTTGCATGGTGTAATTCACTTTAAACAACTGCACATACCGCGAGCGCCTGGGAGCCTGTGGACTCAGCTAACATTCCGCTAGCGCTGGACAAACACTCAGCTAACGTTCTGCTAGCGCTGGACAAACACTCATGTAACGTTCCGCTAGCGCTGAACATGTAGTTATGCTGCGCTATTTGCCTCATTTTTAGGTAACAAATGCTAATATCTGTACTAATGTCAGGCTAATTGCCTGATTTGGGGCTTATTCTGGACTATTGTTGACTTTATACAGATCTAATGTTGAGTTCACTCTGTACTAATGTTGAGTTTATACAGGTCTAATATTAATTCTAGACTAATGTTGACTTTATACTGGATTAATATTTACTTTTATGTAAATACTGGAGTAATGTTGAGATAATACTGGATTAATGTTAATACTGGAGTAATGTTAATTCTAGAGTAAAGTTTGGCTAACGTTTTGCTAAAGTGGTGTTAAGCTTCTTCATGCGTAACATAAATGATCAAAATAAGAGTGTGGCTCTGTTCGAAATAGCATACATACTACTACATACTACTGGCGTACTGCTTGGGCCCCAAATCAGTATGCAGTATGTAGTATGCGAATAAAAATATTTTTTCCAGTACGCGAAACATCCCCGGATGACATACTACTTCCGCAAAATATTCCAGTACGTGAACAGAGCTTGTGTCCTGTCCTCTCACTCTCCCACTGTCTGTCTGCGTCTCTGTGAATGATAGCAGGAGTACTGCCACCTGCAGGAAGCAAGCAGAATGTCCTCACTTCTGTGATGGGAGTGTTCACACCGCACTAGCACTGTTTGACACACATGTCACTGACCCAAAGCTCACCAACCAGCGCCTACTCACCAATGCCGCCTTAACATTACAGGTGTGTGTGTGTGTGTGTGTGTATTTATAAAATAAATACTATGCAAAGACTGTTAAGCAAAAACTGCAGTGTCCCTTTACACAGGATATCGCTGTGTAGAATAGTCAGGAGATGCAGGAGAAGTCTTCACCTTTCATCTTCATCTTCTCTCCCTCTCTCCTCCTCTTCCTCACCTATCCTCCGACTGTGTGTAGAGCACGCAGGAAGGGCTTCAGTTCTCCTCAGCCTACTCAGTCGTGTGGCTTCTGCACCATGCAGCTGTTCCTCACAGACTCGCATTTCCATAATTACTCCTCATTTAGCGCAACACTTCTCATGAGAACACAGTGGACATCACTGAAGTGTGACTGCAGTTACAAACAAAGGCCTCACCAAACTGTGGCCATTTACACTGTGGCCATTTACACTGTGGCCATTTACACTGTGGTCATTTACACTGTGGCCATTTACACTGTGGCCAAGCCGTTCTGGGTATGGAACCTACGTATGAACAACTAGCTGTCCAGGACATTCTGGACTAGTAACAGGAGGGACATGCTCCATGGGGGACACCCTCTGGGGGACACCCTCTCTGGGGGACACCCTCTGGGGGACACCCTCTGGGGGACACCCTCTCTGGGGGACACCCTCTCTGGGTCCCTCCATTCTTGGCACAAAGATGATGATTTTGACAGTGCACCAAGTTCTATTTTGAATGTGCTGGCTGTAAAGACGCTTAAAAAAGGGACAAAGTGTGTGTGTGTGTGTGTGTGTGTGTGTGTGTGTGTGTGTGTGTGTGGGTGTGTGTGTGTGTGTGTGTGTGTGTGTGTGTGTGTGTGTGTGTGTGTGTGTGTGTGTGTGTGTGTGTGTGTGTGTGTGTGTGTGTGTGTGTGTGTGTGTGTGTGGTTCAGGAAGCCATCGTAGGTTTTCTCATCCCCGAGGACGAAGGTCTCTGGCAGAGTCTTCAGCCTTGCAGCGATGTACGGCTTCAGGAAGTCCTGCGTCTCACTGCTCCTCCTCCTCCTCCTCCTCGTGCTCGGGTCTGCGTCAGCCTCGAACAGCTATAGCACACACACACACACACACACACACACACACACATTTCACACCTCTGTGTCCTACTGATTGACAATGTGTTCTAAATCTAGCACCATGGCCTTAAGGTCAGGGGTTACTGCTAGGCCACAGCTGTTGGAACAAGACAACTGCATTATTAAATGAGACACTCTCCCTCTCTCTCCCTCTCTCCCTCTCTCTCTCTCCCCCTCTCTCTCAGATGAAGCCATGCTCTCTGTCCTCACCTACGCTTACAGTGCTCCAAACCAAACCAAACAGAACAGGATTAAACTTGAGCAGGAGGAGGGACAGCAGTGCCAGAGGTCTGTGGTCTGTGTCCCTCTGCCATCACAACCCTGAGCTCCCTGGATGGAGACCAGCGTCAGGACATCAGGACGCTCCACACAGACCTGCAGCTCCAGGCCCCCGTCACAGGATCCACGCTCCACAACGCTATTGGCCATTGTTCAGGCAAGCTCCGCCTCCCCTTAAAAGCCCAGCCTTCAAACTGAGGGCTTGTATTATTTGCAAGCCACTGAGAGAGGGAGCTGGGGAGAACAGTCAACTAGGGCGAGGGCCTTGGACTGTACAGCAGGAAAACCACACCGCCAGGAGCGTGTGAGACACTCTGGGAAGGTGTGAGACATGCTGGGGGTTGTGTGAAGCACTGGGAAGGTGTGAGACATGCTGGGAGAGTGTGAGACACTCTGAAAAGGAGTAAGATATACTGGGAGGGTGTGAGACAGTCTGGGAAGGTGTGGGAGACATGCTGGGAGACACTCTGGGTATGCTGCACATACATGGGTAGGTGAGACACATCGTGTCCCCTGTCTGGCTGCTTCTTAACTGGTTGCCCCAGCTATATGGAAATGCCTTATGCTTTTCTATTTACATATTCAGAACACATTTACTATGACAACGCACACACACACACAAACACACACACAAACACCCATGCATATATGTGTAAACATACACATACACACACGGATATTTGCATACAAACATACAAAGTGACATATGCACACACACACACACACACCACACCTCATCTAGGTCCATGTCTTCGGGGCTTTCCCAGTGACGGATTGCAGCTGTAGTCATGGGTACCACCACGATATAGAACCACCTACAGAGCAGAAACCACACACACACACACACACACACACACACAATGAATATTGTAATGTATTCTGGATTTATATTTATATATTCAGAATTGCACCCACACAAACACAGAGTACAAAATCACAAAGGGTTCACAGTGTACAAAATCACCCACATATCTACATGAAAGCACAAATCTACACACACTCACTAACACATACCTCCACACACACACACGCCCACACAGACCCCCCCCACACACACACCCCCACACCCCCCCCACACACGCACCCCCACACAGACCCCCCCCCCACAGACCCCCCCACACACACACCCCCACACCCCCACACACACACCCCCCCACACACCCCCACACACACCCCCACACACCCCCCCACCCACACACCCCCCACACACACACACACACCCCCCCACACACCCCCACACACACCCCCCCCACACACCCCCCCCCCCCCCCACACACCACACACACACACGCCCACACAGACTTCCACACACACCTGGGCCACACACACCTGCCCCGTGGGCATGTGTGTGTGTGTGTGTGTGTGTGCCCACAGACAGTGTGTGTGTGCTGTGGGAACATATGTGTGTGTGTGTGTGTGTGTGTGTGTGTGTGTGTGTGTGTGTGTGTGTGTGTGTGTGTGTGTGTGTGTGTGTGTGTGTGTGTGTGTGTGTGTGTGTGTGTGTGTGTGTGTGTGTGTGTGTGTGTGTGTGTGTGTGTGTGTGTGTGTGTGTGTGTGTGTGTGTGTGTGTGTGTGTGTGTGTGTGTGTGTGTGTGTGTGTGTGTGTGTGTGTGTGTGTGTGTGTGTGTGTGTGTGTGTGTGTGTGTGTGTGTGTGTGTGTGTGTGTGTGTGTTGTGTGTGTGTGTGTGTGTGTGTGTGTGTGTGTGTGTGTGTGTGTGTGTGTGTGTGTGTGTGTGTGTGTGTGTGTGTGTGTGTGTGTGTGTGTGTGTGTGTGTGTGTGTGTGTGTGTGTGTGTGTGTGTGTGTGTGTGTGTGTGTGTGTGTGTGTGTGTGTGTGTGTGTGTGTGTGTGTGTGTGTGTGTGTGTGTGTGTGTGTGTGTGTGTGTGTGTGTGTGTGTGTGTGTGTGTGTGTGTGTGTGTGTGTGTGTGTGTGTGTGTGTGTGTGTGTGTGTGTGTGTGTGTGTGTGTGTGTGTGTGTGTGTGTGTGTGTGTGTGTGTGTGTGTGTGTGTGTGTGTCTGCACCTCACGTCCTCACGTATGAGCCACAGACGCATTTCAGGACAGGACTCATATACCTTTTCTCATTCTGAGTTTCAGATTGGTTTATGTGCGTGTGTGAGTATGTGCGTGTGTGAGTATGTGCGTGTGTGTGTGAGTGCGAGTGTGTGTGTGTGTGTGTGTGTGTGTGTGAGTGCTTTCTCTGTTCTTCTCCCTGATGAAGTGCTCTCGTTGAACATTACTACACTGATTGCATTTCTAAATTATGTCTCCAGAGCCCCCAACTTACTCACTGGCACCAACAAACACTCGAGACCCAATTAAGCTTGAGTGATTCTGCATCTCACCTCTTCCCCCACTCTGCCTCCATCTGCCTCCATCTCCCTCCATCTCCCTGCCTCTGTATTCCTCTCATTCTGCCTCTCTCTCTCTTTTCTTAGTCTCTCATATTCTTCCTGTCTTTCTACCATTCTCTCCCTCTCTCACAGACACACACGCACACGTACACACACACACACACTAAGAATGAGATGAGAATCAGCTATTAAACATTTGACAGGCAGAGGCCCAGCTAAACCTTCACCCAGTCATCTCACTTTCTCAAGAATCTGCTGTGACTGTGTTGTGACAATTTGTCAATTTTGAATCACTGTGTAAACACACTGTTAGCAATATTTCACTGATTTCTGGCCCTCAAGCAGATTAAACCATCAAATAAATCAAATTAATAAATTTTGTTTCACACAATTAAACCAAACTATTTAATTATTCTACTGTCTGATTTGCTTTTCAAAATAATTCACCATTTCACATTTTATGATTTCATTACAGCTATTATACAAATTAATCGTGGTATCTTAACTACGGTATTCCACATAAACTGTAAAGTCTGATCAGAAATTCTGGTTGCTGATCCTGAAACTGTAATTGTGACCCGATCAAACACACAGTCCATACAGGTCACAGTGACCATGAGTGAGTCCTGCTCTCACTCTCAGAACTGATCTCACCAATCAGGTGTTTAAAGACAGGATAAGGAACATCACCACTCAGATAACACCAAACCCTCTTACAGAAACATTACAAACCCTCCAGTTCCTCTCAATATCCCTGAAAACATCATCTTCTCCTAAAACACCACTGAATCTCCAAAACCTCCACCCGGCTCCCTGGTTCCCCAACACTTACAACACAGTCCCTTACAGTCCCTGCAGTTGTCTGGCCCCTGGTGGGTGTATATACGTGTAATATAAGTGTGTGCACAGTTCAGGAATCTACTCTCCACTGCATGAGAGGAGTGGATCCATAGACACTAACCCTACACAGAACATGAGGAGTGAATCCCTAGACACTAGCCCCCTACACAGAACATGAG
>JAGXOD010000025.1:9707500-9727500 GCA_020368025.1 Brachyhypopomus occidentalis | reverse complement strand
TGTGTGCTTTAGCAGGGACACAGCTGGTGGCTCGGACTGTGCACAACGCTCAGCTTCACACACTGCCTCCCAAAACTGCCCAAAACCCCCTCTTAGTTCTCGGTGGCAGAGAGATTACATCCTGCCATGTGTGATTGATGCAGCAATAAAACACTACAACCCCCATAAGTCCCTGCATTACTATATGACTCTCAAGAAAGACAGCTGGGTTCTGTAGTAGGAACAGGACGTTGCCTGAGTAAATGTCACAGTCATCTGCATAATGGTATTATGATATACAACCTCTGCTTGTGATGCAGGCATACCTATCAGTTTAACCTGAGTGTGTGTGTGTGTGTGTGTGTGTGAGAGAGAGAGAGAGCACGCATACAAGAGAGTCTGTGTATTTCACACTCCTGTATATAATGAAGCCTTTTCGCATCTTATTCACTGACACACACACACGCATGCACACACACACACACACACACATCCTGTATTCAGTGATTTACCTCTCCTGTACTGCTGTGATGTGCCTGTCAGATTAAGTTTCGCCTACAGATACTGGGGCTTTTCAGCTTTTTCACTTACACACTTACACATACATATACACCCACACACACCCACACACACAAACATACACACACTTACACACACAAACATACACTTACACATACACACACCCACAGATCCACTAAAGGATCACTGAAAGGTTGGAGGAAGAAAGACCTGTGTCACTCCACCTTATAGCCTAACAGCAAATACACGGCAAAGAGAGCTCAGATCCTCCAGACAAAATCAAACACTGCAGAACAGACCAGAGAGAGAGAGAGAGAGAGAGATTTGAAAAATTAATTTCTATTCAGAGTACAAAATTGGCACAAAATGATCAGAGTTGAGGCTACATAAGCGTTACATGGTGCTCAGAGCACTGCTACATACTCAAACACACAAGCATATGCATGCATGAATGTATGTGTGTGTGTGTATGCACATACATGAGTGTGTGTTTGTGTGCACATGCATGTATGTATGTATGTGTGTGTGTGTGTCATGTATACTGCACCCGAGAACCCTGAGGGCTACAGCGCCCCCTCCTGGCCTCTTCAACCACCCACAAGCATATGCATGCACACACCTGTGTCTGCACCTGTGTGTGTGTGTGTGAGTTCATATTTCAGCAGCATGTATTAAACATGGTCCCTGTAAGTAAATCAGGAGCTGGAGGCCCCAGAAGCCCCAGAAGCTCCACTCCAATTCTTTATGCTTCATTTGCCTTTAATATTTCAACAGCTGAATGTCAAATATGTAATTCTGTCAGTGTGACTCCGGTAGGTGACGGACTGGCTGCATATAATGTCACAGCAGGGAGAAGAAAGTCGAGACCATGAGCGTGTGTAGAGTCTGACCAGCTTGCTTCGTTAAGGAGATCAGAAACCACTTTCATGCTGCTAAAATCGGCTGTGGGAGCCCAAACCTTGTAAGTCCAAACCTTGTGAACCCAAACCCTGTGAACCCAAACACCCTGTGAACCCAAACCCTGTGAACCCAAACACCCTGTGAGTCCAAACCCTGTGAACCCAAACATCCTGTGAACCCAAACCCTGTGAGTTCAAACCCTGTGAACCCAAACCCTGTGAACCCAAACCCTGTGACACAAGCACAGTGCTCTGCGACACGCAGGGTAAACCTGTGGTCTGTGTAAGTTACTTAAATCACACAGAAAATGATTCAGTTGATGCTGTGATAATCACGTTTGCCGTGGGATCTTTAAAGCACAGAAGTGATCATAGATCACGAACAGTTTGTTTAGTGATGGATTATGATGAAATTTTTCATTGAAATTGCTTCAAACAGAATCATGAAAACCATTCCAAAAAAATCACCCCACTCTGCTCTCTCCATCTCTCTTCCATCTCTCCGTATCTACAGTTCCCTCCATCTCCCTCCACCTCTCTGCTCCCATATCTACAGCTCTCTCCATCTCCCTCCACCTCTCTTCTCCCATATCTACAGCTCTCTCCATCTCCCTCCACCTCTCTTCTCCCATATCTACAGCTCTCTCCATCTCCCTCCACCTCTCTGCTCCCATATCTACAGCTCTCTCCATCTCCCTCCACCTCTCTGCTCCCATATCTACAGCTCTCTCCATCTCCCTCCACCTCTCTTCTCCCATATCTACAGCTCTCTCTGGCTGTAATGTTTCTTCACAAAAGGCAGCAGTGATGCAGCAATGGTGTGCGTGCCAGACGCTACACCCCCACACCCCTCCACCCCCCCACACACACACACACACACACACACAACACCCCCCACACACACACACCCCCCACACCCCAAACATCTCCATGGATTTGTCAGAAACGGTGAAACATGATGACACTACTTGTGCAGTTAAACTGTCATATCACTCTACACATATTTAGGACTTTTTAGGACATTTTCTCTGTTTCATGGGGCCTAAAAGCCCTTATTATCCTGACTGAGACACCCCCCTCCCCCCACCAAGCCCGTGTCTCCCCATATCTGTCCTTCCACGCCGTGTCCTAGGTGTCCCTCTATTGCTTTGCCGTAGCTTTCTGATGCCTCTACAATGGCTGTTTTCCAGAATACTTCCACCGGTGACAAGACATTGGACATAAGGGTCAAATTATCAACTGATCTTCCAAATCTCAGCTATGAAAACACACCCATATTATTCCAGGGATTCTATTCTAGTCCTGGTGGGAGATTATTTCACCACTAGCCTTCTAAACCTTTCTCTCTCCCTCACTCCCTCTCTCTCTCCTCTCTCTCTCTCTCCTCTCTCTCTCTCTCCCTCCCTCAGTGACCCTGCTGACAGGTCCTCTCCTGTTCTGGAGGGAGACAAATCAGAGTTTGACAGCATCTATTATCAGATAAGACATCTCATGCTTCACACACATGCACACACCCATGGACAGACACAGAAGTACATACACATGCGCACGCATACACACACACACACACACATGAAGAGACTCACACACACGCATAGATACACACACATGCTTACACACACACAAACACACACACACACACACACGCGTGCTCAGAGACTCATTCACACATTATTTTACTGGCTCTTCAGGTAAAAAAAGAAAAACACATGCCTCAGTAGTCATGGCAATAGTGATTTAGTGATCCAACCACTCTAACCCGATCACTCTAAGATCACTCACCCTGTCACTCTGACAGGATCAGATTCCAAAACACCTCATACATGACCTCATGCATACTGGCTCTCTCCTGTTAACTCAAACACGCTAGCATGCTAGCTCTCTCCTGTTAGACCTCATACACGCTAGCATGCTAGCTCTCTCCTGTTAACACCTCAAACACGCTAGCATGCTAGCTCTCTCCCGTTAGACCTCATACATGCTAGCATACTAGCTCTCTCCTGTCAACACCTCAAACATGCTAGCATGCTAGCTCTCTCCTATTAGACCTCATACAGACTAGCATGCTAGCTCTCTCCTCTTAGACCTCATACGCGCTAGCATGCTAGCTCTCTCCTGTTAAGACCTCATACACACTAGCATGCTAGCTCTCTCCTGTTAGACCTCATACATGCTAGCATGCTAGCTCTCTCCTATTAGACCTCATACACACTAGCATGCTAGCTCTCTCCTGTTAGGACCTCATACATGCTAGCATACTAGCTCTCTCCTGTTAGACCTCATACATGCTAGCTCACTCCTGTTAGACCTCATACCTGCTAGCTCTCTCCTGTTAGACCTCTAACAGACTAGCATGCTAGCTTACTCCTGTTAGACCTCATACCTGCTAGCTCTCTCCTGTTAGACCTCTAACAGACTAGCATGCTAGCTCTCTCCTGTTAGACCTCATACATGCTAGCTCTCTCCTGTTAGACGTCGTACATGCTAGCTCTCTCCCATTAGATGTCTCCTGTGGACGTCAGTGTCCTTGGTAACTGCGGTTTATGGCTCGTGCTGGAGAAGAGGATGGCCATGTTCTTCTTCTCCTCTGTCCTCAGTTGCTAGTTCAGTCTTCATCAGGCCAGAGCGTGAGAACGAGAAAAAAGTCAAGCTAGGCCTCTTGCACCAATGTCTTTCTAACGTCCATGCATGTTAGTAGTTAGTAATCCAGTTACACTGAGCCAAAAGTTAAGAGGAAACTGGCCAAGCTGGAGAGGAATCCTGTCAGAGGGACGTCACGGCAGGGCTGCGGGAGAAAGACGGGCCCTCCCCACTGCCCAATCTCACGCTGTCTCTCCTCCTCAGTGCCTGTGAGACAGTGAGAGGCGAGGGGCTGATAGGGGGAGTATCTGTAGTAGAGGCAACCATGAGAGAACCATATGGACAAGGCCATAAACTGTAAACATGAACCTGGCCTGTCACCATGACAACAGGAGAGTGGGGGAGAGAGGGGAGATGGAGGGGTAAGAGGGGAGAGGGAGGGGTAAGAGGGGAGAGGGAGGGGTAAGAGGGGAGGGGGTTTGGGGGTTCTGCACCCACTCTGTGTGCATGTGCAGTCACGTCTCTGCCACTACTGGGGAATGTAAACTCACACAGATCAGACTTCATGCATGAAAACAACACCTCTCCACTCCAAGCCTGGGTGAGTGTGTGTGTGTGTGTGTGTGTGTGTGGGTGATAAGCTACATGAAGAATCATGGTATTGCCCAAGTTTCCTCACATGCACAGATAAGGCAGGAATGCAGCAGAGTTGGCGATCAGTGGTGAGAGTGGAACAGAATGAGCAAACCAAGAGAACAGACATCACAGGATGGGAGAGAGAACGAGTCATAGGGCGAGAGAAAGAGGGAGAGAGAGCGAGACAGAGAGTGAGACAGACAGAGCGAGACAGAGAGAGTGAGACACAGAGAGGCAGGAGAGGGTGAAAGTGTAAAGGAGAAGAGGTGTGGAGGAACACCCAGATACACCAGCCTGGACTCTTCTGAGCCACCATCATGTTTCTGGTGAGAAACTCTGACCCTCTACCTCAATACTCTCTACCTCAGTACTCTCTACCTCAGTACTCTCTCCCTCTCACTCATTATTAACTACCTCATTACTCTTTACCTTATGACTCTCTCCCTCTACCTCATTACTCTGTACCTCTTTACCATAGATGGAATTTTTAATTTCCCTGTTGCCTTTCATACATCTATATCTACAACCCAGACACAAACACACACATACACACACACACACACTGACTTATGGTTAGTGTTCATGTCCTTGATTCAGCTGGGAGGGAAGGAATTACATCTTGTAAGAGCTATAATTTAGGATTCCTCTGTGGAACTGCAGGCAAAGGCATCTGGGAGTTGTAGTTTTTTGTCACTGAAGGCTGTAGTACCTGGGCATCTGGGAGAGCCACATCCAGAATGCTGGGCGTGCCGCGCGGCTGCCCGATCTCCAGGCGCGAGTACACCAGCTGGTAGCCACGGATCTGACCATGCTGCTTCTGCACCAGGGGGGACTTCCAGGACACCCGCAGAGTGGTGGAGTTCACCACGTCCACCTCCACCCTGCGTGGAGGAGCTCCGGGCACTGCGGACAGACAGGGAGAGCGAGACGGTTTTAGACCTTCAGACGGGCACACTCATGCGTGCACACATACACGTGTGCACAAACACTCACACACACACACACACACTCAAGCAGGTAGTATCTGTAGGGGGAGTATCTGTAGTAGAGGCAACCATGAGAGAACCATATGGACAAGGCCATAAACTGTAAACATGAACCTGGCCTGTCACCATGACAACAGTAGAGTGGGGGAGAGAGGGGAGATGGAGGGGTAAGAAGGAAGGGGGAGGTAAGAGGGGAGATGGAGGGGTAGGAGGGGAGGGGGAGGGGTAAGAGGGGAGGGGGAGGGATAAGAGGGGAGAGGGAGGGGTGAGAGGGGAGGGGGAGGGATAAGAGGGGAGAGGGAGGGGTAAGAGGGGAGGGGGAGGGGTAAGAGGGGAGGGGGTTTGGGGGTTCTGCACCTGCTCTGTGTGCATGTGCAGTATCCCCCTGATCATTAAAGGCAGAAAACATTAAACAAAAAGAGTACCTGTCAAACATATTCAGCAGCTCTTCTGGATGAAGACAGGCTCACTGACCACCTTAAATCAACCTGTCTGACCTGCGTTTACCATGGTGTTAACCTACAGCAGAGACCTGCGTTTACCCTGGTGTTAACCTACAGCAGAGACCTGCGTTTACCATGGTGTTAACCTACAGCAGAGACCTGCGTTTACCATGGTGTTAACCTACAGCAGAGACCGTTTACCCCTGGTGTTAACCTACAGCAGAGACCTGCGTTTACCCTGGTGTTAACCTACAGCAGAGACCTGCGTTTACCATGGTGTTAACCTACAGCAGAGACCTGCGTTTACCATGGTGTTAACCTACAGCAGAGACCTGCGTTTACCATGGTGTTAACCTACAGCAGAGACCTGCGTTTACCATGGTGTTAACCTACAGCAGAGACCTGCGTTTACCCTGGTGTTAACCTACAGCAGAGACCTGCGTTTACCCTGGTGTTAACCTACAGCAGAGACCTGCGTTTACCATGGTGTTAACCTACAGCAGAGACCTGCGTTTACCATGGTGTTAACCTACAGCAGAGACCTGCGTTTACCATGGTGTTAACCTACAGCAGAGACCTGCGTTTACCATGGTGTTAACCTACAGCAGAGACCTACTGCGTTTACCCTGGTGTTAACCTACAGCAGAGACCTGCGTTTACCATGGTGTTAACCTACAGCAGAGACCTGCGTTTACCATGGTTTACCACAGCAGAGACCTGCGTTTACCCTGGTGTTAACCTACAGCAGAGACCTGCGTTTACCATGGTGTTAACCTACAGCAGAGACCTGCGTTTACCATGGTGTTAACCTACAGCAGAGACCTGCGTTTACCATGGTGTTAACCTACAGCAGAGACCTGCGGTGTTAACCATGGTGTTAACCTTACAGCAGAGACCTGCGTTTACCATGGTGTTAACCTACAGCAGAGACCTGCGTTTACCATGGTGTTAACCTACAGCAGAGACCTGCGTTTACCATGGTGTTAACCTACAGCAGAGACCTGCGTTTACCATGGTGTTAACCTACAGCAGAGACCTGCGTTTACCATGGTGTTAACCTACAGCAGAGACCTTACCATGGTGTTAACCTACAGCAGAGACCTGCGTTTACCATGGTGTTAACCTACAGCAGAGACCTGCGTTTACCATGGTGTTAACCTACAGCAGAGACCTGCGTTTACCATGGTGTTAACCTACAGCAGAGACCTGCGTTTACCATGGTGTTAACCTACAGCAGAGACCTGCGTTTACCATGGTGTTAACCTACAGCAGAGACCTGCGTTTACCATGGTGTTAACCTACATGGTGTTAACCACAGCAGAGCACCTGCGTTTACCATGGTGTTAACCTACAGCAGAGACCTGCGTTTACCATGGTGTTAACCTACAGCAGAGACCTGCGTTTACCATGGTGTTAACCTACAGCAGAGACCTGCGTTTACCATGGTGTTAACCTACAGCAGAGACCTGCGTTTACCACCTGAAGGACAGCACACAACCTCTCACACTCTTACACACAAGCCTTTTCACACCCTCACCCTCTCCAACAGCTTGTGTGAGAGGCGGAGTGGAATACCCAATCAGGTATTGATAAAATAGAGCAGAGGTTGTCAAGAAGTTAATACTGATCGATAGAGATGGAGACAGAGGCAGGGAGAGGGCGGGGAAGGTTAACACGTTCAGCATTAGCACATTACACACAGCTGAGAGTTAGGCTCCGCCCACACGTAATGAAGAGACATGTGTGTGTAGGAATCCTGAGCAGTGGACACCTCCTTTAAGACATTTAACAGGATGAATGTGCTTGTCTGTAGAAACTGGCCTTGGCCTCTTGAAGAGTAAGTCGATAGAGCTTGTGTGAAAAACACACACACACACACACACACACACACACATACACATACACACACACACACACACACACACACACGCACACACACACATACATACACGCACACACACACACACACACACACATACATACACACACACACACACACACACATTCACACACATCTCTCTCCTTCTATCTGTCTCTCTCTATCTGTCTGTCTCTATCAGTCTTCGTTTGTCTCTTTTGGCCCAATCTCTCCATCTCACTGCCTCCTTCTGAGCCCTCTGTGAACACGGTGAGACTGTACTCATCCTGGACATCTCAACGGACGTCTCATGACCTATGGCTAGAAGAAGACAGAGGCACTGAGAGGTAGAGAGGCAGAACGAGAGAGATATGAAGATAGAGAGATAAAGAAAGCTGGAGAGATAGAGATGAAAAGAGAGGTAGGGAGAGAGAGAGTTAGAGAGAGAGAGATGAAGAGAGAGGTAGAGAGAGTGGAGGTACAGAGATTGTTGGTGAGCCTTTTAGTTCAGTGTGGGGCTCTTCCAGGGTTATTCTGAATAAGGGGTATTAAGGGGTATTAAGGAGTATGCTGAGTGTAGTATAGCTGGTAGAAGCAGTGAGGAGCAGGAGGAAGTGCTAACTCTGGATAGACGGAAGGGTCCGTAGGAATTTGATCCGTGGGAGAGCGTACCGTCCTCGCTGGTTCTGATGCGTGAGCTGGAGCTCTCGGGCCCGGCCCCAGCGTCAGTGTGGGCTTTGACCCAAACCCGGTACTCCGTCCATTTCTCTAGGTTCACCAGCACGTAGCTGTTCACGTGCGCCGGAATGTTCTTCACCACGTGACGCTCGCGGTCCTCCCCCGAGACTGCCTGATAGGCCAGCGAGTAGCACACGAGGTTTCCGTGGCGACTGGCAGCAGGAGGTGCGACCCAACTCACCTCGATGCTGGTTGAGGAGAGACTGAGCAGGTTCAGTTCCTGCGGGGGGGCTGACGGTGCTGTGGAGGTGAGGGGGAGGTGGAGATGGAGTCATGTGCAATCAGGACTGGAGAAAGATGGTCTGAGGCTCAAAAGAATGTTCTGGAAACTTCTAATCAATTTATACTACACTGTGCTACTGTGCAGAGATTAGAACTGAGATTAATGTCATGCTTGGCTTGTTCTTGTGTATGTGTGTATGCTTGTTGGTGTGTGTTTTAGGTGTGTGTTTTAGGTGTGTGTGGTATCTCATTCTCTTGGTGTGGTAACGCGTGAATGTGTTGCAGAGGGAGTGGCAGGTTTGAGCGCGTTCAATAAAGTGCTTACATTGGTTAATATTAAACTGGATTTCTCCTTATCTTGTACTCAGTTACAGAGTCAGTGGTGAATCATCACCTAGACTTAGGCTTAGTCTAGATCTTACTCTAGATCTTACTCTAGATCTTAGTCTAGATCCTGCAAACCAGCTCTCCCAAGTCCTGAGAAGCAGACGAACGCAAACGAAGGAAGCAGAGCAGACGAACACAAATGCAGGTGTTGGCATGACACGGCGCCCCAGCCTACAAACAAAACAACCCCAACAACACATGGAGGAGAAGGGTGTGGTTATGAGGACAAGGGTGTGGTTATGAGGAGAACTGTGTGGTTATGAGGAGAAGGGTGTGGTTATGAGGAGAAGGGTGTGGTTATGAGGAGAACTGTGTGGTAAAAAGCCTCGGTCAGGATCATCTAATCATCATTACATTTTTGGGGCATACTGAGTTGGTGAGTGTTAGTAGACCTGAGTTGGTGAGTGTTAGTAGACCTGAGTTGGTAGGCTTAGGTGAGTCTGAGCTTCCACTTTAGTGACAGATTCAGCACTTCATTACCAAAGGACTGGAATGACCTGCCCTAGTGTTAGGGCACAGCACAGAGGAAACAGCTTCCAGTGCCTCAGCGTCGCACTGAACCACACCGTGAAACGTGGCCGCCGTGGAGGACAGACCAGGACAGACCAGGACAGACCAGGCGAGTCGTCCTGATGGTCACGTGACTGTGAGAGAGCATGATAAATGAACCCCACAGAAAGAGAATAAGGATAGGGAAAAGAGAGAGGGAGAGAGAGAGAGAAAATGAGATGTAGATGAAAATATAGAGAATGAGATTCTAATGTCAGTGTATGCAGGAGGTTGAAGAGATTTTGAGAAATGCATGAAGAGAAAAGAGAAATGACTGAGACAAAATGGAGAAAGAGAGAGAGAGAGTGAGAGTGAGGGAGCGTGAGAGGGAGAGAGAGAGAGAGTGAGAGGGTGCTGAAATGTGAAAGGAAGAAATGGAAGAAAAGGAGAGGGTGTGACAGAGATAAACGAGTGTGGAAGATAAAGGGAAAAAGAAAGTGGATGAAAGGAGGTATGATAAACACAGCACAAAAGGCAAGGAAGAATGACATAGGTGAAAAAGCAGGTGTGTGTGTGTGTGTGTGGACATGTGTGTGTGTGGCAGAGAGACAGACAGATAGGGAGAAGATGAGATTGCAGGTTGTGGGTCTCTGGGGGACGTTGTCTCTGCATGCGCTATATGAGAGGCGAAATCACAGCTGACCAGCAGGGGGCAGTGTTCCTATGGGAATGGTGAACACCCACACCCATGTGCCAGGCCTCATTCAGCTGCCAGTCTGAACAAAACAGCCCCAAATAATCCCTGATTCCTTTTAAGAGCTGTCATAAATATTCAGTGGCTCAGTCGTGTGAGTGACGGGGACTTGGCCTGGGATGTCAGGACTGAGATTACACTGAGAAGTCAGCATCACTCTGACACCACCGAGGAGCAGAAGCCTCAACCCACCAATCACTGAACAGGACACAGCCAATAAAGGAGAGACTGCGAGAGCCGTGGCAGTTAAATTAACGCCTGGAAGCTGTGTGGATTAAATCTTCACAGCTTGGGGCTCCGTATCTGAACAGCCTTAAAGCACAGGGGCTATTTGAGTTTAAGAAATAAACAAAAACACATAAATAAACAAGCATGTGAAATGGCAGACTGATGGTTCTGCAGAGGAATGTTTGCGCATTACTGCTTCTCCCAAATCTCACCCACCTTCCAGTCAGCAGCTGATTCCAAGGGCTTCACGAGCAACAGCTCACATGGCTATGGCCTAGTCAAGACCACATCACCACGCACGGGAACGTGTGCTAGAGAGCAAAACTCTGCAATCACCCTCCTAACCAGCCAAAAGGAACGGACAGCAAACCCACCTTACCAGAGTAAAGACGGTGGCTATGACTGAAACAGCCAGCAGGGGGCGAGAGAACGCTGGAGCTGGACGAGAGCGAGAGAGAGAGAGAGAGAGAGAGAGGGGGGAGGGAGAGAGAGAGAGGGAGGGAGAGAGAGAGAGGGAGGGAGGGAGAGAGAAGCCGCGGGTGTGGGACGCCACTGCTACTCACAGGACTGAGCCGTGCGAGTCAGGATGGGCTGCGTGAACACACCCACGCCCAGCTCAGAGCGGGCCGCCAGCATGAACTCATACACGGTATCGGGCTTCAGGCCTTCCACGGCATAGGAACCAGCTGGGTCAAAGGTCAGATGGTTCTGTGAGACGCAGAGACAGAGAAGGAGAGAAAAACGTAATGAATAACTCATTCTCTCGCTCACCTACAGTCATCTCACTGATCACGTGAGCATGCGTCTGTATAGTCACGTCCTGCTATGATAAGCAGGTTAGAGTTGTTACACCAACTGTGTTTTTACACCAGCTGTGTTTTTACACCCGCTGTGTTTTTACACCCGCTGTGTTTTTACACCAGCTGTGTTTTTACACCAGCTGTGTTTTTACACCCGCTGTGTTTTTACACCCGCTGTGTTTTTACACCCGCTGTTTTTACACCCGCTGTGTTTTTACACCAGCTGTGTTTTTACACCCGCTGTGTTTTTACACCTGCTGTGTTTTTACACCAGCTGCTATTAGTAGTCGTAGTATCACACTACCTTAGTAATTGTGTTGTCAATACTGCATGTAAAGGAGTCATGCGCTATAAAACGCACTGAACTATGTGACCCAGAGACACACTCCTTACTATTACCTTCACATCAGAAACTGCAAATGCTGTTGTAGGTGCTAGTGCTGGTGGTGGAGATGGTGATGGTGTTGTGTGTGGTAGTGTTAGTGGTGTGAGTGTTATGGGTGATGGTGTTGCGTGTGGCGTTAGTGTTATTGGCGCTGGTGTGTGTGGTAGTGTAAGTGGTGTTAGTGTTATGTGTGGTGGTGTTGTGTGTGGTAGAGGTGGTGGTGTTAGTGTTATAGGCGCTGGTGTTGTGTGTGGTAGTGTAAGTGGTGTTAGTGTTATGCGTGGTGGTGTTGTGTGTGGTAGTGGTGGTGGCGTTAGTGTTATGGGTGGTGTTGTGTGTTGTATGTGGTGGTGGAGTTAGTGTTATGGGTGGTGTTGTGTGTGGTAGTGGTGGTGGCATTAGTGTTATGGGTGGTGTTGTGTGTGGTGGTGGTGGTGTTGGTGTTAGTGTTATGGGCGGTGTTGTGGGTACCTTGTTCCCTGAGTTGGCCTCCCAGTAAATCAGCTCGTACTTGGTGACGTGGTCTTGAACAGGCCACAGCCACGTGAGCATGACCCGCGTGTCCAGCTCCGCCTCTGCCTCAAAGTTGATGGGCTGGGAAGGAACTGCAGGGAACAGCACCCAGATCAGCACACGGGGAACAGCACCCAGATCAGCACCCAGATCAGCACACGGGGAACAGCACCCAGATCAGCACACGGGGGAACAGCACCCAGATCAGCATACGGGGGAACAGCACCCAGATCAGCACACGGGGAACAGCACACAGATCAGCACACAGATCAGCACACGGGGAACAGCACACAGATCAGCACACAGGGAACAGCACCCAGATCAGCACACAGGGAACAGCACCCAGATCAGCACACAGGGAACAGCACCCAGATCAGCACATGGGGGAACGGCACCCAGATCAGCACATGGGGGAACGGCACCCAGATCAGCACACGGGGGAACAGCACCCAGATCAGCACACGGGGGAACAGTACCCAGATCAGCACACGGGGGAACAGCACCCAGATCAGCACACGGGGAACAGCACCCAGATCAGCACACGGGGAACAGCACACAGATCAGCACACGGGGAACAGCACCCAGATCAGTACACAGATCAGCATACGGACTTTATTACAGACTCAAAAACACACACATTCACACACACACACACACACACACACACGTGCCACTCTCTCACCGCCTTGCTGAGTTTTGATCTGCAGCACGTCAGACGGCGGCCCGTCTCCCACGGACGTGAAGGCCAGGACCCTCAGGCTGTAGGTGATGTTGGGCACCATGCTGGAGATGGTGGTGAGGTGGCTGGCGTCGGTGTTGTGCTTGTGCCAGGTGCTGAGTGGGCTGTGTGGCTCGGCCGTGAAGTACACGCGGTAGCCGCGCACGTGTCCGTTGGGCTCCTCGGGCGGATCCCACTGCACCAGCATGGTGGTGGCGCTGAGCATGCGTGCTTGTACGCGCAGGGGTGCGGACGAGGGAGCCTGCTCGCCCGTGCGCGTCACCACCGACCCGCTGGGCGGCCCGCGCCCGATGTTGTTCACCGCCATCACGCGGAACTCGTACTCGGAGTAGGGGCTGAGGCCGCCGATACTGTAGCGCGTGGACGCCACTCCGTCCACCTCCTGGTGGCCCGTGTCGGAGCTACGCGCCCGGTACTGGATGACGTAGTAGGACACGGGCTCCGGGTTTCCGGAGTCCCACGTCAGGGTCACGCTGGTGGCCGTGGTCTCCGTGACGATGAGAGAGGTGGGGGGGCGAGGAAGGGCTAAGAAACACACGCTTTATTATTTTCAGCTCTGGGGATCCTTAAAATATAAAGTGTTAATATATCTAAATATATAATATATAATCACTGCAATAATATTAGTTTTTGAAAAAACTGAGACAAATAAAAATGACATTTTTGAAAATGAAATGACGACATTTCACTCTACACTTGTTTTCTATTTCCTGTGGTGGTTCAGGACAGTCATTGCGGTTCAGCATAGCTGAGTCAACTACATTTATCCAGGCACCCAAATAAATAACAAACCTTTGATAAGCTGTATTTCAATTACGTTAAAATCATAATCTGTAAGCCATTTACAAGGCAGTTTAACGGCTGCTGACACTGTGATACAGGAGCACAGGTTAAACGTTTGTTCTCAATGAATCTATGCGAATGTGGACGGGTCCAGGACCCGGAGCGTGTGGTTAGCAGTGAAAGACTCTGTCCTGCGCTGTAACTGTATCCACGTCGAGTTTCTCTGCCTCCTGCATCTCCAGATGGACAGCAGAGTGTCTGCAGTGTGATTATACTGCAGCTGAGAACGACTTCAAACAGCTTTTGGGTTGCAGTCAGAGTCCAAGTGGTCTCACAGGAGCCCAGAGCAGTGTTGTGGGAAAGGCTGCAAAAGACACAGCGCACGCTGCTTTGTGCCGCTCTACGGAGCTTAAATACGCCACGGAGATATCGCACTGCGTCCAACTCCCACAACACCTTCCGCCTCCCTCTGAAAGACTTGAGGAGTATCAGAGCGACGCCTTATTCAGCTCCCTAGACCCGCGTGCATACAGGCCCCGTGCCCAGTTCAACCCTCAAAGCCACCCAGGTCAATCCTAAAGCCAAAACCACAGATGATTAAAACTCCTGGAATGACTCAGTTTATGAAACTGGCACCATTAATAATTGATAACTGCAAGTAAAGACCATTATAACAGTAAGGGTAGGGTTCTGTTTCAGGACCCTCTCCCTGTCTGCCAGATACATAGGCACATTCTCCCTCTCCCTCCCCTCCCTTTCTCTCTCTCTCTCCCTCCATCTCTCTCTTTCTCTCTCTCTCTCCCTCCCTCTTTCTCTCTCTCTCTCTACCTCCCTCTCTCTCTCTCTCTCTCCCGCCATCTCTCTCTCTCTCTCTCTCCCTCCCTCTCTCTCTCTCTCTCTCTCTCTCTCTCCCTCTCTCTCTCTTTCTCTCTCTCTCTCTCTCTCCCTCTCTGTCTGTATTTCACAGCCTGATCGACTACCACATGTGGATGTCTGTGCTAACCTCTGACACTCAAGACTTGTGATAAACAGTGCAGTAAATGAGGTGTTGGCGCTGAGCTTGTTCTTATCAAGGCACAGCTAAGGGCAGGATATTTCCTGCTTGGGTCTGGGTGTAAAAAGGTCTGTGACAGTAATGGGGATGATGCAGAGAGTTATTCATCACGTTTCAGGGCTGATGAAAGATTGATAAGATGCTGGCATGGAAACCCTCCCCTCCCATCTGTGTTATTAACGAGAGCTTCAGCAGATACGATAGGGCTAGACCAGTACCACAGACCAGTACCACAGACCAGTACCACAGACCAGTACCAGAGCCGTGGGAGCCCTGGCCGTTGAATGGATGAATGAAAGAGTGAGTGAGTGAGTGGGTGGGTGGGTTCTGTGTGACCCTACTGTTGTAGTCACCATGCAATAAAGGGACAGATGGACTCTTACCCTTCACAGTGATCTGGGCGGTGGTGTCGATCATGCCCAGAGAGGAGATGGCCACACACGTGTAGTTGGCTGACTGTCGGATGTTGATAAGTTCCAGCACGTTCCTCCCGATGGGCATCTCCTCCTCCTTGGTGAGCTCCACCTCTCCAGCCATCCACTTGACGTAGGGCATGGGTGCTCCGACCGCCACACACGTGAGGTTGATGCTTCCCCCCGGCATCACCTCATGATTGGTGGGTGGGATAGAGAAGCGTGGTGGGACTCTCCGCACTGTCATAGGAGGACAAGGAGGAGGGGGCGGAGTTAGATGCCAGGTGAGGGGTGGGGGAGGGGAGACAGGAAGTGCTGCCCTGCTGAGACCGGTATGGAGCTGAATGTGTGCACACCTGCAGGGCAGCTGTGAGGGGGGCAGGTAGTCTGGGCTTGACTACAGCTACACAGCTACTGTATTATGGTGCTCTGGACACACTGGGCCCGGCACTCACACGTGGGATGAGGTCATTGGTCTGTTTTTTGTTGTTGCTGTAAAACATACGTGGCTGAAACTACTTGTTGAGTGGTGAACTGTGTGAACTTTAAGTGGAACTGTGTTGGTAAGGTGCGGTGGTGATGGTGACTGTAGGACATGAAGCTCCAGATGCTCCTCACTAAAGCTTCCTGTGGTGGAGATGGTGACTGAACCCTCACTGTGCTGAACCCTCCAACTCCGCTGTGCCTGCCTTGGTCCCAACACACTTAGGAACCGTCCCGCATATCCGCAGAAAGGTCAGGATTAGCGGGACCTGAGGCCCGTGCTCCCATGGTGCCGAGCATGAGTTCCAGCGCTGGGAGTGTGTAGGACTTGAAGCTCCAGACGCTCCTCTCTAAAGCTTCCTGTGCTCTCAGAGAATCACGCATGATTGACTCGTCGCCTCGTCGCTGAGAGGCAGAACTGCCCTAATTACACCAAACGTGTCCGGCACTAAAGCCCCCAGGCAAACACCAGCGCTGTTCTCACCCAGCACACTGTTGCCATTGAGATCCTGTCTCTAACCTCCAGGGTCCCATAGAGGGTCAGACACCCGCGAGCTCTGAGACAAACACAGTGCCCTATAATCAGCCAGGCGGCTTGTTTTGTTTACTGCACAAGGAAACCAAGAGTGGAGACATAAGATTCAATGAAAACATTCAATTCAGCAACATTGATTCACACATTTGATTCATTACATTTGATTCAACACTCCTGATTTGATAGTCATCTAATTCTAATTCAACATATTTGATTCACAATATCCAATACGACACACTTGATTCAACAACCCTGATTCGGCACAGTAACTGATTATGGAGATGTGCCTGGCAGAAGCAGAGAACGTTGCTCTGTGTCTGCAGTATCGGCCCTGCCCTGGAGACTGAGGCCATTGTAGCACATATCACCAAAATATACAAACTCTTTTACTTTTTATGTAATCTTCCTTCTGCTACGGTAGCAGGACAGAAATGTTGAACCACTTTGAAGGTCATTTTGTGCAAAACTTCTTACTTAAATGAGAAGTGCACTGAGCTCTGAGAGGGGCATTTAAATGACCGTAGTGTCTCCAGGCTGCTGTCACATCTGCCCCTACTGCCCCTGGCATCTGTCGGGGTGGGATGGAGATTGCTACTGTCATCACCCCAAAGCACTCAAGAAACACCTTAAGGAGATTAAAGAGAAATAGATGTTTTAGGTCAAAAGTTTCCAGAACAGAATATGATGGAATTCTCATTATGTTCTTTTTTTCATTTTGATAGGTTGGCGCTGCAGGGACCAAACCAGCGATCCAGACGCCACCAGCGGAAAAAGTTGAAATCGAAGCCACCAAGTATTTTATGTGACACACACTATCATTTTTTTCTGTGTGCAGACCAACTGGATGAATGGCGAGACATGCTTTAGTTACAGGTGTAAACACGCGGTGGAGACACCGCAATGCTGGATTATCCTTCAAAACCAGTAGAAGGTTTGGAGTCTTGCCTTCTTTCTGCTCATGTATCCTGGAGCTGAATCTAGTGACGACCTCAACCTGAGCATGACAGAGAGAGACCATGCAGAGAGAGACCATTCAGAGAGAGACCATGTTCTTCTGCCCGGCCTCTCAGTCTAGTTTAACATGTCTAGGTTTATCTTGGCCCCACCCACAAAGAAGTGCATTGTGTTTTTCACCCTACTGAATGCGCACCTTAAATATAGCACCGGTCTACACCGGTCCACACCGGTCCACACCTGTCCACACCTGTCCACACCTGTCCACACCTGTCCACACCTGTCCACATTTGTCTACAATTGTCAGCACCTGTCTACATATGTCTACACCTGTCCACACCTGTCCACACCTGTCCACACCTGTCCACATTTGTCTACAATTGTCAGCACCTGTCTACATATGTCTACACCTGTCCACACCTGTCCACATTTGTCTACAATTGTCAGCACCTGTCTACATATGTCTACACCTGTCCACATCTGTCTACAGGTTCTGTGGCTTCAAGACATGTGTCATCTTTATCAGTATGTATACTGGTTTCTGAAACAATGTAGACACAGGGAAGCAAGCTAGTCCCCAACGAAGTGTCCTGGTATCATAAAATAACATTCTGTTACATCCTGACATGGTGAGGTGCCACTGACGTGTTATCTTGCTTATTCAATGACAAGGAAATAGCAGTAGAATTCAGAGAAATAGATATTTCAGGTCAGACGTTTCTCGAAGAGATTAACGGTATTGATCAAGGAGGTGGGAGTGAGTGCAACCTGTAGTAGATACTGTGTGTTAAGATGTTACACTGCAATTATGAGATATTGATAACTAATTATTTCCCTGAAGTAAAAATACTTTCACTTTGTGGTTTTAGATGTGTGTGTAGTTTCTGGACACGGACTGCAAAAGCGAACAGACTGAACTGGGTATTATATATTTGCAGCAGGTGAGATTCCCTAAAACTTCACAGCAGGTGAGATTCCCTAAGACTTCACAGCAGGTGAGATTCCCTAAGACTTCACAGCAGGTGAGATTCCCTAAGACTTCACAGCAGGTGAGATTCCCGAAGACTTCACAGCAGGTGAGATTCCCTAAGACTTCACAGCAGGTGAGATTCCCTAAGACTTCACAGCAGGTGAGATTCCCTAAGACTTCACAGCAGGTGAGGTTCCCGAAGACACAGCAGGTGAGATTCCCTAAGACTTCACAGCAGGTGAGATTCCCTAAGACTTCACAGCAGGTGAGATTCCCTAAGACTTCACAGCAGGTGAGATTCCCTAAGACTTCACAGCAGGTGAGATTCCCTAAGACTTCACAGCAGTGTTTCAGCAGGATCCACAGTGGCTGGGCAGTGTTCCGTCAGCAGCCTGAGAACATCTGGACAGAGATCTGGAAATTCTGGCTGTTCTCGCCTCCCTGTTTGTGTGTGCAGTTCACGGGACGTTTATTAGACATCTCTCAGACAGACGTCTCCTGTGGGCTTGTCAGGGCTAACAAAAACACTGTAACATTACTGAACAGCCCAATCTCCTCAAACGCTGAACGCATTGGGAAAGGCTGATGTAGCATGTAGCCTGCATCCCATGAGAGCACGTCTTCACGAGAGCACGTCTTCACGAGAGGCCTACAAACGGTGATGGAGGACAGCGCATTTTGGTGATGAAGGCATGACTCTCTCCACCCAGTGGAGCAGTACGTTCAGCTGCTCAACATACTGGGCCGAACATCACCCCCCTCATCTCCTGCATGTGTGTGTGTGTGTGTGTGTGTGCGTGTGTGTGTGTGTGTGCGTGCGTGTGTGTGTGTGTGTGTGTGTGTGTGTGTGCGTGCGTGTGTGTGTGTGTGTGTGTGTTGTGTTTATTTAGGTTACATTATTTTACCTATCAGCCTGATCGGTGGACCCACACCGAGGACAAGGTTGGGTTGTGTGGACACAGAAGCTGTAGTGTGGGTCTAAGACCTGAGGGTGGTGTGGGTCTAAGACCTGAGGGTGGTGTGAGTCTAAGACCTGAGGGTGGTGTGGGTCTAAGACCTGAGGGTGGTGTGGGTCTAAGACCTGAGGGTGGTGTGAGTCTAAGACCTGAGGGTGGTGTGGGTCTAAGACCTGAGGGTGGTGTGGGTCTAAGACCTGAGGGTGGTGTGAGTCTAAGACCTGAGGGTGGTGTGAGAGACCCGAGGATGGAGATTTAGCACATATTTACAGTAGTTACAATCAGCAGGCAACACAGACTCAACACAGAGTCAGTGAGTCAGTGTGTTAGGAAGCAGACGCTGTAGTGTCAGTGTGCTGGCGGGTAACCAGCAGGGGGCGAGACCACGTTAGTTCACGTTAGTCATCGTACACACACAGGAAGGCATGTTACCATGGGGATGGAGGGTGGTCACACGCTGATGGCTGAGCTGAAGTCAGGAGTGAGGGGGAGGGTGACGTGCTGTGGGAGGGGCAAGGGGAGGGGCAGGGGGAGGGGCATGGCTGATACACAGCCCCTGGTAGACCTTAATCACTGAGCTCACTTAGGCAAGCTCAGCTAGTTAGTGGAGCAATGAGGATGTCGCCGTTAGTAATGCAGACACACACACACACACACACACACACACACAAGCACTCAAACGCATACTTTTCCTGAA
>JAGXOD010000025.1:9697500-9700000 GCA_020368025.1 Brachyhypopomus occidentalis | reverse complement strand
CTTTTAAATCCTACCACACATCCCCTCCGCATAAAATACAGACATCTGATGCAACGTGGAGAAAGAGAGCGTAGAAACCTTCAGCCTATTCACCTGCTCAGCGCAGGAGGTTTGGTGTTCGTGCTCGTCCACAGACCGCCTGACTCGGAGTTCAGGACGAGGGTTAACAATCTCACCTCGGCTACTGAGGTTGTGCTAGTAGGTACAGAGTCTCTTTAGTTACAAGTAGTGAAGTGTGCTGGTTATTACAAAGTCACACAAGACCTGGATGTTAATCCAGCTACTGGTGGGGGTAAAAACAGGAAGCCGCCCTCCAGGGGAGGTGTGAGAGGCGCAGACTAAGGTTCAACCTCATCAGCAGTTCTGAGGTCGGTACCTGCGCTGAGTCTGGCGGGGGAAGCGTGTGTTGGACGTGAGAGGCGGAGCCTACGGCAGAGATGACAGACACGCTGAAGTCTTTCTGTTTCCATGGTGTTGAGAGGAGGGGAATGCCAACACCACTGCCTTCCCCTAGCTGGAGTAACAGCTCACTGGAGCAATTATAATCTTCATTATTCTGAAGGCACGGGATGACTGAAGCTCTCCGCTTGAGAAGCTCACGGGACAGCCCCGCCCTCCAGCCCCGCCCTCCAGCCCCGCCCCCAGCCCCACCCTCCAGCCCCACCCCCAGCTGATGCCACAGCCCCGCCCCCTGGTGGACACCTGCACATGTCTGCGCTGTGGCTGGACTGCTTCCTGGATGCTGTCTTCCCTTTGTCTGTCTCTGTGTTTGCAGTTGTGCTGACTGCATTGTAAACAGACTGATCAACTGCTAAGGAGGAATCACTAGTCTGGTAATTACTGTTAGACAGATGCATCTCACAGCCAGTATAAGACTTTATTACACACAAAGAACACTGAATTATTACTATTTATATAAGAGGGAGCATGTAGTTTAATTGGAACAAAATCCCAACTGATTAGTATTCTTAGAAAAGTCTCCCTCTGTGAGATAATAAGTGAAGCTCTAAACTCATGGATCAAAAATGGATTCTGTCAAAACAAGTAAACCACATAAACAGGAACAGGAAAACACAGAACTGGGTCTCCGTGGTGACAGGCTGGTCAAAATGAGCTTTTGCATGGTCATTTTAATGGCCAGCCTGCGAGGTTACTGCAGGTTACTGAATCCCTAACACAAGTCTTAACCCAACACCCAAACACACCAGCTCACCTCAACTCACATTTCTACATCAGTGGCTCAGAAAGACGTCCCCTACCCACACTCCTCTGCTCCAACACTTTGCTGACCTGGTACAGGTACTGAGTGTGATTAAGGGCTTAGCCCAAGTGTACAGAGGGCAAACACGGACCGTCTGGTGGGGGCTTGAGAACAACTCAACTAGATGAATCCTACAGGTTCCTCTGCTTCTTAGTCTGATAGCTTCATTAAAAATCACACCCCAGTTTCAACACAATTTCCTTGACACTGCTTTCCTGAGGGAGTTCAGGGAGACATTTCGATATGCCAATGAAATTTAAACCTTCGTGAATGTAAAACGCAATGCTAAAATAACTGCTCTGATCAGATGCCTTAGAGGCACCTTGTTTGGGGGCGGGTCTTACCTGAGCGGAGCTGTTTGATTCGTCCATTGCTGCCACTGATGTCGACAGGGAGGAAGTCTTTGAACCAGGAGATCTCAGGGTCTGGGTTCCCACTAGCAGCACACAGCATGGTGGCTGTGCGGGTTTTCTCCACCACCTTCAGCTGGGGACCCATGTCTATGGTAGGGAACCCATGAGGGATCTGGTCCTCTGCACACACACACACACACACACAGAGAAAAGAGGGTTACTGTTCACATACACACTGGTGTATAGCATAGAGACTATTCAGCTGAGAACTACCATCCCTTAGTTACCAACATGGCTCAGTAATCCAGTTGACACGGAACGTCTTCACTGAGTCAGATATGTGAGACACGGGTTGACACTGAACCCTGCATGTAGTAGACCTCAAGGAGGAGGGCTGGAACTACACTGTGCCCAGCCGCAGGAGAAGAGGTTTTACTAGACTCTGCAGAGCACAGGCAGGATGGTGTTTGAGAGGACCCTGCTCTGCGGAGCACCTCTGAGGAGCATCTCTGAGGAAGATCTCTGAGGAGCATCTCTGAGGAACATCTCTGAGGAATACCTCTGAGGAACACCTCTGAGGAACATCTCTGAGGAACATCTCTGAGGAGCACCTCTGAGGAGCACCTCTGAGGAACATCTCTGAGGAACATCTCTGAGGAGCACCTCTGAGGATCACCTCTGAGGAGCACCTCTGAGGAGACAGTCGTGGATGAGGAGAGGCAGGGGAGTAAAGGGCTGAAATTCACCCCGATCTGATTCACTCTGGTGTTTCTGCTCATGGATGCGACAGGGAGAAAGAGTGATGTATGTATGTGTGTGTGTGTGTGAGAGAGAGAACTGGACTAGTAATCAGTGAGAAAAGTAAACAGAAGTGAGCTCCATCTAT
>JAGXOD010000025.1:9682500-9692500 GCA_020368025.1 Brachyhypopomus occidentalis | reverse complement strand
AACACCACTAACACCACAATCATTAACACAACACCACCAACACCACAGCCATTAAAGCCTTTAATGCAGCACCACCACCTCCATAATGCCACCTACACCACAGCACATCCTGGCTCATGGAGTCAGACTTCCCTAAGCTTTCATTAAAACTCAGTTTCCCATCAGCCCCTGCAGCGGGGCCTCCTGCCCAATACGGTTTGCTCTTGTCCTCTCTACCCAGGGCCTCATTTCCCCACAGCACTGTAGTGTTAAATCCTAAACGAGAGAGTGTGGTGTGTGAAACTCACTCGACCGGTTAATGATGCTCTTTATGTTACAGTGCTTCTGGGATACATGGACCTAGTCAATAAATTATCAAAGCAATTCATTTAAGTCAAGATTTTTATAAATATTTACAACTACTAGGCAAAAACTAACATATTTATATAGTTCTGTATTTTAACACACAGGTCCATAGGTTAATAGCTGAATTCCATGTAAATCACTTAATGAACAATCGATGACTCCAATCATATCAATCAATTAATGATTTATGAGGATTGTACATGAATTTATATTATAGAGTTGATATGAATAAACAAAACATCCTCCATGAAAACAACTACAGATCAAAGCCAGATTGTGATAAATAAACAGAAACGGTGAAGCAGTTTCAGAGCGTTTGGATCAGGACGGCAGCCCTGAGAGAGAAACACCTTCTTCATGGAGATGACACCCATTCTGTAATGCAGGTGTTACTTTGAGGTTTGTAAGCACACTTAACCATAACACAGTTAGCCCCAACACAGTTAGCCCCAACACAGTTAACCCTAGCACAGTTAACCCTAGCACAGTTAACCCTAACACAGTTAACCCTAACACAATTAACCCTAACACAGTTAACCTTAGCACAATTATCCCTAACACAGTTAACCCTAACACAGTTAACCCTAACACAATTATCCCTAGCACAGTTAACCCTAGCACAGTTATCCCTAGCACAGTTAACCCTAGCACAGTTAACCCTAACACAATTATCCCTAGCACAGTTAACCCTAACACAATTATCCCTAGCACAGTTAACCCTAGCACAGTTAACTCTAAGCTGTGGAAGCTGAATCAGGCCCATTCGGAAATAGAGACATTCATTTTACTGAGATTTTGGATTTAGTTTGAACGACTATGTCACTATGTCAAATCTATTCGTAAATACGAGGAGTGTCTTAGAAAGCAATCATGACTGGTGAGGTGTCTCAGGTGTTTACACGTGCCACTGAATGAATGGCTTCATGGCGTTTCAGTCTGATTATCTAGAGGGTTATCAGAGCAGGAACTGTAGTGTTCTCATGGTGTTTCAGTCTGATAATCTAGAGGGTTATTAGAGCAGGAACTGTAGTGTTCTCATGGTGTTTCAGTCTGATAATCTAGAGGGTTATCAGAGCAGGAACTGTATTGTTCTCATGGTGTTTCAGTCTGATAATCTAGAGGGTTATCAGAGCAGGAACTGTAGTGTTCTCATGGTGTTTCAGTCTGATAATCTAGAGGGTTATTAGAGCAGGAGATGTAGTGTTCTCATAGTCTTTCGGTCTGATAATGTGTGTGTTTATATGTGTGTGTGTGTGCATGTGTGTGTGTGGTTGATCCTCTACCCAGAAGCAGAAAGGAAGTGAGGAAGAAGCAGGAAGACGTGTGAGCAAACGGCCAATCATCTCTTCTCACAGTGGTGAAATAGCACAGAAATAAAACAGAGTGTGTTTGATGTCCTATTTAAAGGGGGGGGGGGGGGCAGAACCTGACTGTTTAAGAAACAAACACACACACACACACACACACACACGAGTGAACAGCATCATCCCCAGACCTACCTCTACATATCCACACGCCAAGGATCTGCTGACCTGTTCAGACACTTCTGCACAAACAACACATCTATATACCAGCCAGAGGCAGACAGTAGAGTCAACATGTTTATGGACTGACATCTCTCAATGGCGTGTGTGTGTGTGTGTGTGTGTGTGTGTGTGTCTTTGTTGATTCTGGCTCTGCAGGTACATTCCACAACCCTCTCCCTCTCATTAACCCAAACACAGACTTCAAGCCAATCTAATAGACTACATCAAAACAAGGAAGAGAGAACCTAGAAAGGGGGTGGGGCCATACAGAGACCACACCCACAGAAACTCATGTGTGTACTTGTACCACAACACAGACACAGAGGCTGTTATAAATATACACACACATTCTGAATCCCGGAGTACATATGCATGTATATTCACAATACATGTGGGAGTGAGAGAAGTGGCAGGTGTGTCTGTGTGTGTGTGTGTGTTTGTGTGTGCAGCATCTGTGTGTCTGTGTACATGTCTGTGTGTGTGTGTGTGTGTGTGTGTGCGTGTTGGTTATGTGTGTGCATCTGTGTGTGTTTGTGTACATGTGTGCGTGGGTGTGCATGTATGTGTGCGCGTGCGTGCATGTCTGTGTGTGTGTGTACATGTGTGTGTGTACGTGCGTTCTGGATGGAGCTTGTTTGAACACATACCACAATCCCTCCATCCTGCACACACTGGTGTTTATACAGAAAGACTTAATCCAAAGACAGACACACACACATATAAACACACACACACACACACACACATATAAACACACAGACACGCAGACACATATAAACACACAGACACGCACACACGCACAGATGAACGCACACACACACGCACGAACACACACACACTCGAACACACGCACGAACACACAAACAAACACACACACCCACACACACACACACACCCAGCCCCTCACATTCTCCTCACTGCTTACTGGTCCATCTCTCTCTGCCCCCCCAGGTGTGCTGGTCTCTGCACGTTCTGTTTATCCTTATTTCTTATCTCCGCTGAACATCCCTCTTTCGTCTGCACTCGTTCTCTCTATGCCACTCTCTCTTTCTCTCTCTCTTTCTGTCTCTCTAAACTATCGCAGAACCAGCTGGTAGCTGTCCAGAGGGTTTAGGGCTGGTGTGTGTGTGTGTATGTCCTGTGCGTGTGTGTGTTTGGGGTTACACACAGGGTGTGTGTCCTGTGCGAGTGTGTGTGTATGTGTGTGTGTGGGGTTACACACAGCGTGTGTGTCCTGTGCGTGTGTGTGGGGTTACACACAGGGTGTGTGTGTGTGTGTCCTGTGTGTGTATGTGTTTGGGGTCACACACAGCGTGTGTGTCCTGTGCGTGTGTGTGGGGTTACACACAGCGTGTGTGTCCTGTGTGTGTGTGTGTGTGTCCTGTGCGTGTGTGTGGGGGTTACACACAGCGTGTGTGTCCTGTGCGTGTGTGTGTGGGGTTACACACAGGGTGAGTGTCCTGCGTGTGTGTGTGTGTGGGGTTACACACAGGGTGAGTGTCCTGCATGTGTGTGTGTGTGTGGGGGGTTACACACAGGGTGAGTGTCCTGTGTGTGTGTGGGGTTACACACAGGGTGAGTGTCCTGTGTGTGTGTGGGGTTATACACAGGGTGAGTGTCCTGCGTGTGTGTGTGTGTGGGGTTACACACAAGGTGTGTGTCCTGCTCCGTGAGGAAGGCGTGTGGACTGCAGATCCTTGCTGCTGCTTTTAACCCTGCTAGAAAGATGGGAGGATTCATCTGGGATTTTGAAGTGGAGAAAAATAAATACTGGTGTGGCAGCAAATGTGTGTGTGTGTGTGTGTGTCTGTGTGTTTGTGTCTGTGCTTGTGTCTGTGTTTGTGTCTGTGTGTGCGTGTTTGTACCAGTGTGTGTATGTGCCTGTTTGTGCCTATGTGTGTCTGTGTCTGCGTATGTATGTCTGTGTTTGTGTCTGTGTTTGTGTGTGTGTGCATGTGTGTGCCTGTGTGTATCTGTTTGTTTGTTTGTTTGTGCCTGTGTGTTTGTGTGTCTCCTCTTCTCTTTTGTCTCCTATCCTGCACTTCTCTCTCTCCTCCCCTCTTTTACCTCCCTCTCTCCCTCCACCTCTCCCCTCCACCTCTCCCCTCCATCTCTCTCCTCATAGTACTGATGATACTGCTGAACATTCCCTACCATTCATATTTAAATACACTCAACTCATTTATTACAGCAACTCTTCCACATCTCCCTTGAGCTGTCTCTTTCCCTCCCTCTCTCTCTCACCTTCTCCCTCTCTCCACCTCTCTCTCTTTCTCTCTCTCTCTCCCCATATCTCTTGCTTTAACCAGAAAAGCCTACAAAGTGAAAATGACAGAAGTGATTTCATATGTCTCCCTCACCATATGTGGATAATAAAGGAATCCACTTAACTATTCACTTATCCATCACACACACACACACACACACACACACACACACACACACACACACACACACACACACACATCTCAAACGTGCACTAAACTCTTTCCATGAAGACTAGTGCCAAACAGTCCCAGGCAGGTGTGTGTCAGCTGGGGAGTTTAGACAAGTTCTGTGCTGTGCAAGGTGTGTGAGTGTGTGTGTGTGTGAGTGTGTGTGAGTGTGTGTGAGTTTGTGCGAGTGTGTGTGAACAGAGCTGCCCGTGACTGATCGCTTTTTGGCTAATTGTGTAAACTCTCCAGGGGACTGGGATAGCCACTAAGAATTAAACCCAAGATCAGCACCTGTGTGTCTGTGTGTGTGTCTGTCTGTGTGTGTGTGTGTGTGTCTGTTGTGAATTGTGTAAAATATTTTCACTTCCTAGCATTTATTTCCCTCATCTGCATAAGTAACACAGCACACATGGTTGTTAGCATAAACACACATATGGGCAGCTAAAACATTAGCAAATATAACCAAGTCATGTTAGCTAAAGCTGCTAAAGCTGCTAATGTGTCATGTTAGCTAAAGCTGCTAATGTGTCATGTTAGCTAAAGCTGCTAATGTGTCATGTTAGATAAAGCTGCTAATGTGTTATGTTAGCTAAAGCTGCTAATGTGTCATGTTAGCTAAAGCTGCTAATGTGTCATGTTAGCTAAAGCTGCTAAAGCTGCTAATGTAACTGCAGTTCTGAGATGCTCTAAAGCCCAGACTGTGGTCTCCATCATTTCCAACATGCTTCCCCCGCTTTCCTAACGTTCCTGAGGGAGGACAACTCACTCACACACACACACACTCACTCACACACACACACACACACACACACACACACACACACACACACACACACACACACACACACACACACACACACACACACACACACACACACACACACACACACACACACACACACACACACACACACACACACACACACACACACACACACACACACACACACACACACACACACACACACACACACCTTGTTGTGTGATTACACAGTGTACTCTACCAGTGATGAAGAGGGGAAATTCTTAGGATCAGCCATTTCACTGCAGGCTATAATGAGTGTTTCTTTATAATGGCAAGTGCTATAATCTTCAAACACACAATTTCAAAATCAATACAAGGCTACTGTTGTGTCCCAAGAGATGCTTTTTTTCCTGACTTTAACCAGAGCATAACAGATCTCAGTCAAAGTGCAGCGCCATAACAGAGACTCAAATGTAACATACACATGAGTTGTAACTGAAACAGATCTGACCGAAACATGCAAATTGACTGCATTCTGGATCAGGAGTGAAACAGACCTGAATCAAACAGCAAAGTCCTGGGTCAAAGCATAACAGACCTGCTGAGTCAAACATCACTTATATAATGCAGTGTCTAAGACCTGCTGCTATGAGTGACTAAGCAAGTCTAAACGCACAGCAGACAGCACTAAGACTTTAGAACTGTTCAGTGTTCAGGTCAGAGTTGGGAAGCGTGTAGTGATAGTTATTCCTCCCTCTGTGCCAGAGCGGAGTAAAATCCCCTTAGCGTGGTCGTGTTTAGAACACTGTTCTCATTCTTCACTCCTGCTCATTCCAGCTAGTTAGTTCTTTTTCTGAGGACACTCACAATCTAAACCCACCCTGGGTGTGCAGGGACCTTCACATTAATGAAAAGACATGACAACCAAACATTTGGACAACTTAAATAAAGTCTGCAAGCACAATGCAGCAGCATTAATGGGGAACAGCACGCCGTGTCTTCCCATCAGGCTGTGCGGCCCAGCGGCTGTTTGATGAAGACCACAGGGCGGAGTGGAGAGTCCTGAGAAGCTCCCAGATTTATGAATTATAGCCCAGAAAATAAACGACTTGTTGAAAAGAAACAAAAATGTTCCCATTGTTTTATCTTAAAACAGATCATCCATTTAATCCAGTAGAGCAGCGTCGCAAATCACACTGGAATGAAGCACATGGTCACTAAGACCAGCATCTCCAAGGAAACCATCATTAAGGGGATGGTCACTACTGTCACTTGAGAATTAATGGTACCCAGATCACAGAACTAACCCTCTAACCAAAAATGCACCTTCCCAACAAAAGAGAAAAGCAGGATATTTAAATGTGTGAAGAAAACTGCAGAAAACTGGAGAAATACAGTCACTGTGCAAAATCACTTCAAACTCAGTTAAATGTGTCCAAGCAAGCAGCTGCTCGTGAGAGGCCGGTTCCTTCCTGGAAATGTGTCTTCTGCTGTAGATGTTTGTTTGGGTCTTTGAGGCTTTGCGGCCCCAGCGCCTGTGATGCTCCCCGTAAACCCCAAACCTGTGCAGCAGGTCACGAGAAAAACCTTCAGCCCAGCAGCAGCACAAGATGTGGCTCTGACGAAACCCCACCACACACAGCGCATTCAGGACAGAGTCCCTGATTACCGTCACGCTCTGAACGCAGGCAGGAAAAGATGAAACGGCAGGGAGCACTGGAGTGGGAACCGTACACAGCCGAGCTGAGCTCAGAAAAGCTCATTACAGCACGCAGGACTTCAACGAGAAACAGGAGAACAGACGAGTATCCTAACGAGTCACCATGAACGGCCACCATGAACGCACACACGTGAAAGCACACACGTGAACGCCCACACGTGAACCCTCACCATGAAAGCACACACGTGAACGCCCACACGTGAACGCTCACCATGAACGCCCACACGTGAACGCTCACCATGAACGCCCACACGTGAACGCTCACCATGAACGCCCACACGTGAAACGCCCACACGTGAAACGCCCACACGTTCTTCCCTTTAGTTTTAGTTACATTAACACCAATCATATTGAAAGCAGCTCTTGAACTTGAGAGGGAAGTAAAACAGAGAGAGAGAGAGAATGAAAGAGAGAGAGAGAGAGAGATGAAAGAGAGAGAGAGAGAGAGAGAAAGAGAGAGAGAGAGAGAGAGGGTAGAGAGAGAGAGACTGTGTGTGTGCTTTAGAGGACAGGCTACATGCAGTATCCACTACCTTCCAGGACGGTGAGCTTGGCGCTGGTGTTGATCTCCCCCACACTGTTGGCGGCGGTGCATTCGTAAATCGCTTCGTCCCTGTGGGTCCTCAGCGGCTGGATCCGTAACACCGACCCTGAACCTTCATCAAACTCAATCACCTGGTGCACAGATCAAGACAAGGTGATCTGTATAGCACCTTTCATTCAAAACAGCAATGCAAAGTGCTTGACACATATAGGAACCACCTATAGGAATGGGTTAAGTTCTAAAGCTCTAATGGGGAGTGTTATCACATCTGAGGAGTCACATACACGAAATCAGCACAGACGTCCCTGCTGAGAACAAAATAGAAGGAAACCTGGAAAGTCTCTAAATAAACACATGTACACTTGTCTGATCCGAGCAGTTATAACACTACTGTGTGTGTGTATTACATTCACACTGTCTCACACACACACACACACACTCACACACACACACACACACACACACACACACACACACACCTCAAAGCGCTGTGAGCTGACTTTCTTTCCCTTTTTCATCCAGGTGATGCGAGGTTTGGGATCTCCAGCTGCCTGGCACACGAAGGACGCAACACCTCCCGAAATCCCTACCTGGTCCTCAGGAGACTTAATGAAGCTGGGCATACCTACAGGGGGGAGGGAGAGGGGGAGAGAGGGAGAGAGGGGGGGAGAGAGAGAGAGAGGAAGAAAGAGAGAAAAAGAGAACATTAAGTCAGTGCTTCACTGGTACAGTACCTCATACAATATCAACTATAAAAGCCTCTTTGGTGGAAGACAGATAGATATACAGACAGACAGACAGAAAGACAGACAGACATGCAGACATCAGGAAGTGTGGGCAGGTAAGGCGCAGTGATTCCAACAGCTGTATGCAGGAACAGCAAACAACAGTCAACAAGTGAGAGTGAACAGCAGGATATTTTCCACCGTGTGTGTGTGTGTGTGTGTGTGTGCTGTGTGTGTGTTGTGCCACCAAACCACCCTTGCACACTGCTTAATGGGGCCTGACTCCTGTATCATGTCCATGACAGGCGTTAATGTTGGGTGAACACTGCTCTCCAAACACGTCCGGTTAGCTGAGTAATCACCAGTCAGGGCTTCTGAGATGATCTCTGTGAGTTTGGGAACAGCTATCAAAGCCTAATTTAACACTGCAACATGTTCTAAAGCTTCCATGGCAACCCAGACCAGGGCAGGTCTGTCTGTAGCAGCACAGAGGCATGACGTGTAATTAGACTCAAACGTCTCTGGAATGACAGGGTGGAACAAATAAATCACACACACACACACACACACACACACACACACACACACACACACACACACATAGTGCCTGCACTATTTACCTCTGTGTATGGATACAGACCTGCTGCCTGGAAAAGAACATAATCTTTAATACTCCTCCAGCAGCACGTCCCTCAGGGACAATCTGTGTGGGTGTGTGTGAGAGAGACACAGTAAGTATAGAAATTGAGGGTTGGAATATTTTCCCACTCATCCCTCTCTCTTCTGTATCTGTCTCTCTCCCTCTCTCTCACACACACACACGTACACACACACACATGCACACTGGTTTGCAATATTTGGTAGGTTATTTCCAATTACAGGTGCATAATTGTAAACAACCTCGGTTACCAAGAGATTCATTTTTTTTCTTAGACTTTTTTGTAAGCACCTCTTTACCCGCCCTGTGGGGGGCGGTGTTGGCCACCCTCACCACTGCCCCAGCGTGTAACCTACAGCACTGCCGGGCGTACGGTGTGTGGCATTGCTGGGTGTGCATGTTGTGCCTTTAGACGCCTCTAGGTTCAGGCCACACGGCTGAGACTTATCAGTGTCCTGCAGAGACAAACACATCACACTGCTGACGACATACAGTGTGATAGCAAAGTGCTGGAGCCGCCAGTGTGCGTGTGAGAGTCTGGGCTCCTCCAAGAGGAGGATACGTGGAGCTCTTTGGGAAGCACCAGCAGCAATATGCCGCCCAAATCCAAGCACGGTGTGAGCGTCACGCCGGTGTTATCAGACAGTCTGAGAGTGATACTACCTGATAATGCGTTAGAGAGGGGGGAGAGGGGAGGAGAGGAGAGGAGAGGAGAGGGGAGGATAGGGGGAGGGTAGAGGAGGAGAGGGGAGAGGAGAAGAAGAGAGGGGAGGGGAGGAGAGGGGAGAAGAGAGGGGAGGAGAGGGGAGGGGAGGAGAAAGGAATGCCATTTTGATACCATTTGTCACAAGGCATAATAATAGATGATTCAACTTCTGACAAGCTATTGAAAGAATCACTGAACTGCAGCCAGATTATCTGATAAAAGACACAAGCTTTAAACATTAGTAGATGGATAGATTGACATGAGCTGATGGAGCAGCTCAGAACACGTGAGTTCGGAATGTGGCAGTGATGGAGGCCTAGCGGAGGTACAGTATGTGTGTGGAGCACGTTCAACCTGCTTCTTATTCAGATGTAACCCAGATCAGCACACTGGGGGAGTGTGTGTGTGTCAGATCAGCACACTGGGGGAGTGTGTGTCAGATCAGCACACTGGGGGGGTGTGTGTGTGTGTCAGATCAGCACACTGGGGGAGTGTGTGTGTGTCAGATCAGCACACTGGGGGAGTGTGTGTGTGTCAGATCAGCACACTGGGGGAGTGTGTGTGTCAGATCAGCACACTGGGGGAGTGTGTGTGTG
>JAGXOD010000025.1:9660000-9677500 GCA_020368025.1 Brachyhypopomus occidentalis | reverse complement strand
GTGAGGCTCAGGGCAGGTGAGGCTCAGGGCAGGCGAGGCTCAGGGCAGGTGAGGCTCAGGGCAGGTGAGGCTCAGGCAGGTGAGGCTCAGGGCAGGTGAGGCTCAGGGCAGGTGAGGCTCAGCACAGGTGAGGCTCAGGGCAGGTGAGGCTCAGCACAGGCGAGGCTCAGCACAGGTGAGGCTCAGGGCAGGTGAGGCTCAGGGCAGGTGAGGCTCAGCACAGGTGAGGCTCAGGGCAGGTGAGGCTCAGCGCAGGTGAGGCTCAGGGGCAGGTGAGGCTCAGCACAGGCTCAGCACAGGTGAGGCTCAGGGCAGGTGTGAGGCTCAGGGCAGGTGAGGCTCAGGGCAGGCGAGGCTCAGGGGCAGGGTGAGGCTCAGGGCAGGCTCAGGCAGGTGAGGCTCAGGGCAGGTGAGGCTCAGGGCAGGTGAGGCTCAGGGCAGGTGAGGCTCAGGGCAGGTGAGGCTCAGCACAGGTGAGGCTCAGGGCAGGTGAGGCTCAGGGCAGGTGAGGCTCAGGGCAGGTGAGGCTCAGGGCAGGCTCAGGGCAGGTGAGGCTCAGGGCAGGCGAGGCTCAGGGCAGGTGAGGCTCAGCACAGGCGAGGCTCAGGGCAGGTGAGGCTCAGGGCAGGTGAGGCTCAGCACAGGCGAGGCTCAGGGCAGGTGAGGCTCAGGGCAGGTGAGGCTCAGCACAGGCGAGGCTCAGGCTCAGGGCAGGTGAGGCTCAGCACAGGCGAGGCTCAGGGCAGGTGAGGCTCAGCACAGGCGAGGCTCAGCACAGGCGAGGCTCAGGGCAGGTGAGGCTCAGGGCAGGTGAGGCTCAGCACAGGCGAGGCTCAGCACAGGCGAGGCTCAGCACAGGTGAGGCTCAGGGCAGGTGAGGCTCAGCAGGCGAGGCTCAGGGCAGGTGAGGCTCAGGGCAGGTGAGGCTCAGGGCAGGTGAGGCTCAGGACAGGTGAGGCTCAGGCTCTCAGGGGCAGGGCAGGTGAGGCTCAGCACAGGCTCAGCACAGGCGAGGCTCAGGGCAGGTGAGGCTCAGGGCAGGTGAGGCTCAGGGCAGGTGAGGCTCAGCACAGGCGAGGCTCAGGGCAGGTGAGGCTCAGCACAGGCGAGGCTCAGGGCAGGTGAGGCTCAGCACAGGCGAGGCTCAGCACAGGTGAGGCTCAGGGCAGGTGAGGCTCAGCACAGGCGAGGCTCAGCACAGGCGAGGCTCAGGGCAGGTGAGGCTCAGGGCAGGTGAGGCTCAGCACAGGCGAGGCTCAGGGCAGGTGAGGCTCAGGGCAGGTGAGGCAGGTGAGGCTCAGCACAGGCGAGGCTCAGGGCAGGTGAGGCTCAGCACAGGCGAGGCTCAGCGCAGGTGAGCTCTCAGGGCTCAGCACAGGTGAGGCTCAGGGCAGGTGAGGCAGCACAGGGCTCAGGGCAGGCGAGGCTCAGCACAGGCGAGGCTCAGCACAGGCGAGGCGCAGCTCAGGCGAGGCTCAGGGGCAGGTGAGGCTCAGCACAGGCTCAGCACAGGAGGCTCAGCACAGGCACAGGCGAGGCTCAGGGCAGGTGAGGCTCAGGGCAGGCGAGGCTCAGCACAGGCGAGGCTCAGGGCAGTTGATGTTCATGGTAGGTGTGGCACAGCACAGGTGAGGCTCAGGGCAGGCGGGCTCAGGGCAGGCTGAGGCTCAGGGCAGGTGAGGCTCAGCACAGGCGAGGCTCAGCACAGGCGAGGCTCAGCAGGCGAGGCTCAGCACAGGCTCAGGCAGGTGAGGCACAGGCGGCGGCTCAGGCGAGGCTCAGCACAGGCGAGGCTCAGCACAGGCGAGGCTCAGGGCAGGTGAGGCTCAGGGCAGGTGAGGCTCAGGGCAGGTGAGGCTCAGCACAGGCGAGGCTCAGGGCACAGGCGAGGCTCAGCACAGGCGAGGCTCAGCACAGGCGAGGCTCAGCACAGGCGAGGCTCAGGGCAGGTGAGACTCCGTTTAATCAGCACCCACAGTCATATTTGCTCTCATAAATTAAACATTTCATCTTTCTAGGAGCTTCACCAACCTCCCACACTGGCCCAGAAGAAACAGCACACAGAGTTCAAAGGAGCAAAACAGGAAGAGAGGGAAGAAGACTGGGAGGTAGAGAGGGAGGAAGAGAGGGAGGTAGAGAGGGAGGAAGAGAGGGAGGTAGAGAGGGAGGTAGAGAGGGAGGAAGAGAGGTAGGTAGAGAGTTAGGTAGAGAGGGAGGAAGACTGGGAGGTAGAGAGGGAGGAAGAGTGGGAGGTAGAGAGGGAGGAAGAGGGAGGAAGAGAGGGAGGAAGAGAGGGAGTTAGAGAGGGAGGAAGAGGGAGAAAGAGGGAGGAAGAGAGGGAGGTAGAGAGGGAGGAAGAGGGAGAAAGAGGGAGGGAGCAGGAATGTATAAGCAGACAGGCTGAACAACAGAGGGGAGGCCTATAGATTGATGAATAGAGGACAGATGGAAAGAGAAAGAGGCAGAGAGAGACATTCAAAAGGAGACAGGCAGACAGAGTGAGCAGAAGAGAGAAGGAGAGAGGACACACACACACACACACACATGCATTCAACAAAGCACAAACACACACAGGGCCTCTTGCTTTCTCTGCTGTACTGATGACTTTGTTTATTGCTGTGGATGTTGTGCTGAATCATTATGGCATGATTTACAGGAGCTGTAAACCCCTGGAGTGGCATGTGTCTGCTGCCACTGCCTGTCTCTCTCTCTCTCTCTCTCTGCCTCTCTCTCTCTCTCTCTCTCTCTCTCTCTCTGTCTGTCTCTCTCTCTCTCTCTCTCTCTGCCTGTCTCTCTCTCTCTCTCTGTGTCTGCCTGTCTCTCTCTCACTCTCTCTGCCTCTCTCCTCTTTCTCCCACTGCTGGCCAGCAGGGCTCTGAGATTCAAACAGTCCCAAGCCCTCCCTGTACATCCCTGTATAAGTTCTGAGTTGTCGGCAGCGCTCAGACTGTGAGTTCGTCCCCTACACACAAACACGCTCTTTTGCTCTGCCTTATTAATCCCCCATTAAAATTCCCCAAATTTGAGGCGAAGCACGTTGTGTTCATTAGCGTGATCACCGTCCCCTCAGGGCAGAGCAGAGTAAACGAGACTCGCGCTAGCCGCGCTAAACGCCCCACGCATGCTAGCACACAAACAGGACGCCACCGAGCACATCACATGTTATCACAGGCACCATCTGAGAGAGACCTGGGGTCAGCGCTGGGGGCCTGGGGTCAGATTTCCATGATAAATTGTGTTTACCTAGATGGACAAAGTGCTTAAAATTACTGAGCATATGAGCGTTTTTCAGAAGACAGTATTGAAGTCAGACAGTTTGATCTGTTTTCTCTGTATTTTAGTTATCCAGGAGTTTACCACACGATCATACAGTGAAACAGGTTTGTTTTGATGGAGGCTGTCACCCTACATGTGGGGTGTGTGTGTGTGGAGTGTGAGGACTGAAAATGTGTGTGTCAACACTGTCTCGGTGTGTTGGAGGTGCCAGGAACCAGGAGGTGTTGAAAATGAGAGTGTAGATGTTTACAGGGACAAACTTGAGTGGTGGAGTCACAGTGACGCCAACAAATGTGTTTGTAAGTGAATGTTTACACAGCACTAGTGTGTGTGTGTGTGTGTGTGTGTGTGTGTGTGTGTGTGTGTGTGTGTGTGTGTGTGTACCGCACAATTTCCACTGTCTGTGTGTATGGCAGTACTCGCAGTACTCACTGTGTGTGTGTGTGTGTGTGTGTGTGTGTGTGTGTGTGTGTGTGACTGCAGTACTCACTGTGTGTGTGTGTGTGTGTATAACAGTACGGACTGTGTGTATGTGTGTGTGTGTAGGGCAGTTCTCATTGTGGGTGTGTGTGACTGCAGTACTCACTGTGTGTGTGTGTGTGTGTGTGGTACTCACTGTCTGTGTGTGTGTGTGTCTGTGTGTGTGTGTGGTACTCACTGTCTCCGTGTGTGTGTACAGCCAGGTTCAGCAGTAGTAAAAGACAGGCAGCCCCATGGAGACGGGATGTCCGTCTGCGCGGTGTTACCATGGTCCCCGGCTTATGTGAGATACACCTCCTTCCCAACTGTCCTCCTGTTCCACACTACCAGCTCACACGTCCACGTCCAGGCACCTGAAACACACACACACACACACACACACAAAATGACATCAGAGAGAGGCATCAGTGTTATGACATCATACATGTAGGCGTTAAGCAACAAAGTAGGTGGAGCTCTCACCGTTAATCATGCTCACAATCACTTAACGTCACCGTAAAGCCACGACTGAATGATGAAGTCAGCGTGTTAATTAGATAAAGTGCTTTACAGGGGTCTGATTGTAACTAAAGGAATCAGTCCTGCAATGGGTCCCAAGTGGGCTTTCCTCACTTAATTGGCAGGAGCCCTTACACCTCTGGCACTGAGTGTGTGTGTGTGTGTGTGTGTGTGTGTGTGAGTGTGTGCGTATGTGTGCATCTTCAGGGATGTTTTTGTGCTAATAGGCTGTTTGGTGAGGGATGTGACCCCTGAGAGACCCTCTCCTCCCCACCGCCTGGCAGGCTCTCTGTCTCAGCCTCCCAGGCGCACGCCTGGTGACTCAGACGCCTCTATTAACCAATTACCTAATCACCTAAGTGCCAAACTCCAGCCTCAATCACATTAATCACACTCAGAGGGAGCAGACGGCTGCAGGGCTGACTAACACAGGGCTGTGGGCTGTATGGGGATGCATAACAACATTAAACACTGCCTCTCCCAATATGGACCTTTAATGCAGAATTTGCACTGACCAAGGGGAATACCAGAGGACCAGGGCAGGTACCTGGATCACATCCTGGCCAAGAAGAGGAAGTGAAATGCACGATACCCTTTCCAATACAACACCTATCCTGATAAACACCCATCACAATACAACACCTACTCTGATAAACACCTATCACATAATAACACCTATCATGTTAAAACACCCATCATAATACAACACCTATCACGTTAAAACACCCATCACGTTAAAACACCCATCACGTTAAAACACCCATCACGTTACAACACCATCACGATACAACACCTATCACGATACAACACCTATCACGATACAACACCCATCACGTTACAACACCCATCACGTTACAACACCCATCACGTTACAACACCCATCACGTTACAACACCTGTCTACTAGACCTATGAACTAGAAAACAACATTAACACACAGGAAGTAGAAAGCTCTAAGATTAACACAGAGGAAGTAGAAAGCTCTAAGATTAACACAGAGGAAGTAGGATACTCTAAGATTAACACACAGGAAGTAGAAAGCTCTAAGATTAACACACAGGAAGTAGAAAGCTCTAAGATTAACACAGAGGAAGTAGGATACTCTAAGATTAACACACAGGTTCTCAGTGCGAGCACAAACACTTCCCCTCGTGTTCTTGTCTGTGTGCATTAGCGCTGTCACCATGGAGAGTCCTCGGCTGTGCTACAGGAAGCCCTTCTAACTGAGCCGATACGATGAGGGAGGAGCACTTGAGACATCAGGTGAAGTGTTCAGCTATGTGAAGAGCCAACGAGCAGCACCACTGGATTAACTGGCCCTGTATCCCAGTTCTAACTGCTGAGTGGGACATCAGGCACCGTGGAGCTGCATTACATTGTTTGGTTATATAACAGATGACCTTACAGCCTATAAATATATTGTAAAAATGCAATAACATTCACCACAAACATGAGCCCACTATACCAATAGGAGAAACCTCCATAATTATTATAGCAATTATAATAATTATTAAAGATTCTACCTCCAAAATACCACGATCATTCTGTCCAAGCACCACTAATCACCCCAGTCAGTATTGTATAAGGGGCAGAACGCAGTGGACGTATATTGTATAAGGGGCAGAACGCAGTGGACGTATATTGTATAAGGGGCAGAACGCAGTGGCCGTATATTGTATAAGGGGCAGAACGCAGTGGCTGTATATTGTATAAGGGGCAGAACGCAGTGGCCGTATATTGTATAAGGGGCAGAACGCAGTGGCTGTATATTGTATAAGGGGCAGAACGCAGTGGCCGTATATTGTATAAGGGGCAGAACGCAGTGGCCGTATATTGTATAAGGGGTAGAACGCAGTGGCCGTATATTGTATAAGGGGCAGAACGCAGTGGCTGTATATTGTATAAGGGGCAGAACGCAGTGGCCGTATATTGTATAAGGGGTAGAACGCAGTGGTCTCTCTCCCCAGAAGGTGCAGCACATATGACCTTATAATCATTAAGCAAACTGGATGAATCCTAGCAGTGGCATGTGTGTGTGTGTGTGTGTGTGTGTGTGTGTGATTGGTCTGAATGGGAACTAAGACCACTCTGGCAAAACAAAGGACAAGAAGACAGTGGTAGTTGATAATAACAGTATTGCTCACACCCTCAATAAAACCTTTAATACCCTGCAATAGCACCCAATGGTGCTTCAATGACACACTTCAGTAACACCCCAAATATCTCCCTTAATAACACTTCAATAACAACTAATCTCAGCCATTCAATAACACCCTTAATAGCACCCTTCAATAACACTAATTATTAATTATTAATAACAACAACCTTCTCAGTTTCCCATAAAGCACCTTGGTACAGGGTGGTCCTGTGAGCAGCCCTGAGCCTCCAGCACTCAGGAGTGAAAGTGTGTGGTACTGTAACCGAGCTCAGCAGGCGTAACATGAGCAGCGTACAACACCAGTCCACATTACTGCTAACGTCCCCCAGCACAGACACAGACGGGTCCCCCAGCACAGACACAGATGAGTCCCCCAGTACAGACACAGACAAGTCCCCCAATACAGACACTGTACAGACTTTAGTGATAAAGTCACTGGAACACACCACCTCTCAAGGTTAGTGCTTTAATCTACACTCTCTGACTTTTACAACCTATGAAACTACTTTTTTAAAACTACTGTTTTAAACATAAATTGATTGCATCTCATATTTGTGTGTATATATACATGATGTTTCAGATTGAGGTACATCAAATGTGCAAGCAAAGTGATTCAGAAATGTTTCACATACATCTAGACATCCATCTATCTAGATATCTAACAGGACATCCATCTATCTAGATATCTAACAGGACATCCATCTAAACATCCATCTATCTAGATATCTAACAGGACATCCATCTATCTAGCTATCTAACAGGACATCCTTCTAAACATCCATCTATCTAGATATCTAACAGGACATCCATCTATCTAGATATCTAACAGGACATCCACCTATCTTGATATCTAACAGGACATCCATCTAAACATCCATCTATCTAGATATCTAACAGGACATCCATCTATCTAGCTATCCAACAGGACATCCTTCTAAACATGCATCTATCTAGATACCTAACAGGACATCCATCTATCTAGATATCTAACAGGACATCCATCTATCTAGATATCTAACAGGACATCCATCTAAACATCCATCTATCTAGATATCTAACAGGACATCCATCTATCTAGCTATCTAACAGGACATCCTTCTAAACATCCATCTATCTAGATACCTAACAGGACATCCATCTATCTAGATATCTAACGGGACATCCATCCATCTAGATATCTAACGCGACATCCATCTAAACATCCATCTATCTAGACATCTAACAGGACATCCATCTAAACATCCATCTATCTAGACATCTAACAGGACATCCATCTAAACATCATGTGCTCTGACTCCAGCTCACAGAGAACCTGCGACAGGTGGAGGCTACATAGGTGGAGGGTGCATAGGTGGAGGGTGCATAGGTGGAGGCTACACTTCACTGCCTTGTACTGAGCAATTTCAATCAAGTGAAACTTACAAAGCTCCTGGAAATCTAGATACAGGTTTGCTGAATGTGGAGAAACAGTTTCACTTCTGGGACGCATGATTCTCCTTTAGGACACACATCTGACCACTGGGACACAGGTTTCTCCTTTAGGACACATGTCTGACCACTGGGACACTTGGCAGTGCACAGTCATCAGCATTTGTCCATGTGCCTCCAGCCTGCGGTTAGGCAGAATGACATGAAACAAGAGGAGCCCTGATTCCTCTACGTCCGTTTCCCTGTCAGTTTTATTCCTCCACCAACATCACTCACACACGTCTGTCACTCTGAACGTGGCACCTCGGCCTTTACTGGCTTTACATCCTGGGCTTTCAAACTGAACAAAACTACCTGGATTGAACACGAGACCTAAAGAGGCACCAATCAGAACGTGTATCTGGAAAACACGGAGGGTCTCCTGGGATCCCCCGACGGACTGGGCTACAATGGTGTCACTGGACTGGGTTACAATGGTGTCACTGGACTGGGCTACAATGATGTCACTGGACTGGGTTACAATGGTGTCACTGGACTGGGCTACAATGATGTCACTGGACTGGGCTACAATGATGTCACTGGACTGGGCTACAATGATGTCACTGGCAAGTGCACAACAACAAGAACTTAAAATGTCAGAGAACCATGAATGTTGCATTTTAACCCAAGCAAGTTGTCCGTAACACCCAAATGATTTGCTGTGCCTGTTTAATATAACTATGCATATGTTATGTGTTTAATATACATGTTTGCATGTTACACGTGACATCACTCTCTAATTAGGTCAGTGTTGAGTTGAGCACATTAGACAGGCAACAGATGCTTGCTTTAACTTGTTTACATTTTAATTCTCCAGTGAAGATGCTAATGATTTATACTGTATTTCTGCTCAAATGTGAACAGAACTCTAGAAGTCCTGAGACATGATTTGATGAGACACGGTTGTTCAGAATCCTGTGTGTGGTTGTCTGCCGGTCTGTGCCCAGTGGAGTCCTACTGCTCCTCTGTTCAGCACAGCCCAGCTGTAGAGGTTAGTTCCTCCCATACCACAAGTGACTTGGGCAACACATCAGGTAAGTATCATGTCCAATCAGGTGTGGGAACAGCAAAAGCTCCGTTCCATGCAGTGAAGCAGCCAATCAGGCTCTCCCTAGATGAGCTCTCTCATCTCCCCTCCCTGGTCCTTCTCCGCAGGGCTAAACCTCGCCACTGAAGTCTCACTCTGGCCGATACACTAGTTCTGTGCTGCAGTGCAGATTGACTAAATGTTGGAAGAGAGAAACTGGACACCAAGATTATGGAATGCTTAGCCAAAGCTGGTCAGGTTTCACTCCTGCAGGGTTCTCTATTTGATGTTGGACCCCTTTCTATATTTCTCTCTCACACACACACACACACACATGCGCGCACACACACACACACACACACACACTGTCAGGGATCCTCCCTGCTGAAGGCCATCAGCACACATTGTTGCAAGGCTTGTGCACTAGTTACCGCCACTTGGGCTGGAGATGTCTGTGTGCGGGGCAAGTCACCAGCTTGACCTGGGGCTACATCATGACCTGAGGGCAACAATCACAGCTGGGGGGGGGTAACAGCTGGAGCAGAGGGCGGATGACTGCACAGAGAGAACAGATTTATTAAAGCTGGCTAGATCCCCACTGCTAAAGTGCTTTTATGTTTGATAATGTAATTATAACACACAGGCAAACAGACAGAACCATGATCATCACATTTTATTCAATCAGTGGCACATACCCCAGTGCTCAGTAATGAGATCCTCCAGGAAAAACGCAGTTCTTATTTACAAAGGCGCAGTGGAAGGGTGGAGCTTCCGTCTCGCTCTGTATGCCAGTGAGAAGCAGCAGACCATGTTAGCACTAAATCAACACGCCTCCTTTATCACATACCAGTCATCTGCGCAGAGCGTGAAGGCTCCAGACCTGCACAGGTTCTTCCTCGTAGACTCACGTCAGGTGTGCCAGACGGGACACAGACGTCAACATGTCAGAGGCTGGTGGTCGTGACCTCAGCAGAGGACACAGCAACACCGTGCTGGTTGAGGAATGAAAAGATTTCTACTCCTCACCAGTGAATGAGATGGTGTTTTAAATGTTCTTTCCATTTTAGTCCAGCATGGCACCTTTGATAGTGGTGGAGATGATGGTGGGGGTGGTGGTGGTGGTGATGATGATGGTGGTGGTGGTGGTGGTGATGGTGGGGGTGGTGGTGATGATGATGGTGGTGGTGGTGATGGTGATGGTGACAGTGATGGTGGTGATGATGGTGATGGTGGTGGTGGTGGTGATGGTGATGGTGGTGGTGGTGGTGGTGGTGGTGATGGTGATGATGATGGTGGTGGTGGTGCTGGTGGGGGTGGGGTGATGGTGGTGGTGGTGGTGGTGATGGTGGTGGTGGTGGTGGTGGTGATGGTGGGGGTGGTGGTGATGATGATGGTGGTGGTGGTGGTGATGGCGCTGATGGTGACAGTGATGGTGGTGATGATGGTGATGGTGGTGGTGGTGGTGATGGTGATGATGATGGTGGTGGTGGTGCTGGTGGGGGTGGGGTGATGGTGGTGGTGGTGGTGGTGGTGGGGGTGGTGGTGGTGGTGGTGATGGTGGTGGTGGTGGTGATGGTGGGTGGTGGTGGTGGTGGTGGTGGTGGTGATGATGATGGTGGTGGTGGTGATGGTGGTGGTGGTGGTGGTGGTGGTGGTGGTGGTGGTGGTGGTGGTGGTGGTGGTGGTGGTGGTGGTGATGATGGTGGTGGTGGTGATGGTGGTGGTGGTGGTGATGATGGTGGTGGTGGTGATGGTGGTGGTGGTGATGGTGGGGGTGGTGGTGATGATGATGGTGGTGGTGGTGATGGTGGTGGTGGTGGTGGTGGTGGTGGTGGTGGTGGTGGTGGTGGTGGTGGTGGTGGTGGTGGTGGTGGTGGTGATGGTGGTGGTGGTGGTGGTGGTGGTGGTGGTGGTGGTGGTGGTGGTGGTGGTGGTGGTGGTGGTGGTGGTGGTGGTGGTGGTGGTGGTGGTGGTGGTGGTGGTGGTGGTGGTGGTGGTGGTGGTGGTGGTGGTGGTGGTGGTGGTGGTGGTGGTGGTGGTGGTGGTGGTGGTGGTGGTGGTGGTGGTGGTGGTGGTGGTGGTGGTGGTGGTGGTGGTGGTGGTGGTGGTGGTGGTGGTGGTGGTGGTGGTGGTGGTGGTGGTGGTGATGATGGTGGTGGTGGTGATGGTGGGGGGTGGTGGTGATGATGATGGTGGTGGTGGTGATGGTGGTGGTGGTGGTGGTGATGGTGGTGGTGGTGGTGGTGGTGGTGGTGGTGGTGGTGGTGGTGATGATGGTGGTGGTGGTGATGGTGGTGGTGGTGGTGATGATGGTGGTGGTGGTGGTGGTGGTGGTGGTGATGGTGGTGGTGGAGGTGGGGGGTGATGGTGACAAACAAGCCCTCACTCTGCCCTGCGCCAGCGGCTAATGGAACAGCCTTGGTCCTACACCAAATTGGTCCTGCCTCCATGTTACATTCACACTCAACGGCTTTTATGTAAACGGACTTAGAACTGAAGCAAAGTGCAAGAGGAGCATGTTGCTACAACTGCATCTGACTTTACTTTACATCTGGTTTTACCTTAAGTCATATCTGACTTTAGATCTTCTCTCTTCTTGAAGTAACACAATATCGCAACACTGGCATCAAGCCTGTGCTCTTTTGAAAAGAATATTATCTATCAAAGCCAGAAATAATCACCTCTCTCCTGCAAGCTTGCAATTCCGAGCAGGTAGGGGACTGACCAGGCATGCCCTCCTGCGGACACCTCCTGCGCTCGATCAGAGGTTCCCGATATCAGAACTCCTGTCCTGTCGTCTTCATCGGTTGTCACACCACATCTGACGATGACATCAACAGACCGAGGCATCGGTGTGCGGCCACAGACGCCCGAGCAGACAGCAGCAGTCAGCTCGCATTTCACACGCAGATAGAATTTAATGCGCAGTGATACTGTGGAGGTTGAGACATGACTTTGACTTTTTACTGCTACCTTACCCGACATCAAAGCAGGCGTGCGTGCAGTGCGCAGAGCTCGGTGTAAGAGCCTGACGAGCCTTGGAGCGTAGATGCTGTGAGATGAACTGCAGGACTACTGTGTGCTCTGGGAGTTGTGAAATGTCTTTTATGTTCTGAGCAGTTGGTCTTCAGGGGACCAGGCAAAACCTCTGAGCAACTATCTCAGATTACTACTCCTTCATAACCCTAACCTGGCCAACGTGGGCGCCATGAACCGCGCAGGAAACAGGTCTGAGTAGGAGTCATTCCTGTGGCTCATGTGGTTAGTTAAGCACACACACACACACACACACACACACACACATATGTAACACATGCATGCGCACCTGACACTTTGTAAGTCAACCTCAGGACAAGGTGTGTGATACCACACACAGACTGGGAGATTACAGGTTGTGGTTGAAGTACTTAGACCACTCTCCCAGAGGACACCTGCGTTCTGACACACACACACACACACACACACACACACACACACACACGTACGTGCACACACACACACACACACACACACATCTGGAGATCTGATACCACTGTGGCATCTGAGAAAATGATTTACATGCAATTAAGGTTAAGGACACAAATATCTAAACACCTCGAGGCAAACAAGGTTTCATTATTAACCAGAAGGCTGTCCCCGTCTGTCTGATTCTGGCTGCTAAGGTTGGTGTTGCACTGGGGGGCAGGTGACACTGGGGGGCAGGTGACACTGGGGGGGCAGGTGACCTGACCTCTGATGGAGGCTCTCCGGTGGCTCCCAGAGGTTACGGACATAATTCTCTTCCTGAATTCTGTCTCATGAAGCAACCTAAAGAACCGCTGGTAACATCCAGCATCATTATGTTTAAACATGTATATGATACTGGGGTATTTGAGAGGTGGTTATGTAAGGAGTGGAACAAACTCAGTAAGAGTCCAGATGCTGGATGATTTGTGATGTCAATTCTAATGAACTCTCACGAGCAGCAGTGATGGACCTTGGACCAGTACCCTCACCACCTTCCTGCTGTCTTTATTGACGCACGTCCCACAAGAATCAGACTGGTGTAGCAACTCGGTTACTGAATTACAGACTTTACCAATGAGAGTGTAATGTGTGCAGAAGCCAGTCCGCCTCCCCACACCCACCTGCCTGCACTTTGTGAGTTTTACTGCCACAAACATGAACCACGAGCCCCCATAAATCTGTGTGTAGCCATAGCAACGCAAACGAAGAGCCGAAACTGCGGACTACACGCAGGAATGCGTTAATAATCAGCACAGGGTCACCTGGGGTCCCAGCCTGAGGTCACCGGGGTCCCAGCGGTGGACGCTCTCAGCAGCTCTGAGCCCAGCTGTGAGGAGACACCTGCTGCTCCAGCCACAGGATTCAGGCCACGTGAATCACATGAAATGGTCCACATTTAAAAATCAGCAGAACCAGGAGGATTATGGCCACATCTCCATTTCACCCCACGACTCCACAGCTCAGGAACGGACTTCGCTGAGAAGCGGACGCGGATGTCAGCAGCAGTTAAATGTCTGGAGGTGTTGCCCAGGCGATGGGCACGTCTCAGGCTGGTGTGGAGGTGCAATAAACACAGGTAGACCAGCCACAGGTAACACACACGCACAGGTAGGCCACAGGCTGTGTTCAGCAAGGCCATAGAAGCAAACAAGTTTGCAATAAATCATTTAGTGTTAATGCAGCTGACAGGACACAACACAACACACACACACACACACACAAACACAGCAGTCGGGTCTTCACATCAATAGGCTACGTTGCCTGTGTATTTACAGGGACAGAACACGTCCACCAGCACCCATGTTCTGTGGTGGAGCTCTGACACGTCATTTAGCCCAACAGCTCTGCTGTGGCTGATGTTAGAGGGCATAAACAGTTTTAATGCTCCCTCCTTTGTACTGAGCAGAATGACTCAAATCTAGAGGTGAATCAGTGTTCACGTTCAAACATCAGTAGCTGTGATTCTGCTCTGTCCAGTCCGCACTGAGCCTTGTAGAACCCAGTTGAGGGCTTCTGAACTGGGGGGCCAGACTGGAACCAGACTGGGGGGGGGGGGGGGGGGGTCAAGGATGTCACATCATCATCATTTAGGGGCCGTAGGGGGTCCAAGGATGTTGTGACAGGGGCCCCCAGAACCGGCGCTGTTCCTCAGTGCTAGCACAGCTGGGTAAGAGCAACACACACACTAACTGTCACGTATGCTCCCCAGAAACTAGCACGCAACGTTCTAGACAAGGATACACCTGAAGGAGGAATCTTATTTCATCTTTTGTCCAGATATTGTGTTAGCGTAGCTACAGTCCTGTGCAGTGGATCAGAACATTACTTTAAAGTACATCCAGGGCCCAAACGTGCACCCGTAGGGGCCACCAGCGCTGATCCCTGTGAAGCATCTTATCGTAAAAGAGAATCTCTAACGTTTACATTGCTCACACCATAGCAGGGCAGCGTTACTGCTACTCAACAGGAATATTTAATTACACACACAGGGTTTTTACTTACTTTCATGTCAGACGCTCCGATTAATCAAAAGGCCCGATCGAAAGCCCGTGCACAGAGATTAGGAGAGCCAGTCACTTCAGGATCAGATCTGCTAATATGACGACAACAGCCAGGGTTTAGCCCAGACGCCCCCGTCAGCATTAAAAGAAGGAATGAAAGAGAGTATCCACCAATCAACCGCTGGGAGAGATCTGATTGGACATTGGAGGCAGGTGAAGAGATAAAGAGGCCAAGCTGGTCAGTACAGGACAGAAGGTGATGAAGATCTGAAGATCTGCAGTGGTCCCTCAGTATCCAGACATTGATTTTGTTTTTGTTATTTTTCTGCTTTAGCTTCTTTAAATGATGGTGTAATTAGGCAGGCCCAGAGAGACGAGACAGGCCACTACTGTGGGAGAACAGGTATCCCCTCCCTCTGGTGCCGTCTCTGTTAACGCTAAATATGGGATGTGTGTGCCCATCAACACCAGCAATACAGCCGCGAGACTCAATAGCAAGCTGTCACAGACAACACCAGCCTTCAGCACAAAAGACATCCCAGCATGCACCACACCAATCAGACACACTGCTGGTTAGAGATGCACTGTCTGGAACACACACTCCTCAGGGACCGTATACAGCATTAGTGTTCTCGATCAAGCATGTGCAAGCACACACACACACACACACACACACACACACACACACACACACACACACACACACACACACTTAACCTCAGATGGATGTTAGCTATCAGGATCAGAGTGTCTGAAATTGGTAGGAAGAGGGCGGACAGTAGCAGCTGGAGCTGTCAGTCAGTGTCACTGCTTCAACACTAGCTCCGCCCCCTCCCATTTCCAGCGAGTTACACACCAGCACTTACAGTCTGTCATACCACAGCCAGCACACCCCCTGCTCAAGGTGGACGAGGAAGTAGGAAGTGCTCCTCTCACAACTGCCAGCTAAGCGTCATACAGCAGCTAAAAGCACCAAATCCTAGCACACCCCCTAACTCTAATACACCCTCTAACTCTAATGCACACCTAACTCCAACACACCCCCTAACTCTAATACACCCTCTAACTCTAATGCACACCTAACTCCAACACACCCCCTAACTCTAATACACCCTCTAACTCTAATGCACACCTAACTCCAACACACCCCCTAACTCCAACACACCCCCTAACTCTAATGCACACCTAACTCCAACACACCCCCTAACTCTAATACACCCCCTAACTCTAATGCACACCTAACTCCAACACACCCCCTAACTCTAATACACCCTCTAACTCCAACACACCCCCTAACTCTAATACAAACCTAACTCCAACACACCTAACTCTAATACACCCTCTAACTCTAATACAAACCTAACTCCAACACACCTCCTAACTCTAATACACCCTCTAACTCCAACACACCTCCTAACTCTAATACACCCTCTAACTCTAATGCACACCTAACTCCAACACACCTCCTAGCCTTAACACTCCCTGTAACTCAAACACTCCCTGTAACTCTAATACACCCTAACACACCCTCTAACTCTAATACTCCAATTGTACCACACTCATAGCTCTAACACACCCCCTAATTCTACCACACCCCTAACCCAAACACTCCCTGTAACTCAAACACTCCCTGTAACTCTAATACACCCCATAACTCAACCACACCCCTAACCCAAACACACCCTGTAACTCAAACACTCCCTGTAACTCTAATACACCCCTAACCCAAACACTCCCTGTAACTCAACCACACCCCTAACCCAAACACTCCCTGTAACTCTAATACACCCCTAACCCAAACACTCCCTGTAACTCGAACACTCCCTGTAACTCTAATACACCCCTAACCAAAACACTCCCTGTAACTCGAACACTCCCTGTAACTCTAATACACCCCCTAACTCTACCACACAAGCCTTCTGGAGAGGTTTGTTTGACTCCATCTCTCGGCTACACTCACGAGTTTCTCACTCTCTCTTTCAGTCTCTGCCTTTATCTCCCAACAGCTTCTCCTATTTGCTGCCCAGGCTGTGGGGGACTGAAGGTTGGTATCTCACCACAAACTGCTCCAAACACACCCATCACAGTTCAGCTCCACACCACACTGCTGCTCCAAACACACCCATCACAGTTCAGCTCCACACCACACACTGCTCCTAACACACCCATCACAGTTCAGCTCCACACCACACTGCTGCTCCAAACACACCCATCACAGTTCAGTTCCACACCACACTGCTGCTCCAAACACACCCATCACAGTTCAGCTCCACACCACACTGCTGCTCCAAACACACCCATCACATCACAGTTCCAAACTCCACACCACACACTGCTCCAAACACACCCATCACAGTTCAGCTCCACACCACACTGCTGCTCCAAACACACCCATCACAGTTCAGCTCCACACCACACTGCTGCTCCAAACACACCCATCACAGTTCAGCTCCACACCACACTGCTGCTCCAAACACACCCATCACAGTTCAGCTCCACACCACACTGCTGCTCCAAACACACCCATCACAGTTCAGCTCCACACCACACTGCTGCTCCAAACACACCCATCACAGTTCAGCTCCACACCACACACTGCTCCAAACACACCCATCACAGCTCCACACCACACTGCTGCTCCAAACACACCCATCACAGCTCCACACCACACTGCTGCTCCAAACACACCCATCACAGCTCCACACCACACTGCTGCTCCAAACACACCCATCACAGTTCTGCTTCACACCACACTGCTGCTCCAAACACACCCATCACAGTTCAGCTCCACACCACACTGCTGCTCCAAACACACCCATCACAGCTCCACACCACACTGCTGCTCCAAACACACCCATCACAGCTCCACACCACACTGCTGCTCCAAACACACCCATCACAGCTCCACACCACACTGCTGCTCCAAACACACCCATCACAGCTCCACACTCATCTGGCACTGCAGACTCAGTCTTGCTCAGCAGCTGCCATGTTACCCAGCGCCCCAGTTACTCCAGGAAAGTCACCTCCCTCCCTCCCTCCCTCCCTTCCTCCCTCCCTCCCTTCCTTGCTCTCTCTCACTCACTCT
>JAGXOD010000025.1:9587500-9657500 GCA_020368025.1 Brachyhypopomus occidentalis | reverse complement strand
TGCACGCAGACCCACAGTGATGGAGCATGTCCACATCTGCGGGTCTGTTGTACAGGTGCAACACTCCTGCACGCAGACCCACAGTGATGGAGCATGTCCACATCTGCGGGTCTGTTGTACAGGTGCAACACTCCTGCACGCAGACCCACAGTGATGGAGCATGTCCACATCTGCGGGTCTGTTGTGCAGGTGCAACACTCCTGCACGCAGACCCACAGTGATGGAGTATGTCTACATTTGCTGTCGTTCATTCATTTGCTGTAATCTTACTTTCACTGTGCGCCTACGTCTGCCATGGCGAAGGGACAAACCTGCACTGCATTATGGAGTGTTCTGGTGGACCCTTAACCCAACGGGCTTCAGCTGATTAGTACCGCTGCCGGATGACGTCCGTGAACGCAGTCTGGACGTGTTGTGGGGGTCCAGCAGGACGGGAAGATCCGGCATTTTATGAGACGCATTTGCCCTTTAAAGTTATAGAAGAGGAAGTGAGATTCACGTGAAGAGGACAGTCAGAAGCAGTCTGGGAACAGCTGCTCCTGTCCCAACATCACTTAGGTGTCTATGTAGCATGTGACATATGTGTGTGTGTGTGTGTGTGTGTGTGTGGACCACTGAATTTAAATAGAAAAGGAAATGCACAGTACACTCCAAATAAATGTGTTTCACACTGTTTTTCTGATAATTAAAAGCTGAATGTTGGCACTCACAGATAGCGCTGATGAGCAGAGAAGGCAATTACTCTGCAGTAGTGTGCTGATCCCAGCGTGAAGCTCTCCAGTGAAAGAGCTAGCTTTAATCTGGACCTACCACTGTGCACACGGGCTGTGTGTGCGTGCGTGTGTGAACGTTGTGTACGTGTGATTCACTTTGGTCTCACAAAAATAAAACCAAAAGAGGCTGAAACTTTCAGAAGAGAATAAAGTTTAAGGTGAAAGATGCTCCCAGAAGCAGGAGGCGATGGGCCATGAGAGGCCCACATACGACAGGGGTTCCCCAGCAAGCAGGGGGTCAGTGGATGAATATAAATTGGATTCTTACTTGCTCAAGTGTTTTTGTCAAGAAGACAAGCTCCTACCTGCAGAGGGAGGCTTCTCTAATAACGGACATGCTGTCCCATATTGGAGACTAATTGTCACATTAGATTCAGAGTTCGTTTCTTGCAAATGAGTTCAGAAGTGGAAAAACAAGTCATAACCAGAGAACAGACCTGGCCAGTGTCCACAGACCTGCCCAGTGTCCACAGACCTGCCCAGTGTTCACAGACCTGCCCAGTGTCCACAGACCTGCCCAGTGTCCACATCTCTCTGCACAAGTGCTATGGGCAGCTACTTGAATAAATAAAGTTTTATGCATTAAAACCCAAAGCAGTTACACAACTGAAGCTCCTCTTTGGAGACTGATGTTTCTGTAGCAACAGCACTGACCTTGAATAAAATTGCTTCCTTTTAAAGTCAAACAATTCATGAACAATAAAATACACGTACACTGGGCCAAACACAATCAGTTTGGCTCGGTAAATGGTGTTGGTTTACAAGCAACTTAGACTGCTGGCTTTGCAGAAGTAGGGCGATCCTGTTGGCTTATACACACACAAGCAACTCTGTTCACTATTAGTGATGATAATCATTCTTAGATTGAATCCACCCATAACATAATTCCATAATAACTATAATAATGACAGTAATGATAATAATTTTTAAATTATTTTCTAAACCATTTATTCCTTTAATCTACAATAAATGTGCAATATCATGATTTGTATTGTTATCTAGATATGAAATGGCCTGTATCACTATATGATATTTTTGACATATCACATAGCCCTATCTAAAGTATAAAGCGGAATTCTCTCAGACTGGAACATCAAAATGTCCAGAGCCCCAGATCTAAACCTATAAGTACTCATGAGACATTAATAACTGAGCAGTATCATCTTCCCTAGAAGAATTTCACACTTCCTGAAGCTGCGTATGATCTCCAGGAAACCAGGACACACCAACACAGACTCCAGATAGGACACCCAGGAATCCTGAACCCCCCACCCAGCAGGCCCAGGGACAAGTTAGCACTTGTGTCATTAGTGGAATGCACAGGCACGTGTGTATGTGCACGCTCACACACACACACACACACTCAAACACACGCACACACACACACAAAGGGAGACAACCAAAGTTCACTTATACAAACCCTTCGTGCACAAGGTAGTAAGGCCATCTGAAATGCTCGGGGCTGCTACAGTGATCTGGGATTATCATTTTTGTTATGGGGATGGAAGAAGAATGAAAGGAAGAAAGAAAAACATTTAAATTGTTCAAACTGTGTAAATAAAATTAAATATGCTGATTTTATGAGCAGGACCTTGTTGGTAAAACTCACCCTAACTTGGTGTGGTTTGGTGTGTAGCAAAGTTGTACAACCACAGTTGTACACCACAGTGTACATCACAGTGTATACCACAGTTGTACACCACAGTGTACATCACAGTGTACATCACAGTGTATACCACAGTGTACATCACAGTGTACATCACAGTTGTACACCACAGTGTACATCACAGTGTATACCACAGTTGTACACCACAGTGTACATCACAGTTGTACACCACAGTGGTACATCACAGTGTACATCACAGTGGTACATCACAGTGTACATCACAGTTGTACATCACAGTGTACATCACAGTGTACATCACAGCGTATACCACAGTTGTACATCACAGCGTACACCACAGTTGTACACCACAGTTGTACACCACAGCGTATACCACAGTTGTACATCACAGCGTACACCACAGTTGTACACCACAGTTGTACATCACAGTGTACATCACAGTGTACATCACAGTGTACACCACAGTGTACACCACAGTTGTACATCACAGTGTACACCACAGTGTACACCACAGTGTATACCACAGTTGTACACCACAGTTGTACACCACAGTGCACATCACAGTGTACATCACAGTGTACATCACAGTGTACACCACAGTTGTACATCACAGTGTACACCACAGTGTACACCACAGTTGTACATCACAGTGTGCACCACAGTTGTACATCACAGTGTACACCACAGTGTACACCACAGTGTACATCACAGTGTACACCACAGTTGTACACCACAGTTGTACATCACAGTGTACACCACAGTGTACACCACAGTTGTACATCACAGTGTACATCACAGTGTACACCACAGTGTACATCACAGTGTACACCACAGTGTACATCACAGTGTACATCACAGTGTACACCACAGTGTACACCACAGTGTACATCACAGTGTACATCACAGTGTACACCACAGTGTACACCACAGTGTACACCACAGTTGTACACCACAGTTGTACACCACAGTGTACATCACAGTGTATACCACAGTTGTACATCACAGTGTATACCACAGTGTACATCACAGTGTATACCACAGTGTACATCACAGTGTATACCACAGTTGTACATCACAGCGTACATCACAGTTGTACATCACAGCGTACACCACAGTTGTACATCACAGCGTACACCACAGTTGTACACCACAGTGTACACCACAGTTGTACATCACAGTTGTACACCACAGTTGTACACCACAGTTGTACATCACAGTTGTACATCACAGTTGTACATCACAGTGTACACCACAGTGTATACCACAGTTGTACACCACAGTGTACATCACAGTGTACACCACAGTTGTACATCACAGTTGTACATCACAGTGTACATCACAGTGTACACCACAGTGTACACCACAGTTGTACATCACAGTTGTACATCACAGTGTACATCACAGTGTACATCACAGTTGTACACCACAGTGTACACCACAGTTGTACATCACAGTGTACACCACAGTTGTACATCACAGTGTACACCACAGTGTACACCACAGTGTACACCACAGTGTACACCACAGTTGTACATCACAGTGTACACCACAGTTGTACATCACAGTGTACATCACAGTGTACACCACAGTGTACACCACAGTTGTACATCACAGTGTACATCACAGTGTACACCACAGTGTACACCACAGTTGTACATCACAGTGTACATCACAGTGTACACCACAGTGTACACCACAGTGTACATCACAGTGTACACCACAGTGTACATCACAGTGTACATCACAGTGTACACCACAGTGTACACCACAGTGTACACCACAGTGTACATCACAGTGTACACCACAGTGTACACCACAGTGTACACCACAGTGTACACCACAGTTGTACACCACAGTGTACATCACAGTGTATACCACAGTTGTACATCACAGTGTATACCACAGTGTACATCACAGTGTATACCACAGTTGTACACCACAGTGTACATCACAGTGTACATCACAGTGTATACCACAGTTGTACATCACAGCGTACACCACAGTTGTACACCACAGTTGTACACCACAGTTGTACACCACAGTGTACACCACAGTTGTACATCACAGTTGTACATCACAGCGTACACCACAGTGTACATCACAGTGTACTCTCAACAGTCTTCCTCACCCATTTGGAGATAAAGCCATTAGACTCACTAGAAACTGGGCAGGACAGAAATACAAGTGGGTAATTAAATTCTGTCTATTTGGTTCTGTCTATTTGGAGAGGAGAGGAAAGGAGAGGGGAGGGGAGGGGAGGAGAGAGGAGGGGAGGAGAGGGGAGGAGAGAGGAGGGATTCACACAAGAGGAGCCAGACTGGGGCCACAGTGCTCAGACCACAGCGCCAGTGCGTGAGGAAACGCAAAGTCGTAAAACACTCACGTGTCTGCCAGGCCAGCTGGGAGGTTCAGAGTGAGTGTGTGTGTGTGCGTGCGTGCGTGCGTGCGTGCGTGCGTGCGTGCGTGCGTGCGTGCGTGCGTGCGTGCGTGAAGGAGGTTGGTAGGGTCACAGTGGAGCCTCTGCAGAGTGGTACACACAAAGACACGGGGAAGGGAGGCAGAATCCAGACCAGAACAGCCCCAGAACAGCCCCTCTCATACGAGAACAGCCCCAGACCAGCCCCTCCCTGACCCAGAACAGCCCCTCTCATACAAGAACAGCCCCTCTCAGACCAGAACAGCCCCAGACCAGCCCCTCCCTGACCCAGAACAGCCCCTCTCATACAAGAACAGCCCCTCTCAGACCAGAACAGCCCCTCTCATACAAGAACAGCCCCTCTCATACAAGAACAGCCCCAGACCAGCCCCTCCCTGACCCAGAACAGCCCTAGAACAGCCCCAGAACAGCCCCTCTCAGACCAGAACAGCCCCAGAACAGCCCCTCCCTGACCCAGAACAGCCCCAGAACAGCCCCAGAACAGCCCCTCCCTGACCTAGACCCTGTCACCTCCTGCTCTCTCCTTCTCTCGCTCAGTGTGTAGCTGTGAATGAGTGTGACCTGCATGTGGACCTCCCTGAGCAAAAGGTGTAGAAAAGAGGGGGAGGGGAGGAGAGAGGGCAACAGAGACAATGACAAGGGCAGAGAGAGTGAGTGAGAAAAGGAGGGAAAGCGATCGAGTGAGGGAGGGAGGAGGAGCGATTGAGTGAGGGAGGGAGGAGGAGCGATCGAGTGAGGGAGGGAGGAGGAGCGATCGAGTGAGGGAGGGAGGAGGAGCGATCGAGTGAGGGAGGCAGGAGCGATCGAGTGAGGGAGGGAGGGGCTGGAGGGAAGAAGCATGGTGAGTTTCCTGAGCTGGAATAGGACTGCAGGACTGCAGGACCAGCGGGACAAAGACTCCCATGAGACACACCTGCGTGGAGCGGAATTGTTCCCCGGAGCCAGCAAGCCCCTCCCTGCTGAACGCATGCAGACAGACGGCAGACAGACAGACGTTCATGCTGACGTCTGACCAAAGCAGCCGTCAAGCGGAGCACTCAGAGCAGTGACAGGCCTGCACCGCACCAAGATGCCCTACTTCCTCATAATAATGGGGTTTACTCCTGTGTGAGGGGATCTCAGGTGCTCTCATTCCCAGCTAGCGCTAAAGGTGTTATTCCTTCATCTGCTGGGAAGCTCCGTTCCAGTAAAGCCAACGAAATAACAACAGCTAGCTAGAAGTCAGTCATTTTCTGGAGAGTGATTTTTATGATCATCAGAGAGAGCAATTATGATGCCAAATACTGCACGCAATTCTTTCAGGAAACGAGCATAAAAACCTAATTAAACTTTACTAAAATCAATTTATGAACAAAGATCATTTCCTTTAGGATGGAAAGCTTGAGTGAGATTGTGAGAGACTGACGAGGGATGTGCAGAGCCACCAGCTGAGGTCTGGCGTCCACCCCAGCCAAGAATACAGTGCAAAGTTAACACACACTTCAGGTGAACTGGGAGGTTACTGCTTTTGTAAACACAGCTACATTGTGTGTGTGTGTGTGTGTGTGTGTGTGGTGAATGGAACAGGTAGTTTACTTAAGAACAAACACATAAGACAAAGAGGACAGGTAGCAGGATGGATCCCCGGCTGTGAAACTCCTCTGGCTAAATCCTGAGACTTTATATTGTGTTTAGTAGTGACAAAAGCATGAACTGAGGACCTGAGGACCTGAGGACCTGAGGACCTGAAGACCTGAGGACCTGAGGACCTGAAGACCTGAAGACCTGGACCTGAGGACCTGAGGATCTGAAGACCTGGACCTGAGGACCTGAGGACCTGAAGACCTGGACCTGAGGACCCGAGGACCTGAGGACCTGAGGACCTGAAGATTTCTGAAGTACTGCAAGTGAAGAAATGATCTCCAGCAGTAGTGTAGTCAACTCTTAATGCAACTACAATTTAATAGTTTTAAAAATAATTTAAAACAGCAATGCTTAAATAAAAGAGAGAAGGAAGAGGAGAAAAATAAAGAAACAACATAATCAGGGTAAGCTTGAGAACTCACCATGTCCAGAAAAGATAAAAACATCCAAAAGCAACTGTTTCCAGCAGTCCCACAAATCCCTGAGCAGGAACGTGGAAGTGAATCGCACCACTACTCCTCGGGAGAAACACAGCAAAATCCCACCAGGATGGGCAGGACATGAGCGTGCGAGAGCAGGACGTGAGCGTGCGAGAGCAGGACACACACAGCCGATCTGTGAGAGCGCGGGTCACACCAGCTCCACCAACAGTCGTCTAGGAGCGAGAAGCAGAGACAGCGTCTCCAGAGACAGACGTGGGGGTTTCTGTGCTGAGGAACAAGGCTAGCCTGGACACACTCACTCTCGCTCAGGTGTTGAGTTACAGCAAACCCCAGGGGGCAGACTTAAGACTTCTCGGCCAATCAGAGAGCAGAGTGCTTCTGTCTGATTTCTGCAGGTAAATGGGACGGCCCCTCCTGGCTCTGGCCACCTTTAGAGCAGTCGTTGGGGGCGTGACACAGATATCGGAGAGAAGGCAGACAAACACAGACTGACTGGCAACAGTGCTGTGGTGAAGATAAAGTGTGTAAAATGGAGCTTGTTGAATGATTTCAACATTTGAGGCTTGTCTCAAATGAAAACAACCAGGAAGACAAACACAGCACAACCAACAGGACTGCAGCCCTCAGCTTCTCTGAGCGATCAGCCCTCGAGAGTCTCCAATCACTCAACAACATCTTATCTATACAGAGGCATCATCAAATCATAATGTGATAACCATGAAGATAAGGTCTATCTGTCTGTCTATCTATCTGTCTATCTATCTATCTATCTACGTATCTATCTATCTATCTATCTATCTGTCTGCCTGTCTGTCTATCTGTCTGTGTCGTAAAAGGCAATGACAATAACAGGTAATATTACCAACAGTAGTAAACACATGTCACCTGAGCAGTGGGTCATAAAGAGGGACGCGAATGTCAGTCATTGTTCCATAAAGGTTGGTAATACCTAACCAGGTGAAGCGGTTCGACTTGACCAGGAATCTACCTGCAGTCAGGTGAAACACACAGACAACCTGATCCATGCTAAGGCTTGGCTGTGTAGAATGACAACCAGGAGAGAGAGAGAGAAAGGGAGAGAGAGGCAGAAACAGAGAGAGAATCTGTCTATGTATGTCTATTATTATGCATATGGTCTGCATACGTGTGTGTGTGTGTGTGTCCTGGCTTTCACACACTGCTGCTGACATTATAAAATGCTTCATAGGAAGAACAGCCTGTCTGCAGTAGCAGATTTACAACTGCACTGACTCTACATACTACATCTTCTCTAATAACCTTCAACCTCACTGTGACTTTACAGACCACATCAAACCTTCAGTCCACACACCCACTGGGCACCTGCCAACTTCTCATTTCCATACAGAAGACAAGAGGGCCAATCAGCACACTCGGTAAGATTCACTTGTTGTTGACACATTACACACACACACACACACACACACACACACGTGTGTCTATTCTCATGTTCACTATCGCAGGCACATGTGGGATGTGTTGGAGTGGTCGGTGTTGTTGGTAATGAAGGCTGGGTGGGTGAAGGTCTGACCTCTGTGCATGAAATGGTTCTGAGAAAGGAGATGATGAGATGGTCCAGAGTGAGGAGATGATGAGATGGTCCAGAATGAGGAGATGATGAGATGGTCCAGAGTGAGGACCATAGACACGTTGATGATCGTAGACACGTTGAGGACCATAGGCGTGTTGATGATTGTAGACGTGTTGAGGACCATAGACACGTTGATGATCGTACACGTGGTGTTGGACAAGCAAAGCCATCATGTTTAGTTCCCTTCAAAACCAGATGTCCAGCAGTGCCATCAGCTCAGGACAGACAGAAACCAGTGGGACTGGTCTACTGTTCCGAGACGTCTGGCCAGACGTGGCCTTCAAAGAAGAGCTGCAGCCAAGAAGTCAAGCCTTTCCCATGGACATGAGGCCAAGTGAGTCATAAGTGGAAATCCTAAGAACTGCGGTGCAGAAAAAGGACATCAGGTCTCTGGAGTGATGAGACAAAGTGTGAAATATCTGGATGTAATAGAAGGAAGTTCTGGAGAGCTGTAGAATAATGAGTGTCTGCAGTGGAGCATGGTGGAGGTTCAACAGGGGAGCAAGGTGGAGGTTCAACAGTGGAGCATGGTGGAGGTTCATGGTGGAGGTTCAACAGGGGAGCAAGGTGGAGGTTCAACAGTGGAGCATGGTGGAGGTTCAACAGTGGAGCATGGTGGAGGTTCAACAGTGAAGAAAGGTGGAGGTTCAACAGTGGACCATGGTGGATGTTTACAACAACCAGGAAATTCTTCAAAAACTATGTGCAAGTGTACATAGAAGATTGGATTGTCTTTTGATTAGCATCAAGGGTGGTCACACCAAATGTTGAATTGATTTAGATTTCACTTTTGTTGATTTGCATTTTTTATTAATTGTCAGTGGAGACTTTTCACACTCCCTCTTGCAGCTTCATCCATCACTGACCCCAACACCACCCTACATAGATGACCTGGGATCACCCCCCCACAGGACTGAGGAAACCCTCCTCACAGACTCACCAGGGCCTTGGTATGAGGAATTATGGCTTCCACCAGGGCAGAGGGCCCCTTTTTATGACCACTGTTGCTCAGATTGGTGCATTCCTAACCATAAAGCATCGCCTTTGGAATTCGCAAATAGACCTATGTCCAAGAATGCGAAAATTGACCATGATTGTTATAACTCTATATTCTGAGATAGGTACTGGATCCTAACCCGCTCAAGAGGAAGCAGCTCTTTGAGTCCATTCCAAAGACACCAAATTTTAATAGAGAAAAATATAACTTATAGATAAAGGATACAGGATCATCAGATCATGGAACCCAGCAGTATTCAGTATCTGGAACGTAGCTAGACAATCATACACTGTGCTATCATTATTGAAATGTCATGTAAACTGTGTGTTCCATATTGATTCATATATAATATTGATCATATTTCCCCTGTTTTACCATGTTATTCACTTATGAGACCATTATCACATCTCTTTTATTCTTATTAGTGTAATGTACTGTATATGTATTAATGTGGTTGTTGTTACTACTAAGGTGATTACCTCCTCACTCCAGTATGAGTTAAGTGATTTAAGGAAGCCTGTTAATCACAGATGGCTTTGGAAGAGTGAAAACTATTGAAATGCCTTAACTAATATATCCTGACAAACCAATTCTTCTTTATTCCTAAATGAGGCACCTGCAGGAGACAAACACTCCCAGTGTGTGTGCATATGTAATGTAGCTGTTCCTTCCTTGCTATGCTTCTGTGTCTTAGTGGTTTCATTCCTTTTGTTTCCCAATGGTGGGGAATTGCCTTAACTTTGAATATTCATAGGCATGGCAGCCAATCCCTCGCAACTTCTCAAAACAGCTTCGGATCAATACTTACAAATGAAAACCTAGGGAGGGGTGGAGAGAAGCGAGAACATCACAAGTTCTAACCCCCCCAAAAATATGCCTGGATTCCCACAGAGGCCTCAACAGCAATGGAAATCCAAGAATTTACGCTTTTGAGTTCATGAGTTCACTGAGTTTGTTTAAACTCACTTAATTTGCTCTAACTCGTTGTCACTAGTTATCTTGCCTCCCGTTTTCATTTGTAGAGTTAATGTTAGTTCTGCTTTTTTGAATTAATATAAATTCTAGGGTAGTGCATAAAGACTGGCTAGCACACACCTGCTCAAATCTACGAAGGCCTTTATTACTCAACCAAGTGGACTGTGGTTCTGGAACAGACCTGCTCATACATGCTTGGTAACTTCGGAAAGTACACAAGGTTTTATTTTGGACCTCAAAATACCACGTACTCTTGCCGGCAATAGTGGACAGCCATCCGAGCCTGGAAGACCCTCGCGCTGAGTAACGCAACTTCATTCATAATGCCGATTTGATGCCAGTCTTGATATTCTGCTCTTATTATTAACCTCAATATAGGATTAGATATCCCAAACGAAGTAGCATGATACATACATTTTAGCCAGTCCCTTGCTTGCATTTCAGACATAAATTTTATCCATTTTAGAATTAATGCAGAACACGTCATTATCTTCTAGTTAATACATTCATCCATAGGGCATTTTCCTCCATTTTACTTGTTTGTTCCTTCCTCTGATTCAGTTAATAACTCTCTGAACCTAAATCAAGTTTTCAACCTTATGCATTGTATACATTATAACATTAAATTGTTGATATCATTAATCAATAAAATTTGCATTTGCTCACTAAACTAATCACTGTGGCAAATATATTTTAACCAATGGTATTAGGTCATTAGGTCACAGACTATGAACTTCACCCTTCTGTAATGAGACTGATATACATTATTTCACCTATTCCCATCAAAACATATTTTCCAGAGAATTCAGGCTGGTGCACCTCATAATTATAATTAATGAATATTGCTATAGTCACAAATAAGATATTAACACTTCTGTTGTTTTCTATTTTTGAGCATTCTGACTTTGCACAATTTCCACTGCTGCCCTGAACCTTTCCATAGTCCTGTATATGTAGTAGATGTGTAAAATCATTCATTTCATGGGGTTGTAAAAGTCAGAGAGTGTAGATTAAAGCAATAAGCCTTGAGAGGTGGTGTGTTCCAGTGACTTTATCACTGTGTCACAGGTACAGGCATTTTTGACATAACGAGACACACACAGACGTGAATCACTGTAACACATGGCCTCAAGTGCCTTATTGCTTTTATAAAACACCGACAAACAATATAATCAAATAATACACCAGTGCTCAATAAACAATCTCATGTATAATTAACAATATGAAGACTTTTTCTATAAGAAGTGCAAACAGATGTCATTACATAAATTACATTAATTCTTCTATTGACCTATACAGCACTGCATGGTCTTGCTCTTGACTACCTCCAGGATCTTATCTCCTATTATGAACCCCCACGTCCACTAGGATCACAGGGTGCTGGACTCTTATTAGTTCCAACAATAAATAAGGTAACAGCAGGGGGAGGAGCCTCTTCTTATAAGGCCCCCCAACTATGGAATAATCTTCCAGAATGTGTCTGAGACTCCGACACAGTCTCAATCTTTAAGTCTAGGTTGAAAACGTACTAATTTGGTAATTAATGTGCCCCCTTAGATAAGGTTACAGATCCAGGGGTTCATGGGCAAAGGGTTTTATGGTAAACTGGGGCGCTGGTGCTGTCATCCTGTCACTGCACATGATCACTCAAGTTTGTCGACGGTGTAGTGGATGGATGCCAGTGTCTCAGGATTCTCCCAAGTCTGTTACCTTCTGCTTCTGCCCTTTAGCTGGGCTGTAATAATTTAATTGCCGGAGTTGCTTCCACACTCTAGAAATGTTTAAATGTCCTCTGTCCCACATATAATCCCATACAGAGGTAATTGTCCCTCTTTCCTTTTTCCAAATGGCTGCCCTCCTACTCGAGAAATACTGAGACGAGGAGAGACGAGGAGAGATGAGCCTTTCCTGCTATCCACCCTGGGCCTGTCACCTCCTGCCCAACCAGCTATGGATGAAGCACCAACCTACTGCCCTGGCCCGTCTCACCACCCTGAATCCTCCCCTGCTACAGCTGCATCTCCACGGCTCTGGACTATTAATGACTATTAAGAAGTCTAGGACTCTTAAGAATAAGAATTACATAGAGAACACGTATATAAACACACAGAAAGGTGAGGACTATTCATCATTCCCATCACTTCTTTGTTTACGTATCTCTTTAATTACTGTTGTCATGGTGACCATTGTTGGCCAGAGGAGGATGTGTTCACCCCACTGAGTCTTGGTTCCTCTCCAGGTTTCTTCCTCAGGCTCTTAGGGAGTTTTTCCTTGCCACAGTCACCCCTGTCTTGCTCACTGGGGTCTGGACTCAGACACTTGTAAAGCTGCTTTGTGACAACAACTGTTGTAAAAAGCGCTATATAAATACATTTTGATTGATTAATTAATTACTGCAAAGTCCATAAGCATTAAAATACCTTGCCATGTGCTGTTAGACCCTTAAAACTCTTCAAAGAAGGTAACAACAACTAATTTTGACCACTTTTCACTACAGGGGGAGGCCTATACCATCCTGGAGAAGGGCCTACGGTACGGTCAGTCAAATGACCCGATATGGTATCTTAGCCAGCGAACGCCAGCAGCTATACACCACCTGTTCTTTGTCAAAGGTACTTAAATGTTTTAATAGAGCCGAGCTGTGGTTTGAAATCCCAATAAGAACAAGATCTCAACAAGATCTCCTCTTCCTCTAGGTGTGAGTTTGAGCAGTCTGATCTCCTCTTCCTCCAGGTGTGAGTTTGAGCAGTCTGATCTCCTCTTCCTCCAGGTGTGTGTTTGAGCAGTCTGATCTCCTCTTCCTCCAGGTGTGAGTTTGAGCAGTCTGATCTCCTCTTCCTCCAGGTGTGTGTTTGAGCAGTCTGATCTCCTCTTCCTCCAGGTGTGAGTTTGAGCAGTCTGATCTCCTCTTCCTCCAGGTGTGTGTTTGAGCAGTCTGATCTCCTCCTCCTCCAGGTGTGAGTTTGAGCAGTCTGATCTCCTCTTCCTCCAGGTGCGTGTTTGAGCAGTCTGATCTCCTCTTCCTCCAGGTGTGTGTTTGAACAATCTGATCTCCTCTTCCTGCCTGGCTGTTGCATAACAAACACTAATCTAATACACTCAGTAACGCACTCCCAGCAGGAAGTGATGTCGATTCTGCTGCAATGTAATATGTGTGCAGTCATAACCCGGTTTTACACTGAGCAAAATGCCAAACAGCTCAGTCTAAAATCTCCACAGCAAGTGGAAAAAAAGCTTCAGCGTTCCAAGAAACATTCTGACAACACGCTGACCCTATTATCAGAGACAAGACATGGAGTTTTTCTGCCCAGCCGCTGGAGAAACAGATAATGGTGCAGCTACCGTGCACGCTCAGAGTTCATCCAACAGAACGCACTCTGCTTTCTGGTTACCAGCAGGAAGAACCACGGCAATCAAGATTCACAAAGCTTATTCTGGACAACCTTCACCTCAATAACACACACACACTCATACAGACTACACACACACTCATACAGACTACACACACAGGCATGCAAACTAGACCACAATTTAAGAAAGACACATACATACAACCACACAGGCATGTGGCTGTAGTGTGGGGCTGTAGTGTGTGGGTGTGGTGTGGGGGTGTGGTGTGGGGCTGTAGTGTGGGGGTGTGGTGTGGGGGTGTGGTGTGGGGGTGTGGTGTGGGGCTGTAGTGTGGGGGTGTAGTGTGGGGCTGTGGTGTGGGGCTGTAGTGTGGGGCTGTGGTGTGGGGCTGTAGTGTGGGGGTGTGTAGTGTGGGGCTGTGGTGTGGGGCTGTAGTGTGGGGCTGTAGTGTGGGGGTGTGGTGTGGGGCTGTAGTGTGGGGCTGTAGTGTGGGGCTGTAGTGTGGGGCTGTGGTGTGGGGCTGTAGTGTGGGGCTGTAGTGTGGGGCTGTAGTGTGGGGCTGTAGTGTGGGGGTGTGGTGTGGGGCTGTAGTGTGGGGCTGTAGTGTGGGGCTGTGGTGTGGGGCTGTAGTGTGGGGGTGTGGTGTGGGGCTGTGGTGTGGGGGTGTAGTGTGTGGCTGTAGTGTGGGGCTGTAGTGTGGGGGGTGGTGTGGGGCTGTAGTGTGGGGCTGTAGTGTGGGGCTGTAGTGTGGGGCTGTGGTGTGGGGCTGTAGTGTGGGGCTGTAGTGTGGGGGTGTGGTGTGGGGGTGTGGTGTGGGGCTGTGGTGTGGGGGTGTAGTGTGGGGCTGTAGTGTGGGGCTGTAGTGTGGGGCTGTAGTGTGGGGCTGTACACACATGTGCCTGCGTTGTTTGCGGTGGGTGAGTGGAGGAGCAGCACCATTAGTTCACTCAGAACGCATTAACATTTCCCGTCTTCTAATTACACACGCGCTCTCTCCAGCACGCTCATAGATAATTAAGGAGTTGCTGGTTTTGCTCTCGCCATTTTGCATGTACTCTGTAACACAAAGACACACACACACACACAAACACACACAAGCATCCCACTTCTCATGCCAGCGCATCCGTGTCTGAACTCTTCTGGTGTCCGTGCGTCACGGTAAAGCTCACATCTCTCGTTTGTGGAAGTGCTGAGATCTCTGCATGGGAGATCTTTACAAACAAAGGAGCATTTCCAAAACATTACTGCTGTCACGGAAAACTGGCTACTCTGACAGACAAGTCCTCGAGCATTCAGGATTCATGCAGGAGTACCCTTATAGTTCCCACTATAGTACTCCTATAGTACCCCTCTATAGTTCTCCCTATAGTTCCCACTAGAGTACCCCATAGTACCCCTATAGTTCCCACTAGAGTACCCCATAGCACCCCTATAGTACCCCTATAGTTCCCACTAGAGTACCCCATAGTACCCCAAAGTACCCCAAAGTACCCCTATAGTTCCCACTAGAGTACCCCATAGTACCCCTATAGTTCCCACTAGAGTACCCCCATAGTACCCCTATAGTTCCCACTAGAGTACCCCCATAGTACCCCTATAGTTCCCACTATAGTTCCCCCATAGAGATGAACGACCCTCTTACGATGCTCAGCTCTTGACTTTGATAGCAGAATACTTCTGTAACGCCACTGGCAACTAAAGCATGTAGCTTCCCCCAAATACTGGTCAGAAATCATCATCGCAGTTTGGACTACAATACTCGTATCAAGACACTGGAAATATCAAAACACTGGAAATACCACAAAGTACCAGATTAATGGCTGTTTATTAAAAGAAAAACATTTAACAACCATTATAGAATCTTAGAATAAGAACAGAATAAACTTTGTTCAATGGGCATTTTCATGTGGACACCCAAGACAATTGGGGACCTTCATTCCATGATAACATTCATTCCCATGACAACATCGATTCCCAGACGGTGTTCCCCCAGTGTGGCGTGCGTGGAGCAGGTCTCACACAGACTCAGTGCTTCTCGGTAGGTGGGCTGACCATGCTCTGATCTCAGCCTCACCCGACATGCACCAGCCTGCCTCCCCCACCCTCCCCTCCATCCCAGACCCTGGAGGAGAACCAAGCGACCGATGAGGGTCTATTGATGGGACCACTCATCATGACGGTGAGGACTCTTGTCTTTATGATGGGGGTATGAGGACATGGTTAGAACAGCAGGGTGTGTTTAAGGAGCTGACCTCTGGAGCGTGACTCACTGTGACGGGACGGTAGGACCATGACTGAGACGCACACACATCCTGGTACAGGGGGCTCAGAAATGCTACCAATGTTATGACACACCACTGGGTTTGGTGGAACCAGGGAGGGGCTGACGTGTCCAAACCTAATCAGACATGCTAGGCCAGTGAATAAAGTGACCACAGAGATGGGAAGATGCGGGATTTGGTAATACAAGTTGAGCTTCCTGTGTTTGTAGTTCTTCATCTCTACACCACCACATGTGAAAGCCCCCCGCCATGTTAATTATTCACACACTGCTCCTTCCATGCTAAATAAATCTACACCCACATGGTGGGGCTCCATCTAAAGGGCGGTGCGAGCCTGGAGGTGAGTGGATCTGGAGCTTCCCTCTGGACCCTGACACCAAAGCTTCCCCAGCCTGAAGCTTATTGACCAGCGTGAGCGGCGAGTTACAAGGTGTCTCCGTTTCAGAACTTTGCGATTGATGCCGACAGGGTGTGAGGAAACCTGTTTTGTTTGTGTTTGGTAAAGTGATTGGACATGAAGGAGCCGTGCTGGGGGCGTTACCTCTGCCTGTCTGAGCACACTGACCTGCCTGTGGTGTTAACACCTCAACTGAGATGTCTCTTTGGATATTCTGTCTTTGTCCTTCCCTCTCTCCCTCTTTCTCTCTCTCTCTCCCTCCCTCTCTCCTTCTGTTTCTATTTTATTTCAGTTCAACACTACGTTATTTATCTCTCTTGAGCCAGACAAACTTGAATATGGGAAACTACTAGAAACAGCAGAGAAAGATACACACATACACACCAGACATGCTGATACACACACACACACACACACACACACACCTTAGACATGTTGAGTGAGATGCTGGGTAATGCAGATGGAGTGATCTGTGAACACTGCTGATATGGGCGGGTTTATCAGCCAGGTTTGCATTCCAGCTCGTAGGAGCTCCATCACACATCTTCAGCTCTTCATGCAACTCTTTGTCTGACAATCTCGGGACATCTTGGATCGGTTCCATCTGCAACCTGTGTGTGCACGTGCGTATGTGTGTATACATGCTGGAACGCGTGATGTGTTTACAAATGTATGTATGAGTATGTGTGTGAGCAGATGTGCATGTGTGAATCAGAATGTGCATTACCATATGTGTGTGATTGTGTGTGTGTGTGTGTATACACATATACACATCTGACACTAGTATGATTGATTATCTGGGCATATTACAGGGGGCGCTACAGACATTGGCCCTTTTCCACACCGTTAGAGCAGGGTATTTACAAACCACAAGCCAGCATCTGATATCTCCTCCATTTCCCCAACCACACGCAATCGAACACCAGAACAAACACCAGTGTGGCTGCGTCCGCTCCCGGAACAACCCTGCCTTCACGTTGCTTCTGCACAGACTCTCGGAGTCGTTTGTGAATCAGTGTGATGGTATCTGGTCCTAGCTACCATCTCTCACGTCTCTCTCTCTCAGTATCACAGTTACCGTCTCTCACTGGTCAACGGGGAATATCTGTAGAGGAGTCTCGGACACTGCAGTCACACCCACGGCAAATTAATCAGACCCGCTCAATCTTCACTATTGTCTGCCCTCAATTACCCACCTTCAGAAAACTGTGATTATTTTTGTAGTGGTGAGAAAAGGAAAGATAAAGTTTCATTTTCGATTCTGCAGGCTGGTTCCAGAGGGCCCCTGGTGCTGAGGTGTGTCCAGGTGTGTGTGAACCAGCCTACCGTGCGATTTCGATCTCATTCAAACAGGAAACACATTTTCTCCTCTCATCAAATTGCCCTCCACTCCTCAGATAAATGGAATTAGATATTCAATATGCATACATGGCCTCTCCAGTGATATAATATATATCAAGCCCTGGCAATTAAAGATAATCTTTACTGACTCAATTTGCATGGATTACAACATTCATCACAGAGATGGAGGGATACATTAGCATACATTTGAAGTGATTTACATATTCGTAGTGCAATCTGATGTATACTGTGTGGTGGGTCCCTTTGGCAGGATGAAACCATGGTGACTAACCTTCAGCTGCCATTGGCTGAGTCTGAAAAGCATGTGGGTGTCTGCAGGTGTGTGTGTGTGTTCAAGTAGCTGTTTGGGCTCTTGTTCAGTGGTACAGCAATCCAAGGGTCATCTGATGTAACCCCTCCCCACACATGCTTCAGTAAAAGTGTGTGGACGTGTGTGTGCATGCATGTGTGTCAAAGACAAAGGGGCCAGATGAGGGGAGGGGCTAGGGGAGGGGCTAAGGGAGGGGCTAAGCAGAAAGAATGAGCTGAGGAGACCATGACATGCATATTTATACATATTCATAAAAATAGAACAACAACCAGGCAAAAGGACAGATAGGTAGGTGATAAATAGAAAGGTAGGTGATAGAGAGATAGGGACACCGACAGGAAGACAGACAGACAGGTAGACTGATAGAAGGATGGTCAGTAAACCTAAGAATCACTAATGCTCTCTTATAATCATCTACAGGTTCCGGCAGTTTGTTGAATCATGATCACAATCGGAAGGTTCTGGATCCCAGAACTAAAACTCTGAGAGTGAAACAATTAACCCTAATCACAGGAGCCAAGCGCAGTGTACCACTCAGTGGTGCAGCCGTGCGTGAAAGGAGTGGGAACGCAACACACACACACACACACACACACGCACGCACACGCAGACGCAGGAGAAGGGAGGCAGCCTCTGATTATATAGTCATAGGTTACATCATCTATAGGTGCTGTGGGTGTCCATGTGCACATATATACTGCGTGTGTGTGTCGGTGCATCCCTGTATATGTAGCGGGTGTGTGTGTGTATCTCTATAAATGTAGCACATGTGTATGTATGTGTGTGTGTGGGCGTATGTTTATGTGTGTATATAATTGTATGTGTGTGTATGGGTGTATAGTCTCTGTAGGTGTAGAATAGAATGTATGAACGTAACTAATGTACAATATCCCTAATGATTATTGTGTTCAATACTGTGCAAGAGAAACTTAAATAAACTAACACACTGAACCCCAAAGGACGTTTAACGACAAGCTCTGTCTATCTGCACTACCACAGGCTGTGAGGCATCAGTGGTTTGCTGTGTCACACCCCCCCCACCTCCACCTTCTCCAGAGTGCTTCACTAGCTTCTGCACAGTCAGAATCCTGCATCCATCTCTTCCACTTACAGCTGCCTGACACAGCAGGATGTGACAGGCAAGGACACCTGGCAGAGAGCAGGCAGAGGTGAGCAGGGTGCTGCTTTCACACCTGCCTTTATGATGGAGGTCTGTGTAACTTAATCCCCAGCCAGGCTCGGGCTGCAGACCTCACGCCTCACGCCTGGAAGCCAAGCCGTAAATGCTGTAAACGCCGTAAATGTAAGCCCCTGATTCTTGGCGTGGTTCTTGGAGAAACTCTGCAATGTACGATGTGGGTGAATTGCTAAATGACAATGCTACACTTGTTAACTTGTTAGGGAGCTAATGACATGTCGAGTTGGGCCAGATGTGTTGGAACTCCAGGACCAGTTCAAACCATCTCAAATTAGTCCACTCTTTAAAAAACATCAACACTGTAAACCTTTACGCAATCAGACATTAATATCAAATTGCATAATGCATCATTAAGAACATTAAATATATCACAACATTCAAAACGAAACAACTGAACCACTTGCCAAAAGGGTTTTAAAAGAGATCTAGACGGAACCTCCTTAGAAAAGGCACCAGACTGAACGCATCAGTAATGATGAGCGTTGCCCTCAACTCGGAGAAGAGCGTTTAGTTTAGCGAGCTTGATTCTGCATGCGTGTGGAAGTGCATGTGTGATCTGGGATACAGTCCAGCAGGCTGTGAGATGTGACGGCACGGTGCTGATGTCTGGGTGCAGTGGAGATCCTGCTGGATCTAAACGTAGGGAAGGTCGTGCACTGCACAACCCCCGACTCCTCCTGGTGGTGCTATATTCGATGCAGTCAGCACCTCTTGCAACGAAGTTCTTGAATGGTCCAGTTCACTAAATACATCCTGTCACAGATATTATGTAGCACACGGGTATAGTCCTCCCACAGAAGGGTCCACTAGAGAGTCACGGGACCAGCCATCATGACGTCACCAAGCCCACTGTGTCTGATGTAGCACGTGTCCTTGGTGAGAGCTAGCGGAGGTCCGTAGTGCTCAACACGCAGCTCAACAGACCGAACTGTTTCAGTGAGTCTCTGCTCCCCGTGCCGGGTGCAGTGTAGCCTGCAGTGACCTCTGACCTGCTGAAGGAGCGGGGATGGGAGTTGTTCTGTGTGGAAACACCTGAGAGGAGGCCGGTAACCCAACAGCTTGGCAACAGTGTTGCGTTGTTCTCAACTGGGTGTGGTGACTCAAACATCACAAATCACACTTCAGTCATCCAAATCCATCTTGTAAAGGAGCCATGATTATCAGTCTTCATAGAAGTATCGTGGAGATGGAGACACGATTCTCTCAGAGACCTGCTGATTTAACGAGAGCCACTTTGAGGGCCAAACTGTTTCTCCTGCATCTTTCTTGACCGCTGCCCCCTGTGGCCACGTCAGGCATCACACTGCAGAACATCATAAATGTGCACCAGAACACTGTTGTGGCAAAAGGAACGTTGCTCAATAATCTGACACCAATTCAGAGCTTCCTGCAGTACATCAGTGCATAGAGGGACACGTGGAGACTTTCCCAGTATGGTCTGGACTGTGTGTCCCTCGTCATGGGCAACAGTTGTGTGCCAGAGCACCTTCACCACCCAGTCATCCATCACTCTGCTCTGTACATCACTGCTGACTTCAAGGGAGAGAGATTCTGTCACTTTGGCACAGGACTAAACCATCACAAAAAATTTGGACATGAATCAGTCCGGAACTTGCCAAGGCTTACCACAGACTGGTGCTGTAATTAATTACTACGTGCTGGAAGCAGGCGTCCAGGATCTGCACTGAAATGACAGCACTGGGCTGTTTTCCTGTCCGAGCTCCGTCGTTGTCATCATATATTTGGTGATTCTGTCATTTTCCTCATTTGTGAGCTGAACTCAGCACTAAGCTGGTAGCTTGTCTGACTCCGATCTAGCTTATTCACTCTGGTCTTTACATTTATTTATATTTACAATTATTGATGTTTATTTAGTTAACCATCAGTTGCATTCACAATGTGCTACACTCATTTATAAACACAAAAAACCAAGCACTCAAAAACATCTTCTTGTGCTTAGACCGTGGTGTGTGTCCTGGGCGGAGCAAACCCTGGTCAGGACACACACCACTGTCCTGGGCGGCGCAACCCCTGGTCAGGACACACACCACTGTCCTGGGCGGAGCAACCCCTGGTCAGGACACACACCACTGTCCTGGGCGGAGCAACCCCTGGTCAGGACACACACCACTGTCCTGGGCGGAGCAACCCCTGGTCAGGACACACACCACTGTCCTGGGCGGAGCAAACCCTGGTCAGGACACACACCACTGTCCTGGGCGGAGCAACCCCTGGTCAGGACACACACCACTGTCCTGGGCGGAGCAACCCCTGGTCAGGACACACACCACTGTCCTGGGCGGAGCAACCCCTGGTCAGGACACACACCACTGTCCTGGGCGGAGCAACCCCTGGTCAGGACACACACCACTGTCCTTGGCGGAGCAAACCCTGGTCAGGACACACACCACTGTCCTGGGCGGAGCAACCCCTGGTCAGGACACACACCACTGTCCTGGGCGGAGCAACCCCTGGTCAGGACACACACCACTGTCCTGGGCGGAGCAACCCCTGGTCAGGACTACGTGTGATTATGTGTTTACATGTTTACATGCCCTATGGGGAAAAGGGACATGTTTTCTTGTTGTCCACCCAAGTGCTTACCCAAGATGGCATCCCAGTGACACCAGCGGTGTGTGTGTGTGTGTGTGGATGTCTTGAGTGTGTGCTGACATCCTAGTAACACCTCTGCTCACTGTGATGATGTCTAGGTTCTACCATTAATTAAACTTCAGGTATTCAGCCCACCTTCAACTAAGCACACTGATGTGCCAATACTCGTTTATTAATTTCATCCATATTGTCTAATTCGGTCATGATATCTGATGATCTGTCAGTCTGACGTGCGTTCGGGTCGCAGCTGTTTGTCTTGCACTCTGATTCCCTGTACAGGTAATAAATGAAAATAACTGAAAACCTTCTGTGAGGATCAACATGGTGAGGACAACCCCACCTGCTGGGTAGGGTAGGGTGGGGTCTGCTGAGCTCCGTCAGCCCAAAGAAAACAGATGGAAAACATTTGGTTCTGAAAACACACACGCACACACACATGCACATACGTGGGCACACACACACACACACACACACACACGCACGCACATACATACACATGTACACACATGCCTGCAACGCATGCAAATATATACACTTTACTCACCAATATTAACACAATCTCTCTCTCTCTCTCACACACACACACACACACACAGCATGAATGCCTTTCATCATCACACTACAAATGTGTGTGTAAGTTTTACAAATGAACAACATGAGAATGCTTCAGTGCCCTGAGAGGTGGTGACTGAGTGAGTCATCTTTACCAGTAGCCCTGCAGGGGGCGCTTGAGAGCACCATAAACTCAAGCTACAAGTGATACTAGAGAGTGTAAATCACTGCCCCCATCACGCACACACACACACACACACACACACGCACGTTCTCAGGGAGGCAGTGTAAACAGAGGCTTTCTCTGTCCTCTCAGTGCAGAGGTAAACATACACATTACATCTCATTACATACAGTGAGCAGCCAGATATCAGAGTCATCTCTGAGGAATATTCAACCAGCCTAACATACTGACGGGTCCAGAACAATGTTAGTAACTTAATAAGTTCCTGTGTGGCCTCAGGAGTCGAGTGTGTGATGTGTGAGCACAGGGACTGGCTGGAACAGAACAGGGCCGGACACAGTGCACAGCTGCCCACAGCACCCCAAGCCAAAGAAATCAATTAGTGATTAATTATTACTCCCTAGCTGTGTGTGTGTGTGTGTGTGTGTGTGGGAGGGGGGGGGGAGCATCTGCTCTTCTGAACTTCTCCTGGAGATATTTCCATGTCCAGGTTACAACCTGGCTAGAGGACCACCAAAGAACACTGCCAAGAATGCCAAGCAGAGAGAGAGAGAGAGAGAGAGAGAGAGAAAGAGACAGAGAGAGAGAGAGAGTCCCCAGGCCTGGTTTATCTCTTGTATAGTTCAACATCCTACATCACTACATCACAGGAGACTGGCCGCAGCACAGAGACGTGGTGAGAATGAGAAATGAAATGTGAAAGAAGGAGAGAGAAACGAGAGAGAAGGAAAGAGATGACAAGAGGAGGAACTGAGAGAGAGGATGATGGAGAGGAGGAGGAGAGAGAGAGAGGGAGACTATTAGAGAGGAGGAGAGAGAGTGAGTGAGTGAGCATATTAGTCTGTCTCTGGGACCTCTGAGCACAGAAGAAAAAAAATATTATTTATGATGTTTTATCTGTCTCATAATTAGGAAACAAATGTCTAATTGGGGGCGAATTAGCCTCCTGGCCAGAGGTTGCTGAGCGACAGACTGATGCAATAACGTCTCCTGCTGAAGTGGACCACTCTGAGCTGTCATCTGCAGCTCTAATGAGGGAGCAGCCACCTTTGACCGCTGGGATTCTCTCATCCGACCGTCAAGGACACACTGTGTCCTTCCTGTTGGAGTCCGACAGCCGTTTAGGTGCTGCTTGCAGAGACAGGGAGAGACAGGGAGAGACAGGGAGAGTATGGGTGAAAGACACAGGGGGCGTGGCCTGTAGTGGGACACATCTGTAGTCAGTGTCCAGGCAGCCCAGCTGGGCGTGTGCTCCCTGTCACCGGGGGTGGAGTTTTGGGCAGGGCCATATGGTTAGGCCCCGCCCTCTTACTACCCCCTTCACACTCACATGCCCACTTTCCCATTTTCTACCATTATGGCGACACAAAGTGTTTAGGTCTGTCAGTTTGTTTAGAGGACCTGCTGTTAAGTGAGATGGTGAGATGGTGAGACGGCGATGGCAGCTAGCAAAGAGGCGAACTCAGTACAACAACAGAAGACGACATCGCACCTCTCTATCAAGAAAAGACAATATCTCACCCCTCTATCAAGAGAAGATAACATCTCATCCCTCTATCAAGTGGAGATGACAACATATCACCCCTCTATCAAGAGAATACAACATCTCATCCCTCAATCAAGTGGAGATGACAACAACTCCTCTATCAACTGTTTGACCTCCTAATTTTCGCTCCCTGGTGAACTAATAAAATGAGGTTGTAATCCGCGTATGGAACAGACAGACATCACTAACTGATCGGGGTCCAGTTCTCCAAAACCATCACGGTGTTAAGTGAGAGAGTCGTCCTTGTGATGCACTACTGGAATGCACCCACCTAACGCATCAGTGCAGCCCATATTACGAACCACGGAAAATACATACCAGATGTATCAGCGCCTTCAATCCTGTTGATCTGAGCAGAGATCAAAGGGAAGGAACCGAGGCATTAACAGCACCTCAACGTGGCCCCTAGGGGTGGAGGCATTTGAGATGAATGCGGGGCTGTTATTCTCACCACTATCACTGCTTCTGGTCTGGCTTCTCTTGTACATTCAGACCTTAATATGATCTTTTAATTTCTGTTTATCAACAGAAAATAGAGTCTGCAAAACCTATAGCTAAAGGCGTGAACCCGGTCCTTCTAAATGGTGGATGTCCTTAAGAACTGCTTCTGTTGCACTGACAGGACAGTCTATAGAGATTCATCTTTAGGCCTGGGTGAACATGCTGGATGAATCTCCTGATCATGTCAAGTGCTACATTAACCTTTCTGAAAATGTGTGCATTCCATCAGTCTGTATTGGTTTACTTTAGCAATAAGTCCTAGTTTAGCAAGGAAATAAAAGATTTATGGGTAAAAACAAAACATTGCGCCTTGAAGAGTAGAGAGGCCGCTGAAGGAAACTAAACAAAAATCAGACAGGAAAGCAAACAGGAAGCCGAAGCAGACTGTGGACCGTTAGCCAGGAAACGCAGACTTGCTTACAGCAGTCCATGGAGCAGCGCTGCAACGTGGGAGCCTTAATGAACGTTACCTTTGACAGGAGTGCAGTGGGCTTATGAGGGCAGAACATTGTCCCCAGGAATCTTCACCCCCATTTTATGAACAAGTATGAGGCCAGGTAGACGCTACAAAGACAGAACAGCAGCAGCAGCAGCAGTTACCCCTGCAGGGCTACACTGGTGTGCACAGTTACCCCATGCAGGGCTACACTGGTGTGCACAGTTACCCCCTGCAGGGCTACACTGGTGTGCACAGTTACCCCCTGCAGGGCTACACTGGTGTGCACAGTTACCCCCTGCAGGGCTACACTGGTGTGCACAGTTACCCCCTGCAGGGCTACACTGGTGTGCACAGTTACCCCCTGCAGGGCTACACTGGTGTGCACAGTTACCCCCTGCAGGGCTACACTGGTGTGCACAGTTACCCCCTGCAGGGCTACACTGGTGTGCACAGTTACCCCCTGCAGGGCTACACTGGTGTGCACAGTTACCCCCTGCAGGGCTACACTGGTGTGCACAGTTACCCCTGCAGGAGCTGATGTTTTGAACTGGTCCTTTTAGTAATGTAGTGATGCTCGTACGAAGTCTAATACCAACATCCCTAGAATTAAATAACCCTTTTCTGAATCTTTTATCTCCTGCAGAACCGAACTGGGGTTTGAACTATTATACAGGGACTATTTTCACCTGTTCTGCATTCCTTGTACACAAATGACTGTATTACACATAACGACACTGAGCAAGTGTAGAAGCATGCAGATGACACTCCAGGGGAGGACATGAATCTGCAGGAATGAGATCTGTCTCACTACCAGATGCAACCACGGAGCTGATGCAACCTCTCCAGTGCAACCTCGCCTCTCTGAATGAATGGTCAGGATGTCTAAACAACTGACTGAGATCTCCTCCTTGCTGTTATGGGATGACAACACAGTGGAGGTACAGATAACCAAAAAAGCCCACAATGGATATTTTCTGTGTCAGGTTAAAAAGTTTGCAGTCTCAGCAGATGGCTGCAGATTTAAAACGCTGGGATAGAGCGTGTGCACTGTCTTGATAAAACATGTGGAATGGTGATTCCACAGCTGAGCCACAGAAACAACCGCACAGAAATGTTTAATTTCCTCCGAGGTGGTGAGCTGCCCAGTAAACCTCCCAAAGAGACCTGGAGTCAGACTCTCCTATACTACTAACTCTGTCCCATCCTGCTAACACCTATGCTAACTCTCTCCTACCCTGCTAACTCTCTCCCATCCTGCTAACTCTCTCCCATCCTGCTAACACACATGCTACTATGCTAACTCTCTCATATGCTGCTAACTCTCTCCTATGCTGCTAACACCTATGCTACTATGCTAACTCTCTCCTACACTGCTAACGCTCTCCTACCCTGCTAACACCTATACTACTATGCTACACTGCTAACGCTCTCCTACCAAGCTAACAGCTATGCTACTATGCTAACTCTCTCCTATGCTGCTAACGCTCTCCTACCCTGCTAACATCCATGCTACTATGCTAACTCTCTCCTACTTCTCCATCAGGCTAAAGACTTTGACTAATTAAGTCAAGAAGCTGTTTTTTTTTCCCAACAGCTCTTTTGTGCTAACAGTTAAGCTCCTCACACAGCACCTTGAGCTGACAATGGTGTAGACCCCTGCTGTTGAATTTTATACTGATGTATTTTATTTATTTATTTTTAAGTTAACATTTTACTCTTTTACGTATTTTTGTCATTGTTGTACGTGTTGTCTGTCTGAGTAGATCAAAGCAAAGCCATAACAATTAAGTTGTCATGGCAATAAATATTGAATCTGAATCCTCTTTATACTGTCTTCTTTGTTCTAATTTGTTTGCTCTCTCCCTCTGTGTCTCTCTGCCTCTCTCCCTCTCTCTGCCTCTCCGCCTGTCTCTGTCTCTCTCCCTCTCTCTCTGCCTGTCTCTCTGCCTGTCTCTCTGTCTGTCTCTCTGTCTGTCTCTCTGTCTGTCTGTCTCTGTCCCTATCTATCTAGAGAGCTCTCATATCAAAATGGCCTTATTGGCGTGATTGTACAAAGCACAATACTGACAAATCATTGAACATTTCTACACTTTTAACTTCAGACAACAACACCAGCACCAACACCAACACCACCAACACCAACAGCACCAACACAAACACCAACAACACCAACACCAACACCAACAACGCCACTGCCTGCATCTCACGCTTGATAACACATTAATTTTAATTTAATTTGTGTTTGAGTTTCATAGTCCCAAAGCCCCAATGGTTGTGTTGTTTTTACCTTCGTTTCTATAATCTGATCTACAGTAGTTTTAGGTTTGCTGGTAAATCAGCATTCTGTCTCTTTTTCTCTCTGCTTTCCTAACACACCTACAGTACAGACAGAGACCACATCGATCACTGCTTTATGGAGTGTTGTAGGCTCAACTTCCTGTTTTATCTTTTAGAACGGTTGTTCGTCGATCTAGCACCATTTTTACACAATATCTCCATCTTTATTTTAGCTACACACAGAAGCAAAATTACAATGTCATGTGTAAGTCTTTTTTCATTGTTTGTTCAAACAAAAATGCCCGTAAGTGTCAGTGGGAAGAACACCAACAATGTCAGGATATTGCTGTGTTTTCATAAAGCTGGCAAAAACCAGAACAATTCTATTTGAAATGTTATACAGCAGTGAATCACTTTGATGGTTTCATAAAACAATGCACTTAAATCAAATGTACTTATTTTCTTAGTTAGTTATGCTCATTTTGTGTATTTTTTATGACAGTTATTGTGATTAGTCATTACAATATCTGTACTCTGATAAAGTTCTAATAAAGTTATAAGGCAAAATTTGTAATTCTCTCTGCCTGGTTCGTTCTTCCTTAGTGTTCTGTCTCCTCTCTCTCCATCTCTATCTGCCTCTTTCTGCCCTCTCTCTCTCTCTTTCTCACTCTTTCTCTCTCACATACATCCACGCATTAGGGTGCATCCGTGACTCAGTATGATCACAGAGCACTGGAACAAACTGTCCCCAAGACAAGACTCTTCCTACACCCTCACAACAATACAATATCACAAAAATAACAATATACACATACAAAATGCTAATACAGAATCCACTCTGAAGGCTGAAGGAACCTTTTACCCCATCAAAGTGAACAGAAGCGAGAGCTTCATAAACCAACCGGCACGAAGGATTCAGTTCCGTTCTGTCAGAGTACACTGCCCCATGAGAGCTGCCTACACAATGTGTGTGTGTGTGTGTGTGTGTGTGTGTGCGCGTGTATGCATATGTGTGTGTCCGCTCACTTGCTTTTCAGAGTGTTGTAGTGTGCTCCATTAGGCTTTTATCTCCACCTACTGCAAGGGTGGAGGAGCATAATATCTCCACCTGGACACCATGAGGGCAGACCTGGTCGGGATGTTGGGGTTTGCTGCTGGTTTTCAAACTGACCATGAAAGAACACATATATGTATATTGTATCACATTGTATCTGAATAATATTTTTCATGAATTAAAATTTGAATTCAGTTAGTCCCACACAATGTTAATAAACGCAGCACAAACATGTGTAAAGCTAAAAGTGTAATCACAACCCCCAAAATCGAGCAGCCATTCCAAGAGGCACTTCGGTCAGGGCAAAGGCAGATTGGGCTGGGCACCCACTGCTTCAGCAGACGGCTCAGGGCCCCAGTGCTGCCAGCCACAGCAGGACACTTCCTGCCCTGTGCCCAGAGTAGAAAACTCAGTCTGACCAAAGTGCAGAGAAGGCACAGAGCAACCCAGCAGGGACAGCTAACGAAGAAACGTCTGATTCACAGAGCAGTACTGCAACCCAGCAGGGACAGCTAACGAAGAAACGTCTGATTCACAGAGCAGTACTGCAACCCAGCAGGGACAGCTAACGAAGAAACGTCTGATTCACAGAGCAGTACTGCAACCCAGCAGGGACAGCTAGCGAAGAAACGTCTGATTCACAGAGCAGTACTGCAAACCAGCAGGGACAGCTGGCGAAGAAACGTCTGATTCACAGAGCAGTACTGCAACCCAGCAGGGACAGCTAACGAAGAAACGTCTGATTCACAGAGCAGTACTGCAACCCAGCAGGGACAGCTAACGAAGAAACGTCTGATTCACAGAGCAGTACTGCAACCCAGCAGGGACAGCTAACGAAGAAACGTATGATTCACAGAGCAGTACTGCAACCCAGCAGGGACAGCTAGCGAAGAAACGTCTGATTCACAGAGCAGTACTGCAACCCAGCAGGGACAGCTAACGAAGAAACGTCTGATTCACAGAGCAGTACTGCAACCCAGCACAGACAGCTAGCGAAGAAACGTCTCATTGATGCTTTAGTGTCTATGCAGGAGGAATCATTGTGAAAGTCAAACATGTTAGAAATATTTGATTCCAGTCCAGTATGCAAGTATAGAAAGGGAGAGAAAGATACTACAGCATGTCTGATTTCACTTCGATTCAGTAGTTCAGTACCCTAAACAGCAAGCGATAAAATGTCTGGCATACGTTCAATGATTCCATTACAGAAGAAATAATGCCTGACTTTAGAAGAGAGAAAAGGAGAGAGACAGAGAGGGACAAAGAGATACAAAGACAGAAACATCTGATATCAATGCCGTCCACACAAGTGTCTAGACACTTCTAATTTTAGTATATTACTCCATTAGACAGGAAGAAAAGGTCTGATACCAGAACAGTACTACACCACAGAGGGGAAAGAGGAAATATCTTATTTCGGTCCAATACTCAACCTGAGAAAGACAGAAACAGCAGAAACATCAATGAGATACACCACCAGTGGGTAGTGAGCAGAGAGGACCGACACCGCAGCCCCAGGGAGGCAAAGCATACTGGGAAACGACAACCGCTACCAGTGCAGACAGTGGAACCATCCACCCAAGAGGCTGAGATGAGGGGGCTTTGCAGTCTGACTGTAGCGTTTACTTCCCATCACATCCAGGATCTGCCATGCTGGAGTCTGAGCTCACGCAGGACACCTCCGATAGTGGCCCGTGTGCAGGGAACAGCGCAGTCACTGACACATTCATAGCAGCAGTAGGAACGGCAGTAAGGCACAGGTCCCAAAGGGAAAGTGCGTTTAGTTATTAGAAGCAAGAGAGACTGGGGGAGGGGGGGGGGTATATGCAGAGAGGCAGGGAGAGAGAAAGACAGGTGAAAGGGCAAGAGATGAGACAGACAGAGTTTATAACAATAAAAATAAGAGTGATACCAACACCCCTATAACTACTAATGCTACTAGACTTTGCATTGTAGGTGATCTGAATTATTCTGCTGTGTGAATTCTTATTGTTTCCTATTTGTAAATAGCAGCCTGACAGCTGTGGAAAGTGACGTCTGGGGATGTGAGGGGACGTGTCTCAGGTGGCACTCACCTGGGGAGAGTGGCTGTACAGTCAGAGGACATTTTCATTTCTGTTTTAGGGTGTGGACAGGCCTTGTGAGGCTGGTGTGGTGAGATACTGCCAGGGGGACAGAAGGGGAAGAACACAAATATATAACAAGTGAAAATTAAAAGTTGTGGAATTTATTTGATTTCTGCATGACAGTTAGTTACGTATGTACTTGTGTTCACTTATGGAATACAGTTAGTTACGTATGTACTTGTGTTCACTTATGGAATACAGTTAGTTACGTACGTACTTGTGTTCACTTATGGAATACAGTGAGTTACGTACATACATGTGTTCACTTATGGAATACAGTTAGTTACGTACGTACATACATGTGTTCACTTATGGAATACAGTTAGTTACGTACGTACATACATGTGTTCACTTATGGAATACAGTTAGTTACGTACGTATTTGTGTTCACTTATGGAATACAGTTAGTTACGTACGTACTTGTGTTCACTTATGGAATACAGTTAGTTACGTACGTATTTGTGTGTTCACTTATGGAATACAGTTAGTTACGTACGTACATACATGTGTTCATTATGGAATACAGTTAGTGTTCACTTATGGAATACAGTTAGTTACGCACATATATTGTGTTCACTTATGGAATACAGTTAGTTACGTACATATATGTGTTCACTTATGGAATACAGTTAGTTACGTACGTACTTGTGTTCACTTATGGAATACAGTTAGTTACGTACGTATTTGTGTTCACTTATGGAATACAGTTAGTTACGTACGTACTTGTGTTCACTTATGGAATACAGTTAGTTACGTACGTATTTGTGTTCACTTATGGAATACAGTTAGTTACGTACATACATGTGTTCACTTATGGAATACAGTTAGTTACGTACGTATTTGTGTTCACTTATGGAATACAGTTAGTTACGTACGTACATGTGTTCACTTATGGAATACAGTGAGTTACGTACGTACTTGTGTTCACTTATGGAATACAGTTAGTTACGTACGTACATGTGTTCACTTATGGAATACAGATAGTTACGTACATACATGTGTTCACTTATGGAATACAGTTAATTACGTACGTACTTGTGTTCACTTATGGAATACAGTGAGTTACGTACGTACTAGTGTTCACTTATGGAATACAGTGAGTTACGTACGTACTTGTGTTCACTTATGGAATACAGTTAGTTACGTATGTACTTATGTTCACTTATGGAATACAGTTAGTTACGTACGTACTTGTGTTCACTTATGGAAGACTTCCAGCTGTGTTTCTACTCTAGCCAAGATGGGTGAGCTACAGAGACCAGAAGGCTCAGAGCATCTGACTGCGATCTAAAGAGGCTAAGACACGGCAGTACGTTTACAACAGAAAATACTATTTTAGAGTGTCACACACTTTTGGATTATTTTATGTTGTGACTCAGAGAGATAACATTTTAAGAGCCACTCATTCAGAAATCCAAAGTGTTTATTAATTTTAAGTGTAAATACATTTTGTGTATGAGTCTGCTATAGTCACAGTGATCAGGAAAAGATGCCTTTTTGCAGTCTCGAAGGAATCTTTATTAGTCTGCTGTTGTTGAACAGGGTCAAAATGACGATCATTTGTCAAAGAAATTGTAAACTCTCCAATGCTTCATACAGTGAGTCAGAGTGGCGTTGTTTATGGGGCCTGTCTATGAAGTCGCTGGTGAATCTCAGAACTTCCTCCACCGTCAATCTCATTCTTCCTTTCGTCCCTCACAAACAGCTAAACAGGTCACAATTCAAACGAGGTCCATGCACTGTCAAAGCCTCTGTACACAAGCGTACAATGTACAATGTCGCTGTGTGTAGTGTGTGTAGCTGTGTGTATTGTGTGTAGCTGTGTGTAGAGTGTGTCGCTGTGTGTAGCACACTCTGTTCAGCTGAAGGGGACTTGGACTTTCTGACTGTAATGCAACGATAAAGTCCTGTTTGCCTTATGAAAACAGAAGTCGGAACGGCTCCACCACATACCCGGGTCCCCACGCTCCACCACATACCCCGGTCCCCACGCTCCACCACATACCCGGGTCCCCACGCTCCCCCACATACTCCGGTCCCCACGCTCCCCCACATACTCCGGTCCCCACGCTCCACCACATACCCGGGTCCCCACGCTCCACCACATACCCGGGTCCCCACGCTCCACCACATACCCGGGTCCCCACGCTCCACCACATACCCGGGTCCCCACGCTCCCCCACATACTCCGGTCCCCACGCTCCCCCACATACCCGGGTCCCCACGCTCCCCCACATACCCGGGTCCCCACGCTCCACTACACACTCCGGTCCCCACGCTCCCCACATACTCCGGTCCCCACGCTCCCCCACATACTCCGGTCCCCACGCTCCCCCACATACCCGGGTCCCCACGCTCCCCCACATACCCGGGTCCCCACGCTCCACTACACACTCCGGTCCCCACGCTCCCCCACATACTCCGGTCCCCACGCTCCCCCACATACTCCGGTCCCCACGCTCCCCCACATACTCCGGTCCCCACGCTCCCCCACACACTCCGGTCCCCACGCTCCCCCACATACTCCGGTCCCCACGCTCCCCCACATACTCCGGTCCCCACGCTCCACTGCTATCCAACCACATCTTGTGTAATATTAAGTGCCACAGTAAGATACCACTAAGGCAGGACTGGACCATAGTATGTAGAGAACTCCACATTAAATGGTATAAAGGTGCAAACAGTTCAGGAAGAGCAGGGAGTGGGTCAAGGTTCCTCAGCAGCTTGGTTCAGTATTAGTATTACTGCCGTAGCAAGTTCATATTAAAATAAGATTAAATAAATCTGAGGCTGAGTTAATGAGATTTGAACTCATGAAGAAAATAGCTTTTTTGTCTAAATAACTTTGTTTTAGTGTAATCAAAGAATTTATTTTACTTTAAGCATTTTAACTGCTTTTCATTATTGCATGAAATAGATTTTTGGTTGAATGACAAAATGAAATAAACACGTTAATGTCCTTATACCCTCACCGCTGATGTCTTTTACAAAACTGTGACAACGTTTACTGCATGATTGCACAGATATTTACTCTCATGTTTTTACTGGGGTTACATCTGCAGTTTGGGGTATGTGGTTAGTGTAGGATTTATAGAATCTACAGTGTAGTGTGGATCAAAGCTTTCTCACTTACACCCATATACGGAACAGGTACGGTCCGCCTTGATTCACACTGTTCACATAGGACCACAAAATCACTTTATTTCTAAAATCTGATTCTGAGCATCCACGCCATAGGTTACAAGGGACCGCTATGTCAGAGCCAACTGGTGTTTTATATAAGTGCAGAGTCCAGTCACGGTTCTCAGCACCGAAGATGCAGAACACGACCATATAGTCCACAGAGGGTGACGTACATCACGCTTGTTGCTGATGTCACCAGGGGCAACGGATATAGGCTCGTTCTGGTTTTCATTCATGTTGTTTATTTTCTCACGGTCAAAAATCTTGAAAAAAAAATCCTGATGTTGGTTTATGTCCTTGAGAGAATGAAACACACTGTGTAAATAGTGCACTGCTAGTTCTAGAGAAGAATGAAGGTTCCACCACTGGACCGAAGACCAAACCAGTCCGTAGAAGGAATAAGGAAGTTATTCAATAATGATGAGATACTGAACTCAAACAGACAGTCAGACTGTCGTCATGAGCTCTGACAAAACTGATCCCCATTACAGATCACGTGTCCAGGCAAGCCCATTCTCTCTCTCTCCCTCTCTCTCTCCCTCTCTCTCCTGCCCCAGTCTCTTCCCAGGTGAGCCACTTGGATGACATCTGATGCAGAAACTGATGCAGAAAGCTTCCTTTGGTTAAGTTATGCAGGACCAAATCGGTTCCATGTTAAAGCATCTTCTGCACGCCTGAAAGGACACGCTACCACTACCACGCTACCGAGTTACTAAGTGGTGAGTACTAGTTTAAATGTATATATATATATATATATATATATATATATGGGAAGACATGTGCAGGGTCTGTTCATAGGCCCAAGCCAAAAGTCCCAATCTATAAGGTTCATCAAAATTCACATAAAAAATTCCTTTGAAAACAGAGTGAAGCAGTGAAGCAGTGAACCAGTGGCCCAAACTCCTCCATCCTGCCTTCTTTACTCACCACATCTCCCCAAACCACTGGCCTGACATTATTATTTAGGCTTCTGAGCACATTATCCACAAAGCACTCTGCTGTATGACTGATAATATCAGAGTTTTGTGACAAAATAACTTGATTTGACATCATGCCTTGTGCAACATTATTATTAAATGCATTACTATTTTTTTTATTTTTTTCATTTTGTTTTCCTGGGTATTACAAAATCCTGCAGAAAACCTAGAACACAAACGGAACAGTATTCATAATGATCCCGCCCACAGGCCAGTCCTGCACCAATCAGGAGTGTGGGGCTCGATGGCGCTCCATGCTGAACGAACAGGACACCCGCGTGCCAGCTGAACCTTCGCTACAGTCTTGGTCTGTACACATGGTCCTTCTGTCATTGTACTTGTGGCTCTGAAATACGCAGCCTACATGTTCTGGGTTCAAACCACTTGTATGCACAAAGGTTGTATTTCCTCAAAGTAACCATCAGATGGGGGTGTTTCCCAAATTCTCCAAATTCCTAATTCAAATTTTTTACATGGATTTTCCATTCTCAGAAATTTACCAGAAATTTACCAGCCCTTTGCAACCTTAGTGCAAACTTAGGTCTAGTATATAAACACTTCCATATTTAGAATGTCTGCAGTGAGGTGACCCACAAGGTCAACAACACAAAAAAAATGTAATATTACCCTCTTGGGTGTCCAATATTCTCCCTCAAAAATTATTTGTTAAATAACATGTGATAGTTATTTAAACAGACCCTCAGTCAGGCAGTAAACAAATCCTCACTCAGTAAACAGGACATTCACGTCCACGTTTAATGCGACAAATGTTTTCCGTCCTCTGAGGCATGATAGGAAGCGTTGGGGGAAACATGATCGTGTCCAGCTGGCTGTGCGGCAGGCAATCAATCACAATCATTGATTACAGTTTTCTGACCCTTAATGAGGAGACAGCTGTAGTCATGCAGAGAAGGAGAGAGAGAGAGAGAGAGAGAGATAGAGAGAGGGAAAGAGGGAAAGAGAGAGAGGGATTGAGAGAGATAGGGAGAGAGATAGAGGGAAAGAGATAGAGAGGGAAAGAGATAGAGAGAGGGAAAAAGATAGAGAGAGGGAAAGAGAGAGAGAGAGAGATAGAGAGAGAGAGAGAGAGAGACAGACCACCAGCATTGGTGTTTTCGTCCACTCTGCGCTGAGGTCTCCCTGGACATCTCCAGCTATTAGTCTGGCCTTCTGTTGCCTTCACAGTGTCACCTGCATTTTCAAAGGTTAATTACTGTCCATTACCGATGCAGGAATTCCGCTCAGAGGCAGCAAACCACACAGCGTCACACTGGCAAGATAATGTATTGTTTCAAAAAAACCAAACCATTCTTCCATTTTTATGGTTAAATCTTTCTCATTCATTTTAGCCTTAGACAAATTCAATTTTGCAGTTGAAATGAACACCCATCACACTTAGGGATTTTGGATCGTTCACAAGTGTAGGCACTTCTACCTTAAAGTCAGATAAATAACAATTACAATGTTAAAAAGGAGGCAAGTCTGCAAATTGGCTTTATCTCTTTTCATCCTTTGGCGTGTGTTTTAGCTCTGCAGCTCAAGCAGATGTTGTTCCGTGCACCTCTGGACAACGTGAGAGATAAGGAGCCCAGCGCCCGGCGTCCTCCGTTAGAACAACGCTTCTAACGGACCAGCTTGCAAACAGCATCTCTGCAGTCATAAATTCACGGCGGCTTTTTGCTCCTTGTCTCCGAAAATTTATATCTGAAATAAACTTGAACTGTGGCCATGAAAATGCTTATATTTCCGCTGGTAACACATCTAACTGTTGGCGGCACCACGGGGCAATAAATCAAACCCAGCCCAGCTTGTCTAAGGCGAAACGTTCTCAGACCCATTTACCTCTGATAATGCTCGCCGCCGGTCGGGTCTCCGGGGGGCGCCGTGGCCCGAAAGCTCATGAATCACCCGCTCCCTTCATGCTGAGCAGGGGGGCTCCTGGAGGGCCACAGCAGATCCCTCTCACTCGCCTCCACTGGAGGGTGGAGCACACAGAGCTAAGCTAGCACGTCTGCAGGACATCAGAGCCTGCAGACATCCAGGACAAGGCAGAAGCTGCCTCGGTTCCTCTAACCCCCTACACACTTCTGCTCAGTTCAGATCAACTCTAGGCCCAAAGTATCTCAGATCTGATCATCTACTTTCTCACCTGTAATATTATCAATAACTTGTTTTATTTACGTAGTGCTTACTGCATATTTTAGGTGAATTTCAAAGTGCTATACATGCATAATTCCACCATGCACACATTAGCTGTCCAGAGAAAAACACTGACAGACAGGCAGTGGTACCAGATATCTGACCTTAGAGAGGCGTGGAGAATGGTATACTGCAGAGAACCCGCTATTCTACAGGATATTCAAGTTTAATGTCAATATGTGGTGTCATTCAATATAACATTTTTGTCAGCTTCTTGGAGCCTCTGCCAGGTCTTTGCGTCTATGTCAACATGTGCATGTGCCTACATGAGCCTCCATGCAAATAAATGTCCAACTCATTATGCACAGAGAAAGAAACTCAGCAAGAAAAGTATATCTTTTGGCCCCTGAAAACCAAACAAATATCATTTAAACAAATAGGATATCGTTTAAATAAATTTAGTTTATGCAAAATATAATTTATACAAATAGAATGTAAGCAAAATACAATTTAAACAAATATAATTTAACCAATAAGATAATTTAAACTAATAAAATATCATTTAAACAAATGTTTCCACATGGACTAAAACTAATTAAGAAAGATTAAGGGGAAGTGGTTATTATCATTTCTGAAGAAAAATGTTTAAAAAAAAACACATATATTTTAAATGCTGATATGAGAATTTACAGAAGGTCAATGTGAATAGAGATCTGGTTGGATTATGTCGATATCTAAACAATGTACAGATGGTACATTAACAAAAATGTTTTAATCTTCTTTTGTAGTGACATATAACTTGCTGCTGGTGAATATTAATCCCTGTTCAAGCTCACAGGATGATATAAATAGCCTGTAGTATCCAGAAATGGACATTAAGGTTCATGGTGACATGATAAAATGTTTCATTACCCTGCAGGCCTGTGAAACACACACACACACACACACACACACACACACACACACACACACACACACGAGTCCCTGGAACGTGTCAAAGATGGAGATGGAGCATGGGGCCATGGTGGCTACCACCACCGAACCTCTCCAGAGTCTCTCTGCACCAGCAGGAAGCCTCCACATCCCTGCCACATGCAGGCGGAGGGCCTGGTTACCTGCCGTTTGCCTGGGTAACCACAGCTCATAAAACAGCCCAGCGTACCTGATCTCACCGGAGAGCTTACGAAAATGAATCTCCATCCACTGCACCTGGCCCAGATCCCACAACCGTGGTGATGGCTACAAAAACGCTGCTGTCTCTCCAGTGGCGGATTAATGACCTTAAACGCGGAGTTCTGATTCCCATTTGCCACCAGACAGTCTAATCAAGATGGCTGTTCTTGACAGAGCAAGGCTGGTTTGGACAACAGTGTCCTCACACAATCGAACTGACGTTTCCCCGCAAAGGAAATCACTCTGGTGGGCAAACCTGAATGAGAACACTCACAGAAAGATGACACCAATCTCCTCAGTATGCCTGAATAATACAGAGGCATTTCACTTTAAACCTGACAGAACTGAATTACCACTTATGGGCTCCATTCGCTCATCGGTGATTTTAATGATTTCAACCCACTGTACCCACATAACAGACTCTATTCTGAGTGTGGTAGACTCAGTCCTGTGCCAAAGCCTGGTGATGTATGTGTAAGGGGCATGTGTTCCCTACAGTTTGACAGCACCACAGGTTGGTGCAATGATGCAATGAAGTTGGTGAGTGTACAGGATGCAGATGGTAATATATTCGATGAGATCAGCAGTGTAGGCAGGCAAAAAGGAGGTGTTTTGGAAGAATATGGGCGTGGCTAGAGGAGGAGTATGGGCAGTGCATGGGCAGGACTAGGGCCGGAGCATGGGCAAGGCCAAGGGCGGAGCATGGGCAGGGTTAGGGGCGGAGCATGGGCAAGGCCAGTAGCAGAGCATGGGCAGGACAAGGGGCGGAGCATGGGCAGGACTAGGGGCGGGGCTAGGCTAGCCAGGTTTCTGATTAGAACATCTCAGCATGCAAAGACTCACCATGAGAAATTTTGGGGTAAATTATCTGACAGTGTTAACATTTCATTACACTTAGTAGGTTAATGGTGTTGTGACTGCAGATCTACCTGCGCTCTGAGATTTGAATTTCTCCACTATGTGTTTCATTTATACATTATTCTGCTTCTCTACTGCTTCATACTCTGCCCTGACTCCTAAGTACAGACTACTTTTATTTTAATAAACATAATAATAATAATAATAATAATTAAACATAATAATAAACAGTTGTTGAAAGAGAGTCACTAAGCTGATAAATTAAATCCCAACATTCATTCTTGACCCCTGTGGTATTAAAAAGTCAGATTTTACACACACACGCTATATATATATATATATATATATATATACGGTTGTGTGTATATATATATATACACACACACAAACACATACATACATACAGATAGATAGATACTTTTTTTACATCTATCCCTAATTTATATGCGTAATCTAAAAGACAATTATGAAATCTAACTCATACAATTAATCTTTTTTTCTGTAAGCGAATAATAAAGTTGTGAAAAAGCTGAAGGCTTGACATAAATCCTTAAATGTCTTTGGTACATAAGGGCTGAGGTGCTTGTAGCCCAGCGGTACGTCCTCTTCCTCTGCCTCCCTCACACTACCCGCCCCTTCATATGTGAGATAAAGTAAGCAACATGGAGACATGGTGAATGGGGATAGTCAGAGGAGATTAATGAACACTGATGCATTGTGGGAGCTGATCTGCTGGAGGAGACAGCAGGCACCAGCCCCAGTCTGTCTTGCCCCTTGATGGCATCGTTACTTATGTTATGGAACGACCAATAACCAGGAGTATAGCTAGATCATGTGACTGCATAACGGCTCCTATCATTATATCATAAATTACACAATGAGGTTAGCACACACATACACACACACACACACACACACACAACGGGCCCTCTGAATCACCATTATGTCATGTTGTGCAGTACAGCATGGCTGGGGAAGGCTGGGGAAGGGTGGTGGTGAAGGGTGGGGAAGGGTGGTGAAGGTGGTGAAGGTTGGTGGTGAAGGTTGGTGGTGGTTGGTGGGGAAGGCTGGTGGTGAAGGTTGGTGGTGAAGGCTGGTGGTGAAGGCTGGTGGTGAAGGCTGGGGAAGGCTGGGGGAAGGCTGGGGAAGGGTGGGGAAGCTGGGGAAGGGTGGGGTGAAGGGGAAGGGTGGGGAAGGGGTGGGGAAGGGTGGTGGTGGGGAAGGGTGGGGAAGGGTGGTGGTGAAGGCTGGTGGTGAAGGTTGGTGGGGAAGGCTGGTGGTGAAGGCTGGTGGTGAAGGCTGGGGAAGGCTGGTGGTGAAGGTTGGTGGTGAAGGCTGGTGGTGAAGGCTGGGGTGAAGGCTGGTGGTGGTGGGGAAGGCTGGGGAAGGGTGGGGAAGGGTGGTGGTGGGTGGGGGTGGTGGTGAAGGCTGGGGAAGGGTGGGGAAGGGTGGTGGGGAAGGTTGGTGGTGAAGGTTGGTGGTGAAGGCTGGTGGTGAAGGCTGGTGGGGTGGGGGCTGGGGAAGGCTGGTGGTGAAGGTTGGTGGTGAAGGCTGGTGGTGAAGGGGTGAAGGCTGGTGGAAGGTGGTGGGGAAGGCTGGGGTGGGGAAGGCTGGTGGTGAAGGCTGGGGTGAAGGGTGGTGGTGAAGGCTGGTGGTGAAGGCTGGGGAAGGCTGGTGGTGAAGGTTGGTGGTGAAGGCTGGTGGTGAAGGCTGGGGAAGGGTGGGGAAGGGTGGTGGTGAAGGCTGGTGGTGAAGGTTGGTGGTGAAGGCTGGTGGTGAAGGCTGGGGAAGGCTGGTGGTGAAGGCTGGGGAAGACTCTGGAGGGCAGGACAGGCAGGCAGGGCCTGTGCAGTCACTGATCAAAAGAAGCTCCCATCTTATGGAACGAATACCATGGTTGTTTTAATGTCACGCTGAAGAGTACAAAGTGTCCCCCTCCTACTGGAGCAGACAGTGCCGACTTCAAAGAGGACGCAGGGAAACACACACTTGTGCAGTCCTCAGTGTCGCTCAGCGTTGGGGGGGAACGAGCATTCATCATAATGCACAGGGGAGGGAGGCATCTTACACAGGATGAAAAGACAGGTGATTATGACTTGAACGGTGGCCAGTATCACATTCCACAGCCGTGCACAGGTGAAGCTCTGACAACACTGAAGCACCACGTACGTGCTGAACTGTGTGTGGAGCACATGGCCAAGCGCTGCGTTCCTGCTGCAGAAACACGGTTCGTTTCAGGACTCCCCTCCTGTGGCATGCAAAACTAGGAGGTTCAGGCACAGATGGGCCATTTCACAAACATGAGTAGGTGGTCTCTATTACATCCTCCTGCCTAACTGCTGGGTCAGCACGCCAGTCACTAGCCTGCTGTCTCTTGATTGGTCCAGGCTCTTGTTCTGTGTGGGATTGAGCTAGTGCGAGCCAGACTCCACTGGGAGCCACAGCAGACACAGAGAGTAACAAGAACCCTGCATACAGTTCTACGGCGTTCTGTGAGAGAGACACAAGACCCTCCCTGCTTCTGCAGTCTGGCCAATCAGGTCGCAGCACAGAGTGGCACACCAGCACTGTCAACAGCTTCTGTGCATTTTCTGTTTACACGTGGCCTGTTATAAATCCAACACTGCCTGAAATACTTGACTATGACTCAGGATTCTCTAAAACGTCATGGTTCTATTTCTGCATGCAACAGTCCTCGCAAATCAACACCTAACACGGAAAAACAAACAACAACAAAAAGAAACAGTGATTATTAAAGAAACAAATGATTATTATGATGCTTCATTTCTCCAGAGGGGACCCAATGAAACACTGATGGCACAGGTAGGTCAGTTTAAGTCATGCTTTCAGTGTCCATGGTGACAGACTTCATGCTTATGTCATCTGGGTAATTTATGATGGATTTGATTCCACGCTCTGCCTACCAGACAGACAGAGGATCACATCTGAGATGAAGCAGCTACATTAGGGCAACACACAGAAACCTGTGGCTCTACTGTAGCCCTGCTGGGTCAATGGCAATAAATAAATAAATGTAGCATCCACACCAGATTTGAGATGATTTATCCCTGGGATGTGCTGATTGACACTGCTGAAGAGAGGGATACTGAGATGCAGACAAAGAGACAGACAGACGCAGTGAGGAGGTGCAGAGAATGGCTGGCCAGTCCTCCAACAGAGCTAATTACGGGTGGCAGTGGCCTCCTGTTTACTAGCGAGACCTCCACGTGACTAGACAGCAGGCACAGCGGGATTTCATTATCAAGAGGGCCAGAGGTACTGCACACATGCGCACGTGAAGACCTGCCTGCCCGCCGTCACAGGTGGGCAGTAACATAGCGCGCTTCCATGGCCCTAGAAACAGTATACCATTCTCCGCGCGCTTACCGAGAACTAGACGACAATAAGCACCAAGGCCGTAATGAAATGCTCTACTACTCGCGAAAGCACACAGCGCTGATCACTGGAACTTTAGTTTGTTCTAACATCACAGACTTAGCACGAGATAACGTACACAACATGAGGCTCAGTAAATGTAGAATGATGCGCTGTTTGATTCACATACGCTGTTAGAGCAGAATAAATATAAAGCTTTTGGAACTCATGAATTTGTTCCCTTTGCTCGAGCGCAAAGGTAGTGCGCCTGTGTTTTGGGGTGGGCGCGAATTCCGCACTTGCGTCAAAGACTTGCCATGCAAAAATGCACCCAAGTGTATTTCATACAAGTGTGAAGTCATCCCCTCGCCCATCACGGACTCAAACCGTTCCATCGCACCGAATGACGCATTGCAACCTACCGCATATGAATCAGGATTCGCATTCGGATCAAATCTAATGTGGTAACTCCCTAAGAAGGAACCGATAATAGCCCGCAAACGGCACGAGAGGGTCGCGAACGAATGCGTCTAAACTAACAGGCTAACTTTGGCTTCATCAGGCTAATAAGGCGGGGATAACTACACGGGCCCACGAGGAGGAAACGCACTGGATGGTGTGCTGCTTGTTTAAATGTGAACGCCGCCGGTGTATCCGCTGATCGTGATTACACAAAGCCGAATAGCGAAACGAGAGAACTGCAGTTCTAAGCATCAGTGAATTTCAGCGCATGCTACCCAGTGGTTTCTTAAGCCGAGAGATAAACAGTGTCCGTCCCTGATAAGCGCCCACATACGTGTTCAAGCATTCTTCCTAATGAAATATTTTAAAAAACTTAACAAGTTTGCCATTCATTCTTTTAAATGTCGCTGAAACCGACTCAATGCCAGACTCACCGTATTAAATAACAGTTACGCTTCAGTTTTTGTGAACCTGGCGCGTTTGAAAACTACTGTAGCTCCTAAATGTTCCAAAAGCACCTCACTTATATATCCACCCCATCCTCAGAGGTTTTAGACGGACCCAGAGCTGAAGTGCAGTTATATTTACATCCGAACCCATGTCGTGCGCTCGAGCAAGTCAGTGTTGTTTCCCCCGACATGAGGTCAACAACCTATTTCTCCTTACGCGACAAAGTTGTTTTTCGCAGATACTATGAAATACATGATACAAATTTATAAACTAAAGTTGCATGTCCTGTACATGCGCAACAGCCCTGTGACCAAATCTGGTTGAAGACGTATTGCATCTTGTCCGAGTTGATCCTCTTACTGAATACATTTGGAACAATTTTGTCTTAGGTTGTCCCACAAAACAACGCGACATGTTCCGAGCAAAGACACGGTTTGACCGGTGTCCTCAAGTTGTGGCATTCGCCTGTATGGCGTGCTCAGCGCCTTATCGATCCTCTAAACACCGACAATCAATACCACCAGCTCTGTTCATATTGTATGAAAAGGCAAAAAAAAAACAACAACAGTTAAACGCAGGGAAAGACTTAAGAGCTAAACCGTGGTAAAAGGAAACATCACAGAATGCACCGAATTTAGCAGTGCAGGATGGACTACCTGTTCGTCATGCGTGAACTGATTCTGCCAAATTTCGGGATAACATGTGAATAGTAAAACTCACTCTTTTTTGATGCATTGGTCGCTTCAATTTCCCTCTGAACAGCGATCACTTCTTTTCCTCCAGAGTCTTGAAAGAAGATAGAATCCCTCCGCAGTTCAGTAACCCTGATTCAGAAAGCTGATGTCCTTCGGCACACGAGAAAATTCATGTATATTCCTTAAGACGTTGTCAAGTGAAAGGGTCCGTTTGATAACACAGTTATATTTTCATTGTTCCATGCGCATGCAGCTGCTCGGACGGCGGCACGCGGTTGTACAGTCGCTGCGCTCGTGCAGTCGGGTTCTCCGGCGCTCCTACAGTCACAGTCTCGCTCTGGCGCGCTTGCTCTCGCGCACAGGTTGTTCGCCGACACTCTCGTTCTTTCCCGGACCGGACACCGGAAGTACCCTATATATTATACGATTCTTTATTCGCTTACCGGAGTTTCTTTGGCATGTGTCTTTAAGGTGCTTTATGATATGCTGATGGCCTCTGACAAAGTTCTAAACGTTTCTAATTGATTTATTAAAATCATAAGACAAGAACAACAACCACTAAACAGAGCACAAAAATAAAACAATTAAATGGGTTGTTTTGTACATTTTAATTAAAAAGAAAACAAAAAAGAAAACTATTTCTCTTTACCTAAATTTCGGCTCATTTAGTGTAAAACGTGTGGAGGGATGGTGCGTTTTTCCTAACCTCCATCGCATTCTTCGTAACTCTTACGCCGTGAGAATGGCGTAAGACAACACCTGTCTGTGTTGTGCAGGTCTGTCTGAAGCTTGCAGTGGCTACTCGTGTCAGCTTCCTAAACCAGATTGTTTAATCCAGTGATGAAATGTCGATCCAGTTTCCATGTTAATCATATAGGCTATAGAGTAAATCTTAAAGTGTTTGTTTCAATCATTGCACATTTCACTTTAAAGTAGGCCTACCTTTGGCTAACGATGTCACATGCATGGGTAAGTGTTCATGAGGAACCTCGTACCAACGTGAGATTTTGATATTCGATCCGGGAGTGTGTACCGGTCTTTATTTTATTGGCGGTGATAAAAAAAAATCCCTTTTTGGCTTGACTTATGTATCAGATTTTAAACCCGTGCGAGGAACCAAACCTTTTTTCTTTCACCCTACAATAAAAACGGACCGTTTTGTTTTAAATTTCCGTCAGGAAATGCGTTCGGGAGCGGCCATCTTTCACCATTCAGACAAAGTAAAACAAAACAATCTCCAACACTCCAAGCTTTTAAAGATGATAAAAGTAGACACCCGGGTCAGCACCGGACTGTGGTATTAAATATACATATACATTAATAAATGTGACTCCTAAGTTTTACTTTAAAAAGGGCGAAAACAAAATGGTGAATTTTTCAGCTATAAATCTTTTATCCCTCAGGTGCACATGAGGAGTGCTAAACACACACATACATATACACATGCGTGCGTGCACACACACAGGTGCGCACACACAGAAAAAAAAAAACACATCCATCCATTTTCATCCGCTTATCCAGGTCCGGGTCGCGGGGGCAGATCCTGTAACTACTTATAGGATCCCTTTAACTACTTATATTGACCACACATATCATATTTAACATACACCTGTCCAGGTGTTGGGGGCAGTAGTCTAAGCAGAGAGGCCCAGGTCTCCCTCCCCAGCCACCTCTTCTAGCTCTTCTGGGGGTTACTGAGGCGTTACCAGGACAGCTAACAGATATAATCTCTCCAGTGTGTCCTGGGTTTTCCCTGGAGTCTCCTCCCAGTTGGACATGCAGGAGCACCTCCCCAGGGAGGCGCCCAGGTGGCATCCGGACCAGATGCCCCAACCACCTCAACTGGCTCCTCTACATGGAGGAGCAGCGTCTCTACTCCGAGCCTCTCCCAGATGTCCGCGTTCCTCACCTTATCTCTAAGGGAGCCCAGACACCCTGCAGAGAATCTAATTTCAGCCGCTTGTATTCTCATTCTTTTGGTCACTACCCAAAGCTCGTGACCATAGGTGAGTGTCGGAACGTAGATTGACCAGTAAATCGGCCACCGCACCGATCTAACATCCCAAAGGGAAAAACAGACACTCTATCCACAACTCTTTCAACTCTTGCCAAAATTGTATTTCAAACTCCATACAAAAATATTAGATGAACAACCTACCAGTCATTCCCACCAATCACCATCTGACGCAATGATCTGTGTTTCCTGATTATTAATCCCTCCTTTTCCCAGTTATCTCAGGCTATTTGAACATGTCACGTGTCCTAATACCTTAGAGAAGTATTGCAATCATTTTCATTAGTGTAGTGAATATTCTGTCTGCTTGCATTCCTGGTTAAAGACCCGCTGTCTATCCTGGAGCATGTCGCTGTTCTGTCCTGCTATGTCCTGCTCTGGTCTGCTCTGTCCTGCTCTGGTCTGTTCTGTCTGGTCTGTCCTGCACTGGTCTGGTCTGTCCTGCTCTGTCCTGCTCTGGTCTGCTCTGGTCTGGTCTGTCCTGCTCTGGTCTGTTCTGTCCTGCTCTGGTCTGCTCTGGTCTGGTCTGTCCTTCTCTGGTATGGTCTGTCCTGCTCTGGTCTGCTCTGTCCTGCACTGGTCTGGTCTGTCCTGCTCTGGTCTGTCCTGCTCTGTCCTGCTCTGGTCTGCTCTGTCCTGCACTGGTCTGGTCTGTCCTGCTCTGTCCTGCTCTGGTCTCCTCTGGTCTGGTCTGTCCTGCTCTGGTATGGTCTGTCCTGCTCTGTCCTGCTCTGGTCTGCTCTGTCCTGCACTGGTCTGGTCTGTCCTGCTCTGTCCTGCTCTGGTCTGCTCTGGTCTGCTCTGGTCTGGTCTGTCCTGCTCTGGTCTGGTCTGGTCTGTCCTGCTCTGGTCTGGTCTGGTCTGGTCTGTCCTGCTCTGGTCTGGTCTGGTCTGGTCTGGTCTGTCCTGCTCTGGTCTGGTCTGTCCTGCTCTAGTTTGGTCTGGTCTGTCCTGCTCTGCTCTGGTCTGTCCTTCTCTGTCCTGCTCTGGTCTGATCTGCTTGCCTGTTCTCTATACACTGTTGAATTTCTGGTGACCACCATCTTGGCTGTTCTTGTCTAAAATAAAACTCTATTTCCACTTCTAATGTGCAAGTACCTGAACTTCATTCATTGCATCACAAGGTAACTTTAGCTCAAGTACCATCATGTCATTCTGCTGTTAGAGGCAGGAGTTGTTTATAGGACCTGATGTGCAGATTGGATGTACATAGCCCTGCACATACTCAGCTAATGAAGATGACTAAGGCACTATTGCAAACATACTCATTTGTGTCCCATACTTCATGTAATTGTGCTATTCTCCTTATAAATACCATTTGCATAATTGGCATCCCTTAATTAATTGGCATCCCTTAATTAATTGCCTTTATTGGTCTCTGGTTGGCTACAGGAGACAGACGCAACGTCACTGACCTGGAGTGGTTACTTAAGCTTTGGGTTCCCTCTAATATGGCTGATTAGTCAAGGCTCCAGTGTGGCTTTGAAAGGCTGGACAGATGGGTAAACAAAGCAGACACAAGCCACCATCCACCTTCCCAAGATCCCCTGGGAGAACGCCAGCCTGCCTCTCCTACCCCCTACCATTAGCCCCTAAGCCCCCGCCTGCCTCTCTTACCCTTTGCCATTGTTCCCCGGACCTCTGCTCCCTTCAACTTCAAGTGAAAGTGCCTCAATCAGTTTATACCTGTTCACTTGGGCAGCAGGGTCAACAATTCAATTAGAGCAGCAACACACCCACTAATCACATCAGGAGATTCATTACAGACGGCCTCCTCCTTCCGTCACTGACCTCTATATGTGCCCGTACGGAGGCTGAAAGACCCCCTGCTCAGACCCCTGATGCCTTCTGTGTTAACTACATTTGAAGGCTTGTTGAGTATAAAGGGGGTCTGAAGTGTTGATATTACATTTTTGATTTGTCAAGTAATAAATTAGTAAATACCTAACTAAATAAATAAATACATTTCAGTTTGCTTTGGATAAAATAGCACTGCCAACAAGTAAGAATGAGTGAGAAATGAAACCGCTGCCCCGACACCTTTAAAAAGACACATTTTCACACCTCGGTCTGCAAAATATATCAGTTATATATCAGCAACACATATTTAACTGTGAATCCGAATTATACATAAACACAACCGAGATGAATAAAGTATTAAAACACCAACAAATACTTTAAGACGGAGAGAGAGCAGTGAAAGAGAAAAAGAAAGAGACCAAGAAATAAAGAGAGAGAGAGAAAGAGAGAGAGAACGTGCAGTTAAAGGCAAACAGTTTGGCAGAATTCAAAAAGGTATAAGGGATAAATTGAAATTCAGAAGCAAGAGACGGCAGAGGCAGGGTGAGTGAGTGTAGTCAGCCATGGGGAAAATGTGTTCTGTCTGGGAGGTGTAAGACTCCCCAACACACACAACACTGGTCACATGACCAGGCTCCACCCAGAGTGTGAGAGAGAGAAACAGCTTCAGAAGGACCTGCACTGTCACACGCCGTCTGTCCTTCCTGCTCTACCTGCACATGCACAAGTTTGCTGCTTTACTCATTTCTCTCTGAGTCCTGTCCAGTGCGTAGGACAGTAAGGGACAGCGTGGGACAGTGAGGGACAGCGTGGTACAGCGAGGGACCCCGCGACAGGGAAGAGGCTGCACGCTGTATCCTGAAGGTGTGTGAAGACGAAGAATAATCACACCGCTGATGAAAAGGATGATGAAACCTGAGTTCAGATTGATGCTTAGAATCACACATACTGTGATAGCTCTGTTGTTGGTACATATTCAAGCCAAATCAATTTCTTCCAGAGGAATCAATCAATTAACTTCTTGCAAATAATTTACGATCTGTAATTGAGTCAGGATTTTATTGTCTTCTTCACACACACAGGCACAACTATTCATCCCTCCTCAACCCTAAAACACTTAATAGCCAGAAACGTCTGCTAATCCAGACATATCTGCTAATCCATTCATTAGGATATGTCATGTACTCCCTATCTTACACTCTGAACTCTGCCCATAATATAATTTACATGCCTCTCATAACCTGACACAGATGGGTTAGATTAGGGGTTCTCATATGAATGTTCTCTTTAGGGTCTCCCATATGTGTTTTCTCTATTGGGTCTCCTATATGAATGTTCTCTATAGGGTCTCCCATATGTGTGTTCTCTATAGGGTCTCCCATATGTGTGTTCTCTATTGGGTCTCCTATATGAATGTTCTCTATAGGGTCTCCCATATGTGTGTTCTCTATTGGGTCTCCCATATGTGTGTTCTCTATTGGGTCTCCTATATGAATGTTCTCTATAGGGTCTCCCATATGTGTGTTCTCTATAGGGTCTCCCATATATGTGTTCTCTATTGGGTCTCCTATATGAATGTTCTCTATAGGGTCTCCCATATGTGTGTTCTCTATAGGGTCTCCTATATGAATGTTCTCTATAGGGTCTCCTATATGAATGTTCTCTATAGGGTCTCCCATATGTGTGTTTTCTACAGGGTCTCCCATATGTGTGAGTGAGGTATAAAGCCCAGTGTGTCGACGCTGGAGAGGGACATGGGTGAGACCCTGGAGGGTTGGAGCATGATGGACCAATGGTAGCAGTGAAGCACAGGGGGGCACAGAACTGTCACCCTCTGCGGGTGAAAGGGTGTCGTGGGGCTCTACCACACCGCAGGCTCTTTGGTCTGCTGGTCAAGACACGTGTTTACTGCCTACAGGACCAGGACTTTTGGCTTTTCCAGTACAAGTCAACACCACTAATTCTTTGCCACAATCCTCAATCCGTTCCTGCCCACGTGGTGCAGTGTGGCAGGCGCATTATCCTGCTGAACGAGGCCACTGCCGTTAGGGATGCTGCTGTCATGATGTCAGCGTTCATTTTTTCAGCAGGTCATGCAACAACAGGTCTTCTGTAAGATGTGAGCAGACGGGCTGCTTCACTCCCAATACCTGTCAGTGAGCCTTGGGCACCCATGACCCCGTCGCAGGTTCACCAGTGGTCCTTCCCTGGACCTTTGGCACCCTGGGAACACCCCACCCGCCAGTTAGGAGATGCTCTCAGACACTTTTCTAGCCAAAGCAGTTTAGTCACTCAGATCCACAACACTTGCCCTTTTCTCCCACTTCCAACATATCAACTTCAACAATTGACTGTTCACTTGCTGCCTAATATATCGCAGCCCCTGACAGGTGCCGCTGTAATGAGATAATCATTGTTATTCACTTCACCTGTCAGTGGTCTTAATGTTGTGGCTGATGGGTGTATATGTCTCAGCTAGCAAGTCAGTGCTGCAAAGCTGTAATTACTGCACTGATCATTTTGTCATGGAGTCTGTGACAGACAGACTCTAAGCGGAAGCTGTGGACACGTGATCAACCGTGAATCAGTACGGTGCCACGAGGTGCAGTGACTGAGTCCTACAGAAGCCAGAGAGCTTCATGAGACAGACATGATGTAAAACTGAGGAACCTGTACCTCTGGCCATGGACGACAGGGTGATAGACACTGGAGCCATGATGTAATCAATCCAATGCTTGGATGAAAGAAGTCCAGAAGAAACATAGATCGTCTGTTTCAGCCTTTACCTTCAAGACATCAAAAATAAATATCACACATGTGGACAAGACGCCCAATAGAAAGAACAGCTGCTGTATTACTGTGATCTTTCAGCAGCAGTGATATATTTCACCTTTAGGGTATTGTCTGTATTTTCTGTCTGTGTCAGTATGTTGTGTATTGTGTCTGTGTATTGTGTCCACATACACTTGGAGACATTGAGACAATACGTAGCTTGGTCATGGTCTCAATGTCTGTGTATTGTGTCCACATACACTTGGAGACATTGAGACAATACGTAGCTTGGTCATGGTCTCAATGTCTGTGTATTGTGTCCACATTGTCTGTGTATTGTGTCCACATACACTTGGAGACATTGAGACAATACGTAGCTTGGTCATGGTCTCAATGTCTGTGTATTGTGTCCACATACACTTGGAGACATTGAGACAACACGATTGGGACAACATTGGTCATGGTCTTGGAGACATTGGAGACATTGGACAACACGTAGCTTGGTCATGGTCTCAATGTCTGTGTATTGTGTCCACATACACTTGGAGACATTGACAACACGACAATGGTCTCAATGTCTGTGTATTGTGTCCACATCATGGTCTCAATGTCTGTGTATTGTGTCCACATACACTTGGAGACATTGAGACAACACGTAGCTTGGTCATGGTCTCAATGTCTGTGTATTGTGTCCACATACACTTGGAGACATTGAGACAACACGTAGCTTGGTCATGGTCTCAATGTCTGTGTATTGTGTCCACATACACTTGGAGACATTGGGACAATACGTAGCTTGGTCATGGTCTCAATGTCTGTGTATTGTGTCCACATACACTTGGAGACATTGGGACAACACGTAGCTTGGTCATGGTCTCAATGTCTGTGTATTGTGTCCACATACACTTGGAGACATTGAGACAACACGTAGCTTGGTCTCAATGTCTGTGTATTGTGTCCACATACACTTGGAGACATTGGGACAACACGTAGCTTGGTCATGGTCTCAATGTCTGTGTATTGTGTCCACATACACTTGGAGACATTGGGACAACACGTAGCTTGGTCATGGTCTCAATGTCTGTGTATTGTGTCCACATACACTTGGAGACATTGAGACAACACGTCTTGTCTGTGTATTGTGTCCACATACACTTGGAGACATTGGGACAATACGTAGCTTGTCATGGTCTCAATGTCTGTATTGTGTCCACATACACTTGGAGACATTGGGACAACACGTCTCATGGTCTCAATGTCTGTGTATGTGTCCACATACACTTGGAGACATTGGGACAACATTGGGTCATGGTCTCAATGTCTGTGTATTGTGTCCACATACACTTGGAGACATTGGGACAACACGTAGCTTGGTCATGGTCTCAATGTCTTGTGTCCACATACACTTGGAGACATTGGGACAACACGTATTGTCATGTCACATGGTCACATACACTTGGGAGACATTGGGACAACATTGGTCATGGTCTCAATGTCTGTGTATTGTGTCCACATACACTTGGAGACATTGGGACAACATTGGTCATGGTCCCAATGTCTATGTATTGGAGACCAACATTGGTCATGGTCTCAATGTCTGTGTATTGACATACACTTGGAGACATTGGGACAACATTGGTCATGGTCTCAATGTCTGTGTATTGTGTCCACATACACTTGGAGACATTGGGACAACATTGTCATGGTCTCAATGTCTGTGTATTGTGTCCACATACACTTGGAGACATTGGGACAACATTGGTCATGGTCTCAATGTCTGTGTATTGTGTCCACATACACTTGGAGACATTGGGACAACATTGGTCATGGTCTCAATGTCTGTGTATTGTGTCCACATACACTTGGAGACATTGGGAACATTGGTCAACATTGGTCATGGTCTCAATGTCTGTGTATTGTGTCCACATACACTTGGAGACATTGGGACAACATTGGTCATGGTCTCAATGTCTGTGTATTGTGTCCACATACACTTGGAGACATTGGGACAACATTGGTCATGGTCTCAATGTCTGTGTATTGTGTCCACATACACTTGGAGACATTGGGACAACATTGGTCATGGTCTCAATGTCTGTGTATTGTGTCCACATACACTTGGAGACATTGGGACAACATTGGTCATGGTCTCAATGTCTGTGTATTGTGTCCACATACACTTGGAGACATTGGGACAACATTGGTCATGGTCTCTCAGCCTCTGATCAGCCGCTTTGTCTGCGTAGCTTCTGATTATGTTTGTAGTTTTGATCGACCATCACTCAGAATTGCAGTGAAGAATTTTACCACATGATGAAATGATTAATTCTGTGATGAAAATTAGTCTGATGATTACAACTTCATTATTTTGACCTTCACCTCCATGTCCTCATGGTTGTTAGTCGGTGTAAAACAGGTTGGTTCTCATTGGGCTGCATAATCATCCTCGTTAACTGTGGTAACTTCTCTCCTCTTTTTGTCAGTGATTTTTTTTTGTCCTTTTCTCGGGCGATCAGGTTTCTGACATCACCAAGGCCAGGCAGACCAGAGGGAGGCTCTGCTTCCCCCCACATTCTGACAGGGGCACAGCACGAGATATCAGACTGGTTAATTTTTAATCCCTTGAATGCAAAGCTGTGTACCAGGGGGTCGTGAACTAATGGCTTCAGATTGGATGACGCGTGACTGGTCATGGGAGTAGGAGAGATCTTCTCCTCTGGGACGGTCTCCATTACAACACACAGGACAACCCTGGCAAGCTGAGAGACACTTGGCAAAATCACAGGAAAATATGAACTTAAATGAAACAGGAATCTGTGTGTTGAAAGCTTTTCCTTTATACTACGTATTTTCTGAAATGATCTAGACTTGTATTATAGACTAATACACGGCAGACATCTATTTTCCATCAGCTGGAAAACCCAAAACCAGAATGTCAACTCAGTCTAACCAGTAACCAAACTCAAGTGTAACTCAAAGGTGGACACAGTTCTTCAACAGAGCTGAACAATGCTAAGAATCTCGTGAGTCTTTACAGTCTACACACTCTTAGCCTGTTTAATCTCAGTGGAGTCTCAATCATTCCATCAACACATACTAATCAGGAATTTATTTGTGAGATGTGGCATAGTGTGTAATGCTGAACCATGTTTATTTAGGGAGAGGGAGAAATGTGAGAAAGATGGGAGGATGGAAGGATGAAGGGGGGACAGACGGAGAGGGAGGGAGGGCTTGGTAGTGAAAGGCACCAGACTCACACACTGACGTTCTTGACATCACTGAAACAACAGCATCTATGGGAAATGAAGTTCTGTGATGAAAACACAGAGAACACACAGGGGAGAAGAGACCACTGATTTCATAATGTGATAGATTTACTGTGTGCACATTCATTCCTTGCATATGTATATACTGAGTGTGTCATGTGTATACAACAATTAGTAATGAGAATCCATCAGCTGTCCACACGCACGCACACACACACACACACCTCATGTCAAGAGGAAATATTACGATCAGCACTAATACTGTACTGTGATGACCACATACTGCAGTCGTGGTATATATTTTATATTTTATATACCACATTTTTGTCCAATTCAAAACTGAGCTGAATAACATTTAAAAGACTACAAATCTGTTATGTAAAACATGGAATAAACAGATATAAACAGCTAATAAAAATTTACTGAAAAAGCAATAGCAACAAGATACGGCAACTGGTTAATTAAGAGAAACAGTCATCAGTCTCGTGTGTTTAGAGCCCATGCGGCTGCTGCTCGCCAACACAGAACTGGGTCGCATAAAAGGAAAAAGCCTTTGGTTCAAAGCTTCTGCCAACGTTTGTGAACAGAATGTCTAAAAATTAATTAACACTAATCATCAAAGACGTCACCAAACACAGGTCAGCACGCAGGTTAATCTCTGCCACTTGCTTGCTGAGCTAATGGCTATATTTTCTGCGAAAGGTCAAGAGCATCTGGTTGGTTGTAGCACGTCCCCGAAACGTCTGGTTGGTTGTAACACGTTCCTGGAACGTCTCATTGGTTGTAGCACGTCCCTGGACCGTCTGGTTGGTGGTAGCACATTCCCCGCGAACCAGCCCAAGCCCAGAATCACTCAGACAGATGGTGCCCCACCCCCTCTGCAGGACGCAGGACGCTCGGTCCTGCGGGATGTATACTGGGCAAAAAAAAAAAGGAAATCGCTAATATTAGACATATTCAAGTATCTCTGGAGGTGCTAACAGATGGCAGGAGGAGCTCTGACTCACGACGCGGGAGTGGTGGCGTAAGGCGCTCCAGCACCGTCTCTATGTGGGGTCCACAGGGAGGAGCATCTCAGTGGAGCACATCCAGAAAGCTTAGCTTCCCTCCCTGCCTGCCTTGTGAGCAGCCCTGCGGCTCGAACACACCTAGACAGGCTTGTTCTCCACCAGCACAGCTGTGGATGCTCAGGCTGGGCTGCCTCCAGAAAGGCCAAGACCCTCTTTAGAAAGTGAGAGGAATACGTTTCTAGGGAACCTTGGGGAGTTAGTAAGAACACGGCTGAGTCAAAGTGCTCTGATGATTTACTGTGCTGGCAGGTTGAAACATCATATGTGTTCCTGAGTGTGTGTGTGTGTGTGTGTGTGTGTGTGCGCGTGTGGGGCTGTCACCTCTAAATTCTCACAGATCACAAGTTCAGTTTTCCTTTCTTCTTTCATTTTCCTTCTGAGAAAATGTTAATTGGTTGCGGATCTTTTGTTCACAGATTAATTGGGCTATAATCACCTAAGAGTTTTGACTGGGGCCTCAAAGGAGTCAGATAGGCAGAATGAACAGGAAATGTTGCCTCTGCCTCCAATGACAGCAGCCTTTTGCCTGCTTAAACCCACCTCCGCGTTCTGATTGGTCGTATGTCTCTGCAGTATTGGCTGTTGGCTGGATTGCAGTGGAGCCACCATGCTGTGGCCTGTCAGTTCAGGGCTGTGTGGAGAACCCCCCCCCGGCCGGGCGCTTTGACAGAGGTGGTGGAGATGTGGCGTATCCTGTCAGCAAAGGTGCAGTGCATGTTCCTCACGCCAGCGTTTTGGCATCGCCCCCAAGTAGCCGTGTGTCACAGCATCCACTCAGAAAGATGACAGGAGAAAAGGAATCAAGAAAAAAATGTCCACTGTAGCATTCTACATAATTTAAACTCACATCGAACCTGAGAACTTGAATGTTTATATTCCTGTTCTCACCACCCTCTCTGATCATATCACGGTAATTTTCTTTCATGTATTTTGTGATGAGAACACAGGACTGTGATCCGGCGGTTACTGCTGTCTCCCACAGCCGACTGGTGTAATATTCTTGTACAGCTGTGTCTATTCAGAGCAGCAGATACATCACTGTGCACTCGTTACAGTACTGGCCGCACTGACAGTGTCCTCCTGACATAAAAACCTTCAGAATAAAACAGAAATAAAAATAAAGATAATGAAAAACAGTCCTGGGGAAGATGAGTACAAATGCTACTCTGTGCAGTCAGACACAAGTTTAACGCTAGGTCTGATCTACTCATGTAACTAATGAATCGTCTGCAGTGGCTAAGTGGAGGGAGAGCTGAGCGTGTGATGATGATCACGTTAATGCGAAACTCCACACTAGCATCACACCAACATGCATACTAAGGGAATACAGGTCTAGCGTAGCCAACGAAGCTAACAGGTTCTGGGAGCTAGCAGGACACTGACGTTAGGAGTTAGCATGCTGTAAGTCATGGTAACAGCTTCCTATAGCACTCACCTCATATTCATTAGTGGTCAAATGATGCTAACATGATTAACGATTAAAGGCTTCAAGCATGGATTAGCACTTTGAGTAGTCATTATCATGATAACTACAGCTTTTAGGTACCATTTCGGTTAGGGATTACAGTAATTGTACATCGTGTTGGAGTTACTGACGTAGCTGTACAGGTCTGTTCTACAGAAACGTGAATGTTACCACAGACTAAGATTAAGATTACAGATGGCTAGTGTCACAGATGACTAACATTATAGATCAATATAATTTCTGATGACTAATGTTACTGATGACTAATGCTACTGACTACTAACATTATAGATGAATAACATTATAGATGGCTAACATTTCTGATGACTAATGTTACTGATGACTAATGCTACTGACTACTAACATTATAGATGAATAACATTATAAATGACTAACATTTCTGATGACCAATGCTACTGATGACTAACATTACAGATGACTAAAGTCAGTGATGACTAACATTACACATGATTAACTGATGATTATGTTACTGTACTAGCCGTATGCGTTCAGAACATGGAGCTGGCTTGCTTGTGTACTCCAGCGCCGGCCTTTTTGGTCCTGGGATTATTTCAGTGCAGAACATTTTGCTGTATTCTGTCCTCTAATTAAAATGATTCAGCAGGTGTGAGTGGAAGGGGCCCGGGGCTTGTCACCCATGACCTGTGACCTGTGACCCGCGGCATGGGGCCCCGGGTTCAGGCAGGACGCAGTGCAGACTCACAGAAACACTGCCATCCCAGGAAAAGCACAGCGTTCAGTGGCCTTAGTGATGGCTGCATGCTGAAGGTTAATGAAGAGTTCATTCACATGCTCAATTACACGGTACGACTAGTGTGGCAAGGCCACCCTCACAGGTCTGAAGGCTGTGTGTCGATGAACGTCCACGTATCTGTGTTTGGTTGTGTGTGTGTGTGTGTGTGTCTTTAATCTGATTTAGATTTCTCCCTCTCTGGTTCTGATTCTTACAGAAGAAATCACTTGCATATATTTGTTTTCTTTAAAAAAACTTTGAACTGTTTACAAAATCTTTTTGAGACTTTAAAGTAAGACGACAAACTTACAGAAGAGACATAACATACAACAGAACGAAAGATTATATACGAGTTGGAATTCTTCCAGCTAGGAATTTCAAATGTGAAGAATATAAGAAAGAGAATTTAGTACCTGACCTCAGTCAAGGATATACTGAACAGATCAATAAAAATTGCTGACAACTAAATTTGAAAATGGTCAGACCTGCAAAATAAAAACCCACAGCTTGGCTACCTTTGGATTAGCTAAGGCTGTGTGTGTGCATATACAATGTGTGTGTGTGTGTGTGTGTGTGTGTGTGTGTGCATTCTATATTCTATATCATAACACTGCAGCCTAAGCAAGCAGCTCATGCAGAAAAGTTGACTGAAATACACTAATGGAATGTTTCTCCACCGATTCTTCATACTGGAATGTTCCTCCACTGATGCCTTATAATGGAATGTTCCTCCACTGATGCCTCATAATGGAATGTTCCTCCACTGATGCCTCATAATGGAATGTTCCTCCACTGATGCCTCATAATGGAATGTTCCTCCACTGATTCCTCATGCTGGAATGTTCCTCCACTGATGTCTCATAATAGAATGTTCTTTGATTTCTCATAATAGAATGTTCCTCCACTGATTTCTCATAATGGAATATTCTTTGATTCCTCATAATGGAATGTTCCTCTACTGATTCCTCATAATGGAATGTTCCTTTACTGATTTCTCAGGATTGGTGGGCAGTGACCGAGGAGCTGTTGTCAGGCTTCACAGCTCTCTGCATCTACCCAGCTGCATATGAGCAAAGTCCTGCTCCAAACCCCTACGCTGTCAGCTCTTCTCCTTCCTGTCACTTCTGCCATGCTGCTCTCAGGAATGGCACTGATCTGGAGACCTTAATTACACATCAAGTAGGCAGGAAACAAAAGGAGATGCCTGCAGAGAGTGGCCGTCACACAGAAGAGCGGACGCAGAGGGACGGAGAGAGCTGGAGAGAGTGAGTAATGGAGGGATAAGAAGAGGTGGAGAAAGACAGTGAGAGGTGGAGTGAGATAAAAAGAGCAAGATGGAGAGAGGGAAAGGTGTAGACAGAGATATTCCCTATTTTAAAAGTCCCCCTGATGAAGAAAAGGTGCCAAATGTTCTGAACATATGGTATATAGTATGTGGTGAACATAGAGTTCATAATGGACGATAACTAAACCGAGGGGAGGGACTTCAGTGAGGGGAGGGACTTCACCGAGGGGAGGGACTTCAGTGAGGGGAGGGACTTCAGTGAGGGGAGGCACTTCACCGAGGGGAGGGACTTCACTGAGGGGAGGGACTTCACTGAGGGGAGGGCTGTGTGTTTGCAGGGAGGCAGCAAGGCTGTGATCTGCGATCATTCCATCACAGTCTGAGAAATGTCTGCGATGAGTCTGAGTAGAGACTGAGAGACCTCACCACCAACCCCTCAGAGGACGCACGTACATGACAGAACCCTACGGCCGCACAGTTCAATGTGCTTCACAGGTCAAAATAAACTAAACAACAAACCCTTTTGTTCAGGAACATTTTGAACAGATAGTGATTCAAGGACATGAAGTCGTTCTGAGTAAAACAATCAAGCACTTTTTGTAAGTCGCTCTGGATAAGGGCGTCTGCTAAATGCCGTAAATGTAAATGTAAATGTAAATGTCTTATAAACAACTGTGGAAAAATAAAATATAACAAACCACACGGGAGAGTTTGGCCACACGTAGCAACTGAGCAGCTCCACAGACAGAACGTCCTCTCTGTACGTCCAGCACAACAGAACGTCCTCTCTGTACGTCCAGCATAACAGAACGTCCTCTCTGTAGGTCCAGCACAACAGAACGTCCTCTCTGTACGTCCAGCACAACAGAACGTCCTCTCTGTACGTCCAGCACAACAGAACGTCCTCTCTGTAGGTCCAGCACAACAGAACGTCCTCTCTGTACGTCCAGCACAACAGAACGTCCTCTCTGTAGGTCCAGCACAACAGAACGCCCTCTCTGTACGTCCAGCACAACAGAACGCCGCCCTCTCTGTAGGTCCAGCACAACAGAACGTCCTCTCTGTACGTCCAGCACAACAGAACGTCCTCTCTGTACGTCCAGCACAACAGAACGTCCTCTCTGTAGGTCCAGCACAACAGAACGTCCTCTCTGTACGTCCAGCACAACAGAACGTCCTCTCTGTACGTCCAGCACAACAGAACGTCCTCTCTGTACGTCCAGCACAACAGAACGTCCTCTCTGTACGTCCAGCACAGTGAATGTGATGTTCTGAACTATTTCAGTTTAATTATAATAACATTAATCAAATAGATTCAAAGGATCGCACACACATACAGTACCACTGTTTCTCTACTTCTCTCCCCCCCTTCCCCTCTCACTCACACACACACACACACTCACACACCCACACACACACACACACACACATAAATACAAACGCACACTAATAATCGATTCTATCTGGTTGTCATACATCACACAGTATGCAGCCAAGTCTAAAATTCTTCTCAGCATATTCGCTGGTAATTACTTAGCCTGTGTGCAGATGTGCAGGTGACCCCTCAGTCTAATAGCGTCACGGTCCAAGAAGAGCGAGTTCCCCGCCAGCTCTGAGCAGACAGTGCTGAAAAGAAATAGACCACCTACGACTGCAGCGGAAGGTGAAAGGGTCCAGCAGATCACAGAATGAGATGAAGTTCACCAGAAACTCAGCACAGAGGAGAACTAGCAGAGTGAGACTGGTGAATATGCATCAGTCTCCCAACGACCACGACACATTAGCACATTAGACTGCGTCTGTCTGAACAGGATAAAGATTAACCGTAGGGGAAATCGAGCAGCCCCACCTAAGAACCAGGATGAGAAGCATTTATATGTGTATGTGTATATATATATATATATATATATATATATATATATATATATATGCAGGATGAGAAGCATATATATGTGTGTGTGTATATATACAGGATGAGATCCTGCACCAAGCATTAGTGTTTCACACAGGCCCCGCCCACTCTCTTCATACTATCCTCTAACTTCAGCAGGTCCCCATGACCGTCAGGTGAGCAACTCCATGTTGATTTAAGCCCACATACATCAGGTGATTCGAGGGTGACAGGTTAAGGGGAGCACTGCGGGACTGGGCAGGACATCCCGCATTCCATCAAATATCCTATATTAAACCTTTAAGGCTTCGCATAAGGCTCCGCCCACTTATTACTGGTAATTAACCGTATAAGCTCTTCACAGGGGTCATCAAGGCACGTCCCTTCTTCCCTTCAGACAGTGAAACAGTGACTCCCACAACACACACACACACACACATACCGCAAGTCGCAAGTTCCATATGGACTTTACCCACTACATAAGCAGCAAACATTAAACTCCCTAGACCTACCCATAGTGCTTCCCCTGGGTGGTACCCCAATCACTCCCTAAACTGGAAAAGCCACGCTGGACCCACTAAGGCTGCAGCCAGTCCCACCAGTACCGGTAACGCACGCTCCATATAACAGTGACAAGACATGACCATCCCCTCACCCCAAACATGCCTGAGGTGCCACAGAACTCCATATCTATGCTTCATTGCCCCACGAGCTCCCCTCACCCACAGCCACTGGGCCACAGCACATTCTGCTTCTGCACACAACTCCATCACGGCTGCACTTAGCACACGACCTCTAATACCAAACGCCATACGCAAAGGTGTGGTAGACGTAGCTGCAGATGCTGCAGTCTGTACTGGCCTTACATAGCAATGTGTGACGATGTGAGGAGGTCTGCGAGGTATGTGAGGAGGTCTGCGAGGTATGTGAGGAGGTCTGCGAGGTATGTGAGGAGGTCTTCCCAGTGACAGGTCTGCTCCGGGTGTGCGTGTGTTCACTCTAGATGGCTTCAACGCAGAGAGGATAATTATCCCTACGGGATTAATAATGGTGCTTCCTCTTCATGTTCTTCTTCTTCAAAAGAGTGGAAGCCAAGGCAGATCCATCTCCTGGCCTGCTCAGAAGAGCCTGTGACGAGAGCGGCTGCAATATTATATAAGGGCCAGTGGAGACAGGTGCTATATAAGACACCTGTTGAGATGGGACTATTAATACAATAGACTATTAATACAATAATGATACGTTATACCATGTAAATGATACCGGCAAATATCTGATAACTGACATTGAGACAATTTATCAATGTTGACCATCATATACCATCGTATACCATCAGGTGGAATATACCATCAGGTGGAATATACCATCAGGTGGAATATAGCATCAGGTGGAATATACCATCAGGTGGAATATACCATCAGGTGGAATATAGCATCAGGTGGAATATAGCATCAGGTGGAATATACCATCAGGTGTCGGGGTAAATCAAGCACTATGTGTGTAGTGGAAGAAAAAACAGTGAAGACGAGAAAGAAAGAGTTTGGGCGCTTATAAGCACTTTATAAGATTACCTCTTCAAAGACTAATTTCACATTTTATATTCCAAAGCTGAATAATGTTTATGTGTCACCAAAGAGCAGGAAGAGGTGTGTCTGAGCCAGTGGTGAGAGGGTACGGCCATACATTTCATATTCGTTTTACTGATAATAAATTGCTGATAAATTCACCCAATGATCCATCTTTACCTGTAAAAACTGTAAAAATTATTTTCTGCCAGAGGCACTAGAAAAACCATCACAGCCATTTGTTTTTATGGTATTAATATAAAATATTCACTATGTATAGTTTTAATGTTACTTACAGCCAAAACATATGTGGTATAGATGGATGGGTTAAAACACCAGGGTCTTTTTAGTGTACGGGAGCAGACAAAATAATCGAAAGCTACGTAACCTGGAGTTTCTTATTACTGTGAATATTTATACCAATCTGTCTTTGCAAATGTCAAACCAATATGAAGCATCCAAAAATATTCCTCTGTGCTCAAAATACAGGTGCAGTAATGACAGAAATGTCAAATATGATAGTGTTAGGAGAGACTGTGTCTCCAGTTATGACAAAATGTATGATTGTAAGGGACAGAAGTATTAGGAGGGAGAATGTGACGGATCCCACTGAATAGAGAGTCCACACTGAGAATGGGGGAGAATGGGATGGAATAACACGACACGCCATCGTCAGCTGCACAAGTTGACATTTATAATTGAGCTTTCATTTGTAAATGGCTTGATCTGCAAACCTGACATGCAAATAAACGAATGTCACTAACGAATGAACTTGAGTAATGAGCAGGTGGAGATTCAGCACTGGGGGTCACGGTGAAACGGTGATATGGGTGCTTGTCAGCGCTGGTATGGCAGGGTGTCCTGGAGAACACTGGAGCCCAGCTCCTCTCCACACGACTGCAGAAACGTTGGAATACTGCACAGAAGACAAACGTACATATAAATACAATGTACATATAAAAAAAAGATAAAAAGATCCAAATTTGCATTGTTATATTTAATGGGAACATGGATATGGGTGTTAATATGAATGCATTTACTGTGAGTGTAATATGCTTTCATTTTCTTTGAAAATTTAAATTAATTTTCAAAAATATATAAAATGTGTTTCTATTATATACTGTGTATAATATACTGTATGTATGTATATATATATATATATATATATATATATATATATATATATATATATATATATATATATATATATATATGAAAACTTTTGTGTATTGTGTACTTCACTACAATCTAGAGCATCTCTGCATGTCTACATCTCATCTGGACTCTTCTTTGGATTTATATGTTGAATAGATTCAAATTCAGTAGTTTAACCTTCAAGCCTAATAGTTAAATTTGAAATGTGAAAAGAGGGTGAAGAATTTGAAACTCAGGCTCTGTGGGGAAGATAAGAAATCTCTGATGTCATCAAATTCTGTCCTAGCAAACCACAAAGCTCGTCATGGTCGTCTCTTGTCGAGCACAGGAACCCCCCCCCCCCACCTGCACAGGCTTTCATGGCCACAGTTTGATTGTGATGAATCTGTGGTGCCAGCACGCCTAACGTGCTTGTATGTTTGCAGGTCATCCTAGAAGGTAACATAGTTAAAACGACACGCCACTGATGCCAGTTTTACAAGGCCCTACTTGAATTGATCTTTTACCTGATTCTGAGTATAAGTAGCAGCCAAGCCCAGGAGCTGGAACTGGAGTTCCTCACTATCACGTTCTGTCTGACTAGTGCATCATCGTATCGGGTGTTACAGTGTTGTCTAGGGTGTTGTACCAGGTGTTGTCTAGGGTGTTGTACCAGGTGTTGTCTAGGGTGTTGTCTACACTGTTGTCTAGGGTGTTGTCTAGGGTGTTGTCTACACTGTTGTCTAGGGTGTTGTCTAGGGTGTTGTCTACACTGTTGTCTAGGGTGTTGTCTACACTGTTGTCTAGGGTGTTGTCTAGGGTGTTGTCTACACTGTTGTCTACACTGTTGTCTAGGGTGTTGTCTAGGGTGTTGTACCAGGTGTTGTCTAGGGTGTTGTCTACACTGTTGTCTAGGGTGTTGTCTAGGGTGTTGTCTACACTGTTGTCTAGGGTGTTGTCTAGGGTGTTGTCTACACTGTTGTCTAGGGTGTTGTCTAGGGTGTTGTTGTTGTCTACACTGTTGTCTAGGGTGTTGTCTAGGGTGTTGTCTACACTGTTGTCTAGGGTGTTGTCTACACTGTTGTCTAGGGTGTTGTCTAGGGTGTTGTCTAGGGTGTTGTCTACACTGTTGTCTAGGGTGTTGTCTAGGGTGTTGTCTAGGGTGTTGTCTACTCGGGTGTTGTCTAGGGTGTTGTCTACACTGTTGTCTGTTGTCTACACTGTTGTCTAGGGGTGTTGTCTACACTGTTGTCTAGGGTGTTGTCTACACTGTTGTCTAGGGTGTTGTCTACACTGTTGTCTAGGGTGTTGTCTAGGGTGTTGTCTAGGGTGTTGTCTACACTGTTGTCTAGGGTGTTGTCTACACTGTTATCTAGGGTGTTGTCTACACTGTTGTCTAGGGTGTTGTCTAGGGTGTTGTCTACACTGTTATCTAGGGTGTTGTCTAGGGTGTTGTCTAGGGTGTTGTCTAGGGTGTTGTCTAGGGTGTTGTCTACACTGTTGTCTAGGGTGTTGTCTAGGGTGTTGTCTACACTGTTGTCTAGGGTGTTGTCTACACTGTTGTCTACACTGTTGTCTAGGGTGTTGTCTAGGGTGTTGTCTAGGGTGTTGTCTACACTGTTGTCTAGGGTGTTGTCTACACTGTTATCTAGGGTGTTGTCTAGGGTGTTGTCTAGGGTGTTGTCTACACTGTTATCTAGGGTGTTGTCTACACTGTTATCTAGGGTGTTGTCTAGGGTGTTGTCTAGGGTGTTGTCTACACTGTTGTCTAGGGTGTTGTCTACACTGTTATCTAGGGTGTTGTCTAGGGTGTTGTCTAGGGTGTTGTCTAGGGTGTTGTCTACACTGTTATCTAGGGTGTTGTCTAGGGTGTTGTCTAGGGTGTTGTCTAGGGTGTTGTCTACACTGTTATCTAGGGTGTTGTCTACACTGTTATCTAGGGTGTTGTCTAGGGTGTTGTCTACACTGTTATCTAGGGTGTTGTCTACACTGTTATCTAGGGTGTTGTCTACACTGTTATCTAGGGTGTTGTCTAGGGTGTTGTCTAGGGTGTTGTCTACACTGTTGTCTAGGGTGTTGTCTAGGGTGTTGTCTACACTGTTATCTAGGGTGTTGTCTACACTGTTATCTAGGGTGTTGTCTACACTGTTGTCTAGGGTGTGTGGTTTTTGTTGATCCACAGCACGTGGTGTTTTGCTCAGGCTCTGAGCAGCAGGTCATTGTTGTGTTTATATTGGAGGACCTTAAGGATGTTGCTGCTGCCTTACCAGTGTGAGCTGAGGGACCATGCTGGGCTAACGTGCCTTCAGCTTGGCTATGGGGAACACTGATGGAGTGGGAAGTGAGGATAAATCCACCTCTAAATGCTCCACATCGCTGGTTCCACTTCAGGTGCTGTGTGTCCATCAGGGAAATGGAGTGAACATGTTTTTGGGTAGTTCTGTCTACAATGGTGGAGTGTTAAGATAGAAGAACATTAAGAAACATAAGATGTTTATGGCATCTCTCCAGCCAAGGCCTAGTTGGGCTTTTCAGCTCCTTTTCTCCCGATGGCTGTCCTCCGTGAGTCTCTGTAGGATCCCGTGTGCAGCAGTGATGATGCCAAGGGCAGGTCCTTCAGGGGAAGATCATTTGGGATGATGAAGACGAGGTGGCTCGTCCGGTATTACAGCTGCAGAGGTGCAGTTTGCCACTGAGGTCATCTTCTGCTGCGCAGTCCCGAGTAACATTTGTATCCGCAGTGATGATAACATAGAGACACAGCAGAATGCATCAGGACCAGATGACAACATCGGCCATGCGGACCCGAGATAAGGGCGTGATGCATATCTAAAATAGATTTGAAAAGTTCAGAGGAAGCAGGTGAGAAATAAATGCCCTTTTGGAATTTCTTCCAAATAAAAGAACTGTTAAAACAAAAGACTTTCTTGTTATATTCACACAGCCTTGCATTCACTAAGGACATGAGATATGCAAAGGCAGGTTCTGTAAAAGCACTTTGTAACATTACAACGTGATACTTTTCTTTGACGGTTTAAGAACACCAGTCTAATTTTGCAGAGATGGGATAGCAGATGTGAAAATTGGTTGTATTAAATGGCAAAGAACAGAGATTGACTGGCTGTATCTAAGGGTGTGGCGTCTGAAGCTCACAACAGGGCCCTACAGTTGGCGTAGCAGTTTCCTTCAGAGCTTTCATTGTAAAACAGGATCTATTTCTCAAGCTCATTTACACTTTTTTGGTCAAGTTTACAAAATGAGCTTTGAAGGATACAAATACAATTCAAGTCTTGCTGTTACAAATTAAATTAAATTATATTCAGTCTTGCTGTTACAAATTTAATTAATTTCAATATGAGTCTCAATATTACAAATTCAATTCCTACACCTACACAATCCCTCTTGCTTTTGTCTTTGGTGTTTTGATTGTATTATTGTGTTTTTCTTCTTTCTTTTTTATTTGTAATGTAAAGTGAATTCAATACGAATTGTTGTCATGCCAGTAAAGCACCACTGAACTGAACTGAAGTCAGTGTAGTGATGAATTATCTCTAAAAATGTGGCAAAAGTTGCTGAGGTCCATACTTATACATGATACGAAGAAAAAGAAGCTTTTGCAGCGCATAATTTCTGACACCACCATAGTCAAATGATCTGTTGAGTGACAGTGGCTGTGAAGGGAAATGACCTCATGTACTTTATTTGATGCAGTTTTTTATCTCACTGAGTTCGGAGTTGAGACAAACGTATTATTTATTCACTGAGTTTGGAGTTGAGACTAACATTATTTATTCACGTGTTTGGAGTTGAGACTAACATTATTTATTCACGTGTTTGGAGTTGAGACTAACATTATTTATTCACGTGTTTGGAGTTGAGACAAACGTATTATTTATTCACTGAGTTTGGAGTTGAGACTAACATTATTTATTCACTGAGTTTGGAGTTGAGACAAACGTATTATTTATCTCACTGAGTTCGGAGTTGAGACTAACATTATTTATTCACGTGTTTGGAGTTGAGACTAACATTATTTATTCACGTGTTTGGAGTTGAGACTAACATTATTTATTCACGTGTTTGGAGTTTGATCTCTCTATTCTGTCTTATGTGTTCTATGCATATGCAAGTATGTGGCATTTACATTACAGTTGGGACACTTTCTTACCAAGATTATTCCTATTGCAGATGTAATGGTAGGAGTCAGGAGCCTTGTTGGTGCAGCACCTGAGCAGACGAGAGATCTGGGGCCCAGTCTTCCATACGGTGGTCAGACGAGAGATCTGGGGCCCAGTCTTCCATACGGTGGACAGACGAGAGATCTGGGGCCCAGTCTTCCATACGGTGGTCAGACGACAGATCTGGGGCCCAGTCTTCCATACGGTGGTCAGACGAGAGATCTGGGGCCAGTCTTCCATACGGTGGTCAGACGACAGATCTGGGGCCCAGTCTTCCATACGGTGGTCAGACGACAGATCTGGGGCCCAGTCTTCCATACGGTGGTCAGACGACAGATCTGGGGCCCAGTCTTCCATACGGTGGTCAGATGACAGATCTGGGGCCCAGTCTTCCATACGGTGGTCAGACGAGAGATCTGGGGCCAGTCTTCCATACGGTGGTCAGACGACAGATCTGGGGCCCAGTCTTCCATACGGTGGTCAGACGACAGATCTGGGGCCCAGTCTTCCATACGGTGGTCAGACGACAGATCTGGGGCCCAGTCTTCCATACGGTGGTCAGACGACAGATCTGGGGCCCAGTCTTCCATACGGTGGACAGACGACAGATCTGGGGCCCAGTCTTCCATACGGTGGTCAGACGAGAGATCTGGGGCCAGTCTTCCATACGGTGGACAGACGAGAGATCTGGGGCCCAGTCTTCCATACGGTGGTCAGACGAGAGATCTGGGGCCCAGTCTTCCATACGGTGGTCAGACGACAGATCTGGGGCCCAGTCTTCCATACGGTGGACAGACGAGAGATCTGGGGCCAGTCTTCCATACGGTGGTCAGACGACAGATCTGGGGCCCAGTCTTCCATACGGTGGTCAGACGACAGATCTGGGGCCCAGTCTTCCATACGGTGGACAGACGAGAGATCTGGGGCCCAGTCTTCCATACGGTGGTCAGACGACAGATCTGGGGCCCAGTCTTCCATACGGTGGTCAGACGAGATCTGGGGCCCAGTCTTCCATACGGTGGTCAGACGACAGATCTGGGGCCCAGTCTTCCATACGGTGGTCAGACGACAGATCTGGGGCCCAGTCTTCCATACGGTGGTCAGACGACAGATCTGGGGCCAGTCTTCCATACGGTGGTCAGACGACAGATCTGGGGCCCAGTCTTCCATACGGTGGACAGACGAGAGATCTGGGGCCCAGTCTTCCATACGGTGGACAGCACGGTCACCCACTGCACTGTACTAATCACTGCTCTATAAACACTGAAAGAAAAAGTATATTAAGTGTCATCAAAAACAAGTGCTTTGATACAATTAAAGTAAATTGGTAAATATCACAATTATTGATTTTCAATAATACATTAGTATACTGTGTATTATGAGTGAGCGTACCGCCCAGTCTGAGCTCATTTTGAGTCAGAACTGATCTGTTTGGTTTGGGATTTATAAAGGCTACTTTGAGCTTCTCAGAGGCAAATCACTGAAACGCTCCCTCTGATGGAGCTTCGGCAACCATCCAACGCAGAACAGATGTCAGATCTCAGCTCCGACGGAAAGGAAACCCAAACTGTTCTCCCTGCTCTACAAAGCACGGTCACACATCAGGGTCTGTTCAGTCGCAGAGTGAGACTATGAACAAATACATCATTTTATCAGAATTAGTGCATGGAACAACAAAAACATAGTGTGTTATTAACTACTGCAAACAATTTATTTATGTATTTGCTTGCTTTGTTTGTATAATGATTATAGGAAAATAATATATCTGATTATATATATTATAATGATTAATAATTTTTCATTTGCAAATTCAAACCACCAAATCAAGACCCAGGAAACAGAAACAAGTTTTGCCCTTTGAGGTCAGCTCACTCAGCGTGACACGAGCGAATACCCTGCACAGCTCAGCTCAGGGACAACATCCCGCAACTCAGGAAGGTCTGCCAGAGAGACAGACTAACGAAGACACACACGGGACACAACCGTAGGAATAACTCACGGCTAGAGAGTGGTGGGTGGGCTGCTATGACAAAGATCTCCACTGACAGATCTCCATCGACAGATCTCCACTGACAGAGATCTCCACTGAGAGAGATCTCCACTGACATAGATCTCCACCAACAGAAATCTCCACCAACAGAGATCTCCACTGACAGAGATCTCCACGAACAGATCTCCACTGACAGAGATCTTCACCAACAGAGATCTCCACCAACAGATCTCCACTGACAGAGATCTCCACCAACAGAGATCTTCACGAACAGAGATCTCCACCAACAGATCTCCACCAACAGAGATCTTCACCAACAGAGATCTCCACGAACAGATCTCCACCAACAGAGATCTCCACCAACAGAGATCTCCACCAACAGAGATCTCCACCAACAGATCTCCACTAAGGTAAATGTCCCAGCTACATCTGTTTGCCTCTATGAAATCTGTCTGTACTTGTTTGTTTGGACTCAACCATGAATGGCTGTTTATTCTCTACGTTGGTTCACAAAGGATTTGATGTTCTTTATCCCCAGACTTAGTTTGGGTTTCCAGGTTAAACTGAAAGACCTATTATTCATGATACACAATCATTTATAATTGTTCCACAGAGAAACTGTGACTATGATTTATTTAATACTTCACAAAAGATTGGATATTTGTTTAGCATATTTATGAGATTTGCTAAGGTTTTAGAGAAATAACAGACTTGTTTTTTTAAACTTAGAAACCAGATAGTAGTCATAGTGATTACTAGACCAAGCAACATGTTTCATAGCTTAAGTTCACTTTTACCTTTCAGTTCTGTTACACCAGCCTTGATGTGATG